>CALNXK010000137.1:867500-965000 GCA_942486035.1 Porites lobata | reverse complement strand
ATGGCAACCCTGAATGAGACATCAGGAGTTCTTACCAGTCCTTTCTATCCAAGGCGTTACCCTTCGAACGTGAAATGCAGCTGGAAAATTATAGCAAGCAATGGAGAACGCATTTTGTTGTTCATTGAAGACATTCAGATTACGAACTGTGGTTCATCTTGCACGTGTGACTACCTGGAAATACAAAATGGCTCATCCTCTGATGGCATCTCAGGCAGGCGAAGATGTAGATACTATAAAGACCGTGGGATAGTGTACCATTCGGTAAAAGATGTCCTGAGGGTGACGTTTGTTTCTGGCAGTGGTACATACCGGCGGTACCGTGGATTTAAGGCAACTTACATCAAGGTGAAATATAATGCAACAAACACCGGTAAGTTAGTCAAAATCGGCTTTAAACGCAAAGTTAAATCAATTTTTAAAGTCATAAATTTATATGTAAATAGTTTCTTAATAGGCTTATTGATAATCAATTTGTGATTTCATAAATTCTATGGGCAAATAGTTTCTTAATAATTGTTTATTGACAACTCTTGAGTATTTTACTTTTTTATTTTTATTTATTTATTTATTTATTTTTATTATTTTGTTTGTTTGTTTGTTTGTTTTTTGATTACCTGCACTATTAATATTTTTATCTGAAAAGCCCCCATGAGGAGTTGACAATAAAGTTTGTATTGTATTGTATCAATTTTCAGCAAGTTATATAAAACATTATTGCCTTATAACGGGCTTATAGCAACTGTAACATTCAAATACTTTACGGAGTAAAACAACACATAACTAAAATGCCGATGAATTGCCAAAAATTTTCATTCACATGATGTTAAAAGTGTTTTGTTGCGAATCTCCTTTTTTATGTTTATCTATTGCAACGCTTTCCTGATTGAGCTTTTTTTTTTTTTGGTTCACAGACAAAATTACTCTTTGATTTTGAATTATAAAGCTAAATCATGTTTATTTCCTCTTGTTGCAGCTTGTACCTCTGGCGAATATCTTAACGGATTTAGTGGACTCTTTTCAACTCCAAATTTTCCTAGTAACTACCCTCAATACAGCAAATGTACTTGGAATATCACAGTTCCCAGCGGGTACATCATTAAACTTAGCTTCCTCTACTTTCGATTGAAGCCATATCAGTATATTCCCTGCTATAATGCTCCAGAGGCCCGTGTTACAGTCACAAATGTTGCTTCAGATGATGGGTATCAGCCGTTCATGTTGTGCGGTCAGTCTCTTTTCCTTCCAGTGTACTCGGTAGGGAATTCCGCTCAAGTAATATTCACGTCTATGAGCAGTCAATACCCAGGGTTTAATGCAAGTTACACGGCTATCACTTATAGTTCAGGTACTTGGTATACATTATTTACAAGACATCAATGACTGAGTTAAGATTTAAATACCATCGCCATCGACAAATCGCCCAATAAAAGGTAATGCAAGAAAGTCTTGGATTCTGGATTCTAGGAGTGGATTCCGGATGTCATTGGCATTTAGATTACTGATTCCAATCATAAGTAGGATTCCGGTTTCCTAAATTAAAATCACAGATTCCAAATCCCAGTACTTACGAACATATTTCTCACAGTTAATGTTGCTTTGTTTGTGAATTTTCGCAATGTAGCTGTTGTTCACATGGGCTTTCTTAACAAAGAAAGAAAACGTGAACGACAGAACATTCTTTTTTTTTTTTTAATCCTAGAGTAAGCGCGGTCGCCTAATACCCACTAAAATGTTCGTTTGAGTCACGTAACGGACTCTTAAAAACACCGTGCGAAGGCAGTCAATTGTCTGTGACTTGTTCACAATAAAATCTCGATAATTTTAAAAAATTTATTTCCGACACAAATTTAAAAAAAGTTTCCGGCGCATACCAAAATTATTAAGTCCTGCCGTCCTGCATTTGGTTTTGATCTAATTCCTTCTCAAGTTAACTAGATTCTTTTTTTTAAAGCGGGATAATTAACAATTACTCTTTGAAATCGGGGTGAATAGTAGCAAAATATTTACCGGGCCACGAAGCGGCGAGGTAAGTATTCCTAAAGCCACTATTCACCGAGATTGAAAAGAATAATTGTTTTAGTATATATACACACGAAGTGATCTCACCAAAATCGGAGAGGAAACCATTAAAAAGTACGATTTGATTGACAGATCAGGTCAGCTAGACACGCGACAGTTTAAAAATAGATCTTTGTACAATTTTCAAACATGGCAATTCACAAGCTTATCACTTCGCAAACAACAGCGTAATGACTTAAATGCAACCGCTAAAAGTTTGAACTGTTTTCTTACCTGAGAAGAAAAAAAGAGCTTTGTTGTTTTCTGTTGACTCGCCAAGTTTATAGGCAAAAGGGTTTGTTGTGTCGTTCTTCGCATGAAGTGCTGACAAAAATGTCGATTCCGTTCCTTGAGGTAAGACGTCGTCTTCGTGTAGCATTCTTTCTTGTGTTGACTTAAAACGTAGAATTTCTGCAAACATTTGCTTTCAAATTTGTTTGTCATAAATAAACTTCGTCTTTGGGCCAAATTTTTCTTGTTAGGAAACGCTGAGTTCACGAAACGGCCTCTTCTAGGCGAACGTACGGGAGTTGTAAACAATCCATCGACCACAAAACTCAACAACAGTAAATGGAAAAATGCCGTTTTGAATCCTTCGAAGTCTTTTCTTGCCTGAAAAAAAGTCAACCCTAGGATTTTGTCGACTTTTAAAAGATCTTTCTCTAAGAAAATGGGAAAAAAAACCGAGCTCACACATTATCCACTAGCTGAGAGGTGAATATTGTTGAATAGTCCGAGATAGCGAACAAACAGATCGCTTAAATCACCAAGATCACTGAGTGTGTATATACTAATTCTAATTGTCCTCGATACTTAGGCTTAGTCCATTTATATTGCTTGCAGTCTGTCCCAATATGGTAACCCTGAATGAGACATCAGGAGTTCTTACTAGTCCTTACTATCCAAGGCGTTACCCTTCGACCGTGAAATGCAGCTGGAAAATTATAGCAAGTAAAGGAGAACGCATTTTGTTGTTCATCGAAAACATTCAGATTACGTACTGTGGTTCATCTTGCACGTGTGACTACCTGGAAATACAAAATGGCTCATCCTCTGATGGCATTTCAGGCAGGCGAAGATGTAGATACTATGCAGACCGTGGGATAGTATACCATTCGGTAAAAGATGTCTTGACGGTGACGTTTGTTTCTGATAGTAGTACTTATCGGCGGTACCGTGGATTTAAGGCAACTTACATCAAAGTGAAATATAATGCAACAAACACAGGTAGGTTATTAAAAATTGGCTTCAGCAAAATTAAAGTTAAAGTTAACGCAAAGTTAAAGGTTTATGTGCAGGCGATCAGGTGATCAATTTTTAGCAAGTTATAGAAAACATTATTGCCTTATAACGGGCTTATAGCAATTGTAACACTCAAATACTGTACGGAGTAAAACAACACAAACAAATTAAAATGCATATGGAATGCCAACAATTTTCATTCGCACGAAGTTAAAAGTAAAGTGTTTTGTTGCGGGTCTCCTATTTTTTATGTTTATCTATTGCAACGCTTTCCATTGATATTTTCTTTTTTTGGTTCACAGAGAAAATTACTCTTTGATTTGAATTATAAAGCTAAGTCATGCTTATTTCCTCTTGTTGCAGCTTGTTCGTCTAGCGAATATCTTAATGGATTTAGTGGATTCTTTTCAACTCCAAATTTTCCGAGAAACTACCCTCAATACAGCAAATGTACCTGGAATATCACAGTTCCCAGCGGGTACATCATTAAACTTAGCTTCCTCTACTTTCGATTGGAGCCATATCGGTATATTCCCTGCTATAATGCCCGTGTTACAGTCACAAATGTTGCTTCAGATGATGGGTATCAGCCGTTCATGTTGTGCGGTCAGTCTCTTTTCCATCCAGTGTACTCGGTGGGGAGTTCCGTTCAAGTCATATTCACGTCTCTGCGCAGTCAATACCCAGGGTTTAATGCAACTTACACGGCTATCACCTATAGTTCAGGTACTTCGTATAAGTTATTTACAAGACATCAATGATTGAGTTAAGATTTCAAAACCATCACCACCAACAACTCGCCCAATAAAAGGTGATCCAAGAAAGTCTTCTCAAGTCAAATCACAGATTCCAAATCCCAGTACTTACGAACATATTTCTCACAGTTGATGTTACGTTGTTTGTGAATTTTTTTAATGTAGCTGTTGTTCACATGGGCTTTTTTTACAAAGAAAGAAAACGTGAACGACAAAACAATTTTTTTTTTTTTTTATGCCAGAGTAAGCGCAGGCGCCTAATACCAACTACAATTAATGTTCGTTTGAGTCACGGAACGGATTCTCAAAAACATGGTAAGAAGGCAGTCAATTGTCTGTGACTTGTTCGCAATATAATCTCGACACAAATTTTAAAAAAGCTTCCAGCGCATCCCAAAATTATTAAGTCCTGCCGTCCTGCTTTTGGTTTTGATCTAATTCCTTCTTAAGTTAATTAGATTCTTTTTTTAAAGTGGTATAATTCTAATTGTCCTCGATACTTACGCTCAGTCCATTTATATTGCTTGAAGTCTGTCCAAATATGGCAACCCTGAATGAGACGTCAGGAGTTCTTACCAGTCCTTACTATCCAAGGCGTTACCCTTCTAACGAGAAATGCAGCTGGAAAATTATAGCAAGTAAAGGAGAACGCATTTTGTTGTTCATTGAAGACATTCATATTGCGGAATGTGGTTCATCTTGCACGTGTGACTACCTGGAAATACAAAATGGCTCATCCTCTGATGGCATCTCAGGCAGGCGAAGATGTAGATACTATACAGACCGTGGGATAGTATACCATTCGGTAAAAGATGTCCTGACGGTGACGTTTGTTTCTGATAGTGGTACTTACCGGCGGTACCGTGGATTTAAGGCAACTTACATCAAAGTGAAATATAATGCAACAAACACCGGTAAGTTAAAGGTTTATGTGCAGGCGATCAGGTGATCAATTTTCAGCAAGTTATATAAAACATTTTTTAACAATGAATGAGGCTGAGTATCTTATGAAGAATTATCGAGATCGAGGAGGGTGTTATCCGTTGAGACCGTACGCCGAGGCGGATAACATCCTCCGAGATCTCCATAATTGTTCATATGATACGAAAGCCGAATTCAATAATTGTTTTGTTTTATTATTCTTTCAAAAGCCATTATTTCGCCTAGTTCCAGCTGCAGTTCTTAATCTTCAAACGAGTGAAGTGTCCGCCATTTTAGTTTTCAGAACGAAAACAACTCAACCTCGTCCCAGGTCTTCTCGGTTAACGGTGCATTAACCTGTAGAAGGCTGCATTTTTGACGTCATTTCCTCGTTAAAGACAAAATTCTTCCAAATTGGGTCATCAGTAAGTGCTTATGGTGAATTATGCGTGTGCTTTTAGCCAATCAGAATTGGGGAAATATTTTTAATGAATAATAATAATAATGCTTTTTAACTGGCTAATAGCAACTGTAACATTCAAATACTTTACCAAGTAAAACAACACAAACTAAAATGTCGATATTGGAAAACCTCCGTTTTCGTCTGTCCTCACGTAAACGAGAAGCCGGCGTTTTTAAAAATCTCCTCTGTGGAGAGCGTTTTCTAAAAGATGCGTTTTCAGTGACCGTTTTCACCGGATACGTGTGGACGGTAGGCCAGACCGGAGAAAAAACTAAAACGGATACGTGTGGACTAGCCTGTTCCAGGCGTTCAGATAGTGGGGAGCGGTGCGAAGTAAAAAGGGGCGCGAAAAAATAAAAGCGAGGGAGGGGGAGAGGTGAGAGAGGGAACGCCTGTTAGATTTGTTTTAAATAGACTCTTCCGCCCACACAGACCGCATCAGCTGTGGGTGGTCTTCACTTGTCAATCAAGACTGATGTTACAGCCCCATACATTTATTATTTTTCTTACGAATAAATCAAAATTTCTCAGATCAAAAATTAATATTATGTGTACATAATCTTACTAAAAACCTAATATAAGACTTTCAGACAATAGAGAGCGGGAGAAGTAATTTTTGTACGGCTTTAATTTAAAACATGATTTCAGCGTGTATGTGACAAAGAAATTATGAATCAAGTGACAAACAAATATCGCTCATTTCGATAGAAAGCCGTTTCAATACAGATCGTTAACTCGAGCAATGAAAATGCCCAACAAACGAAGGGAAAATTTACCATTCGGTGATTGAGTGGACCTTGTCAATAGCGATAGCTGCAACTTGCTTTTCAAGCTTTCCTTTTGAAGTCCGTTTGTCCACTCCTTAGACAACCACGATTTGTGACTGCAGTACGCCTTTGAGTGAATTTTTAAGGGTCATACAATTTCACAGCTTCCACTTTTAACGGCTTCATCCACATCTTCTCCCATCATTGCCGCCGCTACTCCGATTTTGTTCAAATGTTCCACTTGGTCTTTCATGATGGCAATCAACGGAGTTACCACAACAATCGTAAATGGCATTCTATCCTGCCTTCATTCCAACGAACGCTTTATTCGAGGAAAAAGCTGGAAAATAAGTCTTTTTCCAAAGCCAGTCAGTGAAATTGCGAAGACGTCTATCCTGCCGACTACGTGTTTTTAACAGTTCCTTTGCTCTTCGCGTTTAGCCTCCACGTTTGGAAAGTCACTCAGCGCTGTGTTTATTGCGAGTTCGAATTCTGAACGGGACGTAGAGTCTGTCATCACCGCCATATCGCTGTCGCTCGCTGTGATCGAAGACGCTCCACTGTTGACGAAAACTGTCAAAATCAACCAATCAGAGGGTATACCAGGATCTGGTATACCGGAACGCACTTTTGTTAAAAATTCTTACAAGCGTTCCCGCACCTCTCTCCCCAGTTCCCCTCTACTTTTCATAGCTTTCTTTACTTCGCACCGCTCCCCACTATCTGAACGCTTGGAACAGGCTACGTGTGGACAGGGCCTTAGTGGTACCGTACACTAGAAATATAACGTTAATTATACGTTTTGCGAGAGAAACTAATTTCTTTGTTTTTGTTTTGTTCGTTTATTTGTCCTTTTCATTAGAGTTACCACACACAACCACCACAAAAGTACCACCTGAAAGTGAGTATCATATGAAGATCAAAGAATAAAGTTGTAACGAAGCAAATTTCTGATTTTACTCCAATCTGGAGCGCGCTTAAAAAATTATTCATGATATTTTTGGTTTCACAACAGCAACAAGCACCCAAGACTCAGAAATGACACCCACAAGTAAGTTTCTCAGGAGGTTGTAAGAACTATGTATTGGAAAAGATGGGCACCTTTCCAACTTTAGTTAAATGCTATGGAAAAACAGTCGAATCTCCCGTAAGCGACCATGGTGGTCTCTTCGTAAAAGAGGTCCGGATACATCTATTTTTTTGAAGAGAATGTACTTTTTCACTTTGTGGAAGAGAAGTTACGATATGTTTACTGTAGTTCCATGTTGTCACTCAAATGTCTTCGTATGCACTGACAGGCGAACAAAGCGAGAGGACACCGTGCGCTTACGGGAGGTTAAAAACGATGGAAAATTATAAAACCGTCGACCGTAAAACACTGTCGCGGTCGCTAAAGAGAGGCGGTCGTTTACAACATGTTTTAATTACAGGGCTTTGAGTGGTTTTGGTTCGCACACGGATGTTTGACTTCCTTTTTTTTTCCTGTCAGTCTTTGATATCAGTCAGATACCAGTTGACGTCGAAACAAGTTTCTCAGATTGTTATTATATTTTCGGGGCTTCTAATTGCTCGTTTTTGTCCACTATCAGTATAACTTAATTAATATGTGCCGGGCACCTGAAATAAGGTGATTTCTACCTCGAATAAATCATAACGATAGAGATCACTGGTTAAGTTCATGTTGCTCCCGATAATCCATCTCGAACAAACATGATTTCTCAGTTCAAGAGGATTGAACTTATACTGTTACAATCTTGGTAAAAGTATTGATTTCAGTCTCTAAAACAAGCACAGGGCTAGAATTTCAAACTTCAGAAGCTTGGAATTAAGCCTTATTAGATAGCTGGTTTTTGAGACTTTGAAATAAGAAGGATGAAAAAGTACTATTAAGTAAGTAAGTTTGAGGAAATTTGTATATTGAACTTATACTTGTGACTGAGTCATGAGATGTAGCTAAGGCTTTGAATACAAGTTTCCGCTTGTCAGATTTCGGAGTAGTGATTTTTAACTGCAGTGAAAGTTTGATTTCACCTCCATTTTTGTTATCCAGTGTGAAAGCTCAATGTAGATTTAAGCTTGAATGAGTGAAATCTTGTTTATCAAGTGGTAAAGACTTGAAATTCAAGATCATATGGTGGATCATCTTGTATTTAACATGTTGTTGTGCACAAACAGCCTAGATTCAAGTGTCCACAAAAACGGCTTAGATTGGAGTTTTCAAATAAGGGAAACTCAAATCTGACATGGTTGATTAGCATTCAATATAATTTAATCGTCATCCTTGTTAAATGCTTTAAAAATTTTTGATTTTTTACCTAATCTCATACTTATACTGGCATAGTGTGAATGAAAATTCTCTCTTTTATGATCTTTTCTTCCCCAAGGGTTGTTTCGGCGAGCTATTAAAATGAATTCAAATCTGGTTTCTCCATATTAAAACTTAAGTAGATTTATTGGTTGAAGTATTTTCTCGATGAGCGAAAAAAAGTGCAAGAATAGACTAAAAAAAGGGTTGTTATAGACAAACTAATGGCTCGTCTGCTCTACATTAAGGGAAGAAATGTCTGACAAGGAGACGCTTCAATTCACAGATCAGATCACCAGGCTAAAAATTGGCACTTTTAGCTTAAAGTGAAATTTTTGTATTTGAACTGTTTGGATAGGTTATTTCATTGCTATATAATTAGTAGATAATTGAAATGTATTTGGTTTGACGTCATTTTTAAGATATTTCTTTTCCTAACACTAATCTGTTCCTTTTCCATTGTTTGTAGGGGCGATGTACAGTGAACTTGAGAGTCGGAGCATTGTTGTTATAGATATTGATAAATAGATATTTGACAGGCGCTGCAGAGCGGCACACAAGCTGTTCAGAATTCTCTTCTGATCCACATCCTTTCGTGTATAGTTCAGTCCAGCTGTAAGGCGCAAGAAAAGAGATAAGATTGAGAAGGAAAACTGATTGGAGGGAGACTGCGAATTTTTACAAATTTGTACCCTTTCCCTGTTCGCTTAAAATAAGGAGTATTGTTTTATAAGACACTCGTGTCTCTTCTAAGGTAGCCTGTTCTAGGCTCTCAGATTGTGGGGATGACACACACATGTAAGTGAAAGGCAGGTGAAAAGGAGTTTTGATGGTAGTGTGCTAGTCCAGCAAGAGATTTCAAAGCTGTCTACCATAAAGAGTGGATTTAAATTGATGCCATACGCAACAAGTGGTGGTTTGTAACCAGTACGGATAGCGTTTCGCTAAAAGTACCTTGATTCTACATGAGTCACTAAAAATGCAAAAGGGTGAACGCGGGGCCATGCTAGCCGAAGAAAACAGCCGACATTTCGCGACGCCACCACTGGTTTCCCCGCGCGAAATAACGTCTGAGAAACGACTGCAGAAATGTGTCACTACCCAGATGTGGGTAGTGATTCTCATTGGTCGAACCGTGAAGGAAATTTGCTTCAGCCAATCAGAAACACTACCAGATCTGTCGTCAGTTTGGGATTACTTCAATCGTTTCTTAGACGTTATTTCGCAGGGAAGCCAATGGTGGCGTCCCGAAATGTCGGCTGTTTGCTCAGGCTAGGGCCGTGCATGTTATAAACTTGTTGAGCTTAAAAATATGTCATTTACATTTCTTTGCCTGACTAACAAATTATTTATCTTTTTATGTTTTTTTTGGGCATCGATAGGAAACAGTTAAAACTTGCAGTTTGCAGAATTGACAGTGCTATGCAGCAGAGTGGTTCACTAAATCAGCCGCCAGTACGCTTTGTGGTTGATACGCTCACGCTCGATGTTAGTTAAGACAAAGAAAACCACTTGTGAACTGTTCAATTTTGAGAAGTCTAAATCAATGTTTTCCTAGGTAAATGATGCCTTTGTACTGCAGTAAAAAAGAGGAACAAGGGCAAGCCAGCTTTATTTGGGACCCTAGTACAATGTATATCATAAATCACTGAATGGTTGTTGGGCAGGCTCAGTGGCTACACTTGCAGGTTCTAGTTTCTTAGGGCATACATTTATATTTACACCTGTCCACTAGAGAAGAATCGCGTCTATACGCTTACGACCTCATAGTCCCTATGATGGTTAAGGGTGAACAGGGCTACAAAGGAAAACCTTTGAGAGCTTTTTTAATTTAAGTGATATGTCATAGCATAAGTCAACCATACGTTTTCCTTTCCAGGCACTAATGCAAGTGGCTTCACAGGATTGGACTCAACACTGTCAGCCGTCTATGAATTACAAAGTGTCAATACACCTTTATTAGATACACTGTAAAAATATTTTCAAATAAAAATGCTAAGTTTAGTTGGACGTAATACTTTTTTTGCCAATTACGATAAGAAGCCTCGTAAACTTTCATTTAGGGCTCAGCATCTTGTTGCAGTTTCAAAGGACGCCGAGTTAAATTTCAAATTTTTACTTGGAATTTACTCTCAGCGTGTGTGTGACGACATTCGAATCGTTTACAGTCAAAGCAGGTCAAGCGTTCCCGTCGCTAACAAACTAATGAATTCATTAATAGAAAAATGATTTCGTTTGTTGATTCAATAATCCATTCATAAAATGAATAATCCAACAGTCAAATTGGACCTCGATTCAATAATCAAATGTTGATTTGGTTTATGAACAAAATCTACCTGTTCTTTATTCTTGTCTGTTGTGTTCAATCGTATTTGCTTCCTTTTTCCTGCCGTTTACGATTGCGTTTTTCATTGCCTTTAATCAAAATAACAGCTAGAATAGACAGACCGCAAACGCAAAGAAACCATGAGAAACTGACAAAGGCCGAGGATCGAAATCCACCAATCACCGCACATACACTGACCTTACTTTGACCGTTGTGTTTTCTAAGAGGTCAGGCTTAGGTCTGTTGCACTGATTACTGGCAGCAAACTGGCGTACATGTAACAGTTTGTTTGGGTTTGAACTTCAGAACTCGCCAGCACTCGACTCTCAGAAAAAAAAAGAGAAAAAAACAAAATTCTGAGGTCAAATTGTGGAAAGTGTAGTTTTTCAAAAAACAGTAATCAAATCAACATTCGATTATGGAATCGAGGCTAAATATGAATATTGGATTGTTCATTTTATGAATGGATTATTGAATCAACAAACGAAATCATTTTTCCGTGAATGAATTCATTAGTTCGTTAGCGACGGGAACGCTTGACCTGGTTTGACTGTAACTGATTTTTTTACGCTGTCGTTCGTGTGTTAAAAGTAATAAATTGTGAATAAATAAATAATAGAATGCAATTAATTTCGTTGTGATTTTCCCTTATGGAAAGTTTTAAGTTCTACTACTTTTGTCAAAATTAACGCGGATATTGATCTAACCTCGAGTTCTTTTTCTGGTATTATCATTGGCATCAAAGTATTTTCTACGAAAGCGTAAGAACAGAAACGTTTCAAAGGTTCTTTTTAACTTCACCATGAATGAAAAAGTTTAGGGGACGACAAGGAGCTGAGGAACACGTTGGCAATTTTTCGTATTTCCGGGGGGGGTACTCCCTCTAATGACCTATAAGGAGAAGCTCCGCCCGAAAGAAGTACCTTCTTCTTTATAAAATGAAGTATAAAAAGGTAAGAACCTCGGGATTGAGCCTCCCTGTATACAACTTTGTTCAGTCCTCCCCCCCCCCCACCCCCCAGAGGATACCTCCTTGAGCCCGCTTGAAACCTTTCAACTATAATAGGTATTCTCTATCAGAATCTTTAGCCTTTGCGGCACGGATCATTATTTGCCGTTTGTTAAAGAGTAACACTTTACTCGAAACAGTACCAAGCTAGGACTAGCCAGTTGGCCTGAATAAGTTTTACAAAAAAAAAAAAAAATACGCGTCCACACTTATTCGTATCGTATTCGAACTCGAATCGTTTGAAACACAAAAACAGTGGATAGGTAGCATCCTGTACAGGGCGTGCGCTGTATGATGTCTGAAATCACAGCATGGACGTAGCCAGCTTTTCGAGTATTTGTAGGCCTGGCTGAATTTTATTTCCACATATTCTGAAAATTGCACGCAAGACTAGAACGCACTGACCTCACCAATAGTTTGACCTCTTAAAGCTTATAAGCTCACCTCAACAACGCATAATTTCTTACAAGCGGCAGAGTAATCAAAGAAAACATTTGTAGGCCTGGGCCTACAGGTCTATGGGCTGGCTGTGCCCCAGCACAGTATTCGAAAACCTAGTTTTCGTTCAGCCACACCAAACGATAAGCCAGCGTTTCCAAGAAATTCTACTGTGGTAATCGTTTTCTAAAACGTGCAGTTTTGCCGCCCGAAAACTCCGTTTCGCGCGGGTTCTTCGTTAACTTTTCAAAAATAACCCGATACTAGTGGACGGTGCCTAAGGCCCCGTCAACACTTGTCTGTTTTTGGTTGAAAAAGATTCTTCTTTTTTTCGCCAAGTAATTAGAGGAGTTCATTAGGTCATTGATCAAACCGTTTATAGGTAACTCGGTAATATTTGGAATCAGAGTCTTGACTTTATAGAAAAATTTATTCCTAATCATTGAGTATGTAGGACATTGAAAAAGAAAGTGAACTTCGTCTTCTATTAGGATTGGATCCACAAAAAGGGAAATGCCTATTATCCTTCGTAGTTTGATTGTATCTGTTTATTTCCATCATCAGTTTGTCATTGCTAATTCGTAATTTTACTAAAGCCCTTCTCCCAGCTGTTCCTGTCGTTAAGTCTAAGTAACTAGAGCTGGTATGATTACTTTTAAAAGATCTATAAAATTCAAGTTTTTGAGAAGGTTGAAGAGTGTTTTGCCGATATGAGATATATTCCTGTTTCATTGAACTTACATAGCTTTTTGCCATAGCTATATCTAATAAATCAGGGGTTAAAGTCAGGAATCTTAAAGTATTCTGACATATTCATCAAATGAGAGTGGAAACCATTTTTGCCATTACAGTGTCAGTCAAATGAGATCAAAAAAGCTTGTTTGACGAAAGATTCCTCATCTTTCGACTGTATATACAAAATGTATTTGAGAATTTTTTGATTGATAGTGATCATCATCATCATCGTCATCGTCGTCGTCGTCATCATCATCATCATCATCATCATCACCATCATACTCTCGATTTAAATACGACAAAACGTCTAAAGCAAATACTTGTGGCGTCGAGGAAATTAACATACCTCTTTACGAAAGTATATTTAACAATTATTCTTTGAAATCGAGGTGAATAGTGGCTAAATATTTGGCGAGCCGCGAAAGCGGCGAGGTAAATATTCCCAAAGCCACTATTCACCGAGATTGAAAAGAATAATTGTTTTAGTATATACACACGAAGTGATCTCAACAAAATCAGAGAGGAAACCATTAAAAAGTACAATTTGATTGACAGATCAAATCACGCGTAAGTTTAAAAATAGATCTTTGCAGAATTTTCAAACATGGCAATTCACAAGTTTATCATTTCGCAAACAACAGCGTAATGGCTTAAATGGAACCGCTAAAAGTTTGAACTGTTTCCTTACCTGAGAAGAAAAGTGGAGCTTTGTTGTTTTGTGTTCACTCGCCAAGTTTATAGCCAAAAGGGTTTGTTGTGTCGTTCTTCGCATGAAGTGCTGACAAAAATGGCCGGCTCGGTTGCTCCAGGTAAGACGTCGTCTTCCTGTATCATTCTTTTTCTTGTTTAATTGAAACGTAGAATTTCTGCAAACATTTCGTTTTAAATTTTTTTGTCATAAACAACTTCGATTTTTGAGCCAAAATTTTCTTGTTAGAAAACGCTGAGTTCACGAAACGGCTTCTTCTATGCGAATACACGGGAGTTGTAAACAATCCATCGAGCACAAAACTCAGCTACAGTAAATTGAAAAACGCCGTATTGAATCCTTCCAAGTCTTTTCTTGCCTCAAAAAAAGTTAGCGCCAGGATTCTCTAAAAAATGGGAAAAACACCGAGCTCACACATTATCCACTCGCTAGGAGGTGAATATTATTGAATAGTCCGAGATAGCGAACCAATCAGATTGCTTAAATCACCAAGATCACTGAGTGTGTATATACTTGGTTTTTGTCTTAAAACAGGGTCTACGATGACTCGAAGGATACATTTTTCCACACAAGACATCACGGAGATGTCTGTAAGTAACGGAACATCGATAGTACCAAGTTTGAGAGAGCACTTGGAGCCAAAAGATAACATCATTGGTGTTTGCACTGACCAGTCTGCCTATGATAATGACGTTAGTGTTTCGGAAGAATAATTCTACTAAAAGATCTCAGCATGGTTATTATAGGGCAACGGCTGAAGCCTGACTACGCTATTCCTTGATGATTTTGTTAGCGTTTTTAGTCTCAACCATGAAAAGCTGACAGTGACAGTTGAGTTAAGTTAAAGCAACTGACCACCACAAAAATTCTTTAGGTTAGTCACCTGGCTTCTAAAATTTGAAGTGCGCCGTGGCTTTTATAGCCAGTTACATTTTATAACTGTAATCCAAGAACTACGATCGACCACTATAGTTCGAATAGAAAAATTATTCTTAATTTGTCTTCAGCTTAGTCAGCATTGCTTATAAACGCATTTTTGCATTAGAAAATATACCCACCCCCCTACCCGGGCACCTCGGGAAATCGAGCGGACGAGAAAACTGTTTAGAGACCAGAGAAGCGTGAAATATCATAGGAAAGAGAGGAATAGTGGGCGCGCCCACGAGATACTGTGTCGGATTCTTCACTCTGATCGGGTTAGGTTCGTTCTCTATAAGCATGATATATTAACAAAAAATTGAAGTGTCTGTGATTTTCGTCAAGATTTTTACATAAATTAGTTCATTTCTAGATCCTCATTTTTCCTTTGTGCGAATAGGAAAGCAGATATCTAGCGCAAGAGACTGCTTTTGAAAAGCTATTTTAATTTTTTTCCTTTTTTCCATTTTTGCTGGGCAATTACATACCTTGATTTGAATTATACGATAATTAAGAGAGTGTCTCTGTAAGAGCGGTCCGGTTGATTTTGCTTGAGACACAGATTTAGCTCATTTCTTGTGTGTTGTCAGACATTCATGTACCTATACTAAAACCACAATCCGTTTGATCGGATCTCTTTATTTTTCAGAGTTTTACGGAAATTAAATTTCACTCGAGCGAAGGCCTGTCGTGACACTTTTCAAGACTTTAATTTGAGACAACTTTGGAGGACAATTTACAAAAAACTACGGGACTCAGGAAAAACCAAATACCACAGCCATGTATATTAAGTCTATCTTATCCATCGAGGCGACTTTCGTGAACATCACGTTTCAATCAAGCAAACAGGAAGACTTGAATGACACCATATCGGTTAGCTTAAGTCACACACGCGAAAACCGATCAAATTCAAGGTAAAGTTTTGAAAAAGTGAGGCAATCTCCAAGTTTGGCCGCCATTTTGAGGGACTTGTCAACATGAAGCGTAGCAGATATAAATCGAGCAGGTAGATCTAAAACCGTCAGAAATACATACGAAAGCATTCAAATGAACTTCACTTTCAATTCAAGGGGTAAAATTTGAAATTGTTCGTTAAGCCTACCATACCTACATCCCCATGAGACCATTTCTTCCAACAATTCAAACACTACAACAAGTGTTCGAATTCCCCTCGTCGATTCCACCGTAAGAAATAACCTGTGCCACCCAAGCTTCGACTCGAATGTGAAGTACGAATCAAATAACATAACTGCTTCATCTTCGAGGCAATATCACGCTGGTATTTTGATTTTCTGACCGACAAGAACAGTGATCAGGAAGTGATCACCATGTTTACCTCATAAAGGTTACCGCTGACCAGCCGCTGAGTGAAAACAGTACGGCGCAGGGTGGGGTGGGTGGCGGTCTTATCGTCATAAGATATAAAAAGCTTTAGGACTCTCAGTTTAAACAGTGAAGGCATGCTTCGTGGTACAGACAAGTTTTATTTTATTCTCATAACTTTTTATGAGTATGTAAATATATAAAAAACACAAAGGTTTTTATTTTTGACATTAGACTTGTGTGACTCTGACGTCAAGGAGGAAAAATTGAACTATTTTACCGTTTCCATGCTTAAGGAAATCTGTACTTTCTTGGAGCTCCCATTTAAATCTAGAGATTCCAAAGCTGTTCTAATGTCAATAACAAAGGAAGTGACCCATGAATGCCAGTGCTCAGTGGAAGGATAATTACACCATCAAAATTGTACGTTGGTTATGAAAATTACACTTTTTTCTGTTTTGCTTTGACTTTGTGACGTCGTTTTGTCACAATTTGAACAGACACGCGTCACTCTTACGTAATATTTCAACGGGAAACCAAACAGCATCATTTTATTTCTAAGTAGGTATATCTTCAGCCGTTCTTAGCCACCATTTTGCCAGAACAAAGCATATGTATATATTTAGAGTGGTACACAAAAAAACAGTTAACTTGTAAAAACCTTTGTGTTTTTTATATCTTTACATACCTAAAAAAAATTGTAGGGGTAACTGAAAATGAAAAAGAAAAGGTGTCCTTCATACCAGTCTTTCAAATTTCCTTTTAGCCAACAGGGAGTCGTGCAGAGGCATGGTGCGAAAGCAACCAAAAAATTAGGAGCAGGGGGAGGAGCTCATTTAGCTGGCCTTTTGCATGTATTTGTATATACAATGTAATAAGCGTGGTACACCAAAATATTGGCTTACTTATAAAACTCTTTGTCGTTGTCGTATGAAAAAAAATGTACAGGAAAATTGCAAATGAAAAGAATAGGGTTTAGTGATAAAAGGTCACATCGAATCAAGGAATGAGCTCCGAAACTAACATAGTTCAGTTGACAATTGTATGTCAGGCTTATAAGTGGAAAACGCTAAAAATCGTACATTGCATGCTACTAGTTTTATTAACACCTTACGTAAATGACATTGGTTACTGTTACGGAAAATCGTATTTTAGAGTCAGCTTTGTATAACGTAATGATTTTCCATACATACCATACAAGAATGATTTAGACCAAACATTTTGAGTATAGTGTTCATTCCGTGCAATAAGGCATAAATAAAAGGTTATACCACTGATGACAAGCAAAAAGGTCATATGGGTACCACGGTTAAAAATATTTAAATAACTATTAATTAATACCAGTTCTAATTTAAAGGGAAAAAGTTGTGAGAATAAATTAAAAGTTGTCTGTACCACGAAGCATGCCTTCACTGTTTAGACTGAGAGTCCTGAAGCTTTTTTAGCATGTATTCGGCCCTCAAATACAAACTAAAACAAAGCAAAATGGTAAATTTACTTCCAACTATACGGCTTCCCAATCGTTTTTGAAACGAAATTTCCTCCGTAGATAAGTCCTATTTAAAATTATTCTTTGAAATCGAGGTTTTTTTACCGAGCCGTAAAGCGGCGAATAAATATTCCCAAAACTATTCACCGAAAAAGAATAATTGTTTTAGTATATACCCTCTCAACAAAATCAGAATTCAAAAGTAGGATTTGATTGACAGATCAAATCACGCCCCCAGAATTTTCAAACATGGCAATTCACAAGTTTACCGGTAATGGCGGAATCGCTAAAAAACTGTTTCCTTACCTGAGAAAAAAAAAGTAGAGCGTCCGTTGAAAAGTTTATAGCCAAAAGGGCATGTTGTGTCGTTCTTCGCAAAGTGCTGACAAAAATGGCGGCTCGGTTGCTCGAGGGCGTCTTCCTGTATCATTCTTTTTCCTGTTTACTTGAAAAGAATTTCTGCCCTTGTCAAAATAAACTTCGATTTTTGAAAAATTTTCTTCTTAAAAACGCTGAGTTCACGAAACAAAATACACGGGAGTTGTAAACAATCCATCGAGCACAAAACTCCTGCTACAGTAAATTGAAAAAACGCCGTATTGAATCCTTCCAAGTCTTTTTCTTGCCTTAAAAAAAGTCAGCCCTAGGATTTTGTCGACTTTTAAAAGATCGTTCTCTAAAAAAAACGGGAAAAACACCGAGCTCACACATTATCCACTCGCTAGGAGGTGAATATTGTTGAATAGTCCGAGATAGCGAACCAATCAGATTGCTTAAATCACCAAGATCACTGAGTGTGTATATACTAAAAGCCCTTCCAAAAAATAAGCCACTCAAAAAGAGCCTTTGAAAAATATAAGCCCCGGGGCTTATTTTAGGAATTTTACGGTATCTTATGACGATAAGCCCACCATCCACCCCACCCTGCGTCGTACTGTTTCACTCAGCGGCTGGTCAGCGGTAACCTTTACAAGGTAAACATGGCGATCACCAACCTCGTCCCCAGGATCTTCTCGCTTTCCAAAATGACGGCGGCAGGAGAAAAGACCCTGGCACACAGCAGAAATCACGTGACTGATTTGTCCACGGAGAGTGGAAATTTATTCAAAATGGCGGCCAAGATAAAGAGTGAGAGGATCTGGGTACGAGGTCTTGAGACTGGTGAAAAACAAACAAAATGGCGGCAAAGGCAGAACTCAAAAGAAGCTAAAAATATGAAAGAATACACTTACAGGCCACAGGAATACGGTAGAATGATATAGCGATCTTATTTTCTGTTCAATGACCTAGCGCACACGGCTGTCTACAACTTAATTTCTCGATACCGACCTTTTTTCACCGTTTTCTTTTTTTGCCGTACCCTGAGCGCCAGAGGTTCAGGTTTCTTCTTTCGTGAAAGGGAAAGCTTTTTCTAACCGTGAGCGCAATTTATTTCTTCATGTTAGGGATTTCGAGAACAGACCTCTGAAGCCAGGGAATTTTTTGTCATGACGCTCTAAGGGACTGTGCAATAATTATCAGGAAGGGGGGGTCCTAAAATGAGCTTCACCAAAGGAAAAATTAGATAGGTCCCCCCCTCCAGCAGCGTCAAGATTAGCTCTGACCCCCCTCACGTTCTCTAAAAATTATGATGTGCCCCCCCCCCTCTCTAACCCGTACCTTTATTCACTGTACTGCAACGCATTCCACTGCGTCGTCAGGGATGAAGAGCACCTCGAAACTTTGTTCTTCATAATCGTCAATTTCCGAATCGTCTGATTGTTCATTATCTTCTTGGTCTTCGGAACTTCTAGATTGCTGCTCATCCGGGTTTTCTTTACCTTGAGCTTCCCCAGCACCTAGAACACGAGCTACGAGTGCTACTTTCCCTCCGCTGACGGGTAAACCGTGTTCCTTTAGGTAGAGTTTCAGTTTACCACCTTGCAGACAGCGAGTTGACTTCAACCTCGTCGGACCAATTAATGTCTGGAAGTTTGTTCCTTTCCGTTGCCCATTTTTTTGCTTTCATTGCAAGGAATTTTTGGTGCTCTATGAAGTGATGACAACTATGAAACAGAAGCATGTGGCATTCCTCAGCTAGAAACTGTAGACCTAGAAACCCTCTCGCTGTTTAAATCAAGAACAGACCTGGCATGTCTGCGGAACCTCTTAAATGCCAAATGTTTTATTGGCAAAGCTCACAACGTGGTTTGTGACTTCTGTGCATTGACGATTGTTTCAATCTATCATATGTTGACATTCTAAATAAGTTAAAGCATGTGTTTATGTTGATGCAATATTTAGACATTATGGATAGTCAAAGGAGTCGCATCTGTCTATTTGGAAAATGTTTATTTATTCATTATCGAATTTGAAATTTAATTACAACCCCTTAACTTACTTGAGAAATCTAATGTAGAGCCCCCCTCCTTTCCATTATTTTAACTTAAGGCCCCCCTCTGGTTTTAGCCCCGCCCCCCTCCTGATAATTATTGCACAGTCCCTAAGACGTCTTCCGCTCCGAAATTCAACTCACGCCGGGTCAGCTGTCATCAAAAAGTAAACATTTTCAATCTACTTTTTCAATTTTTAACCGTTTGAGCTGAGACTTTGCATGGTAATAGAATTTTGTATTCCCAACAATCGTCTGTATTTGGATTTTTGATTTTAACGGTTTTTGGCGCGAAAATGACGTCATAAGATTGACAGCAAAATATAAGTTTCAACTTATGCCATAACAGGTTAGCAATTTTGAAAGAGTACTCAGAGAAGAACTTGAATGTGAAAAAATTTTTTGAAACCCTTACTTGGTTAAAAAGATATGACATTTTAAAGATCATCAAATTTCTAAAAATAGTGACAAAATGGCGGAAAATACGAAATTCACAGCTCAATAACTTTTCAACCAATTAAGCTTTACAAATACTTTTTTCACATTTGAGCTCATCTCTGTAAGTTCTTTAAAAATTTTTAGTTTTTTACGCCATAAGTCGGAAACTACTTTTTACTGTCAATCTTATGACGTCATTTTCGCGCCAAAAACCGTTAAAATCAAAAATCCAAAAACATACGATTGTTGGGACTCCGAAGTTCTATTATCATGCAAAGTCTCAGCTCAAACGGTTAAAAATTGAAAAACTAGATTGAAAATGTTTACTTTTTGATGACAGCTGACCCGGCGTGACTAAGCATTAAATTGAGTCGCAGACACTTTAAGCTGATAAGTTATCGTCAGTTTTGTTACGGATCTTCATGAGGTTTTTGACTATTGTTTTTCTATCTGCACAAATTTTAACTGAACTCTGATATGTAAAAAAACAATTTTTTTCTGAAAACAAGAACCAGAGAACACTATTTTGTTAATATAATTTGAGGAAACTTTGGTTGAAAATTAAACAGTTCCTTGGTCAGTTTGGATATTTTGTCACTTGAACTGGTACAGGTAATAAAATTATTGTCAATCTTCATCTACTTCACAGTTTTTAGACTTTGTTATTGGCTTTTGATATCTAACCCTGTTCACAGTGCTTCCGGGCAAATAGAGATAGGGGCCTTATTTAATCTAGCAAAGACGGTGGTATTAGTTCCCCCCCCCCCCAAAAAAAATGCCAAGTGAAAAAGCCCAAGTGCAAGAAGGTTGGAGGTCAAGCAGCCGACGATCAAAAACAAATCCGAACTTCCAGTTCGTGAATAAATCATCCTGGATCGGTCCACAGAAAGCTTTTCAGTTTTCATTGATTTATACAGTCTCTTATTTATTAGTGAAGAATAAGAAAAGGGGGGAAGGTGGGATGGGGGTTAAAAAAGACGGGGGCTTATTGTTAAAACTTTCTTTCACTGAAAAGGAGGGCTTATTTGAGAGAGGGGGCCTTAATAGAGGATTTAAGATGTTGTTATTATTGTTTTTTTTTTTTTGCCTCGCAGATGCAAAAAAAAGCATTAACCCCGCTTTAATAGCTAGCAAAAGGTGAAGAGTGTTTCCATTGTTAGTAATATAGCAATCCAAAATGTATTCTCCACTTTGAAATAGATTTGATTTTCAGAGCAAAAACTTTCTTAAGCCCTGACTTTGGTTTATTTGACATATTACTTGGGGCTGCACTTTGCCATGTCAATGTGCAAATTGACTAAAGGCTAGACTCCAGTTGTTCAAAAATTTGATAGTCCTATCTGAGTCATGTGCACAGTAAAAGTTCCTATCTCATTTGGAGATAATAGATGTTTTAAGTCAAACACGCTTTGCTTGTCAGATGGGCCTTTTCGTACTGTAATTGAGACATGACTTGGTAGTGGTGTGCTGATTATCGATCATAATCTATAAAGCATCAGAAACCTAAAGCAAAGTGAGCATTGCTTATACAAATGTTCAGTTGATTGTTGTGGAAAATTCACAAAAACATTGTTGACAAATAAGGACATTAATACACCTGTGTTGTCTTTTTGATGGGGTCTTAATTTAGTTTATATGATGTTTAGTTGGTTTAACTATGTGACAGATAAGCCTCTGCTTGCAGGGTAGGTTTTTTGTTTTGTTCACTTACAAAATTATTTTCAGTGTTGAAAGTGGCACACAGGGGGCACAAAACTATAATCTACTATAACCGATTATCAGTTTAATAGCTGGGTTAATCTGATTATTTCTGACGATATGATTATAATACAGACACTATTACTAAGACTAACCAACACCTTAAAGTAGACTTTGAAAGTATTTAAGCCAGCACATCTAACACTGAGCTGCAACCTCACACCGCAACACCTAAACAAGCTAAAAGCCTTGCCTTGTCCCTGGGTGGCATTTTCCCAGGCCTTAATTCTTGGTCAATTCATTTCGGTGACTTATCTTAGGCAAACTGGAGGGAAACTGTTTCACTATTTCGCTTGGGACCACGTGACCTAAAACTCATTGGCCATGACTAGGCAACTAAAAGCTCACTATGCTAATGGGGACTCTAGCAAAAAACACTTCAAAACCCTTTGCATCCCGACTTGAAAAATCCCATGATCGAGATGCTCCAGGCCCCTTCCGCTCTTGTTTATTCAGTGGATAGTGATATATGCACCCTTTGAAGTAGTTTATTTTTTTAAATCCAAGTTTTAGAACTGAATTATAGCTGCTTCACAATCATACCCAGCTGGTTTTGAAATACTACAGTACCAGCCACTTTTTCACCTGGTCCACAAACCCCCTTTTCAAGGATATAGTGACAAGAACATCGTGCAGTGACAAGAACAACATGCACACTTAGCCTACGGTAATTAGAAGCTCAATTGACAGGTTTTAGTTTGACAGAAAACGTATTTATCTTAGGGTCACTGTCACCCCATGTCTGGAATCTGGGAAATTTTTCTCTTGGAATCTGGAATAAAGGTCCTAAAGTACTCTGGATCCCACTTATAACTGGAATCCGGAATCCATGTTCCACTGACAAAGAATCCAGAACGCGGTATCCATAGCGCAAAATTGAGAATCCAAGACTGTCAGATTTCCTTGAATGGGCTGATCAGTGTTTTCAACTTGATAAAATAAAAGACATCATGTGCTTTCATTTATTTTATTTTTGCAACTAGAAAGAAATCCCACAAGCTTCAATACATCAATATGTAAGTTTTTCATTTCTGAGAAAGGAAACAGTTTATTTTCCCAATGTCTCTGTATTTAGCTGTATTTTACTGCCAATGAAATAAGCAAATAATAATAAATTATCATTATTGTGACACTAAAAATTGAATAAATGAAAAGTCAGGATTGAAAATATCAAATGATAGCGACACTATGTTTGGCTTCAATTTTTAGTTTTGTTTCGACATTTACCTCTCTCGCTCCCCGTCCCCCTTCAAAATCAAAGTGGAAAAATTAAAAGAAGGCCAGGTTAGGCCCATGAATGTTACGATCAAACGAAAAAAATGTTTCACTTGACAAAAAACTGCTGAGACAAAGCGCAGATTATGCAAGATTTCCGTATAACCCCATACATTAATAATATTATGCATACAGCTTTTGTTCAAAGAAAACAAAAGGCAGAACAATACTACACCTTTGCAACGGGCAGCTAAATTTATTGATAAGCTGAAGCCTTGCAAGTATTCTTTCACAAATCGGGAATTAAAGAAACAAATCTTTAGTACTTTTCGGAACACACAAATCAAATAGCACGAGTAACAGAAATACCTCTACGCGTTATAATATTCCCAGCGATTACCAGATATCACTATATTCGAATCTTTGCCTTCCAACGGTACAGTCACAGTTTTCCGAACAATCAGACCTGAATTCTGTCCACCTTTCAGGTCTCAAACACTGAAGAAAGCTCTTCTCAGCCTCTACGAAGCCCTCAAAGGTTAACCATCTTTGTTTTGGAAGGAATAAACCAATGAGAGCGCACGTATGAACGCGCTATGGAATGCACCAATCAGCGATCGTTTTAGTTCGCTGTGTGCCAGGGTCTTCTCTCCTGCCGCCACCATATTGGAAAGCGAGAAGATCCTGGAGACGAGGTTGGGCGATCACTTCCTGATCACTGTTCTTGTCGATCAGAAAATTAAAATACCAGCGTGATATTGCCTCGAAGATGAAGCAGTTATGTTATTTGATTCGTACTTCACATTCGAGTCGAAGCTTGGGTGGCACAGGTTATTTCTTACGGTGGAATCGACGAGGGGAATTCGAACACTAGTTGTAGTGATTTAATTGTTGGAAGAAATGGTCCCATGGAGATGTAGGCATGGTAAGTTTAACGAACAATTTCAAATTTTGCCCCTTGAAGTGAAAGTGAAGTTCATTTAAATGCTTTCGTATGTATTTCTGACGGTTTTAGATCTACCTGTTCGATTTATATCTGCTACGCTTCATGTTGACAAGTCCCTCAAAATGGCGGCCAAACTTGGAGATTGCCGAAAATTAGGTAAGTTCACGGAGTTATAAAGTTTTAGTGAATGACGGGCCGCAAAGTTTTTTTCTGTAGTTACCTTTTCTATAGCACCTACTTGCCAGCCATATTAGTTGGATCAGTTAAGAACGCCTCACTTTTTCAAAACTTTACCTTGAAATTGATCGGTTTTCGCGTGTGTGACTTAAGCTAACCGATATCGTGTCATTCAAGTCTTCCTGTTTGCTTGATTGAAACGTGATGTTCACGAAAGTCGCCTCGATGGATAAGATAGACTTAATATACATGGCTGTGGTATTTGGTTTTTGCTGAGTCCCGTAGTTTTTTGTAAATTGTCCTCCAAAGTTGTCTCAAATTAAAGTCTTGAAAAGTGTCACGACAGGCCTTCGCTCGAGTGAAATTTAATTTCCGTAAAACTCTGAAAAATAAAGAGATCCGATCAAACGGATTGTGGTTTTAGTATAGGTACATGAATGTCCTACAACACACAAGAAAGGAGCTAAATCTGTGTCTCAAGCAAAATTAACCGGACCGCTCTTACAGAGACACTCTCTTAAGATGCAAAAAGAACTCGAAATTCTTCACGTTTTAGTGAAATATTAAGGTTTTCTGCAATCTTTCGGTTATGCACAATAGATTAATAAGTTGATTTGCAGAAAGTTGAGGTTGAACAATAACAAATTAAGGTTGATATTATACACTTAATGTCAGATCCCAAGGGAAACAGTTAGTTTTGTTTTCCCGAGAGTCCTGATGTTTCCCTCGACTTCGTCTCGGGAAACATCAGGACTCGAGGGAAAACAAAACTAACTGGTTTCCCGAGGGATCTGACATTAAGTGTTTTGTTATGTTTCTAGAACTTTCACTTCAACAGCAAGAAAAGAATAACCGGAGCGAACCAAAACGAACCAAAACAGTCGACTCGGTACTTATAACAACACAAATTTAATTCTCAAAACCACTGAATGAATGATTTACAAACAAAAGTACTTTCCTTATATCATCTGCATCTTTTTCCTCCACTAGCTGCTGTTTTTCTTCGACTGGGAACTTCTGGGATAACTTTAAAAATGGTTGCTTTTTAGCTTGAGGCTTCGTGATTGTGTTGTTGTGTTCATTCACGAAAAAAGAAAACCGGCAGGACCTGGCGGTGTTTTTCCCGCCTTCTGTCACGCCACTTTCCACCATGCTTTCATCACGTGCTGCAATGTATCCCGAGCGGGATACATTGTTTAATGTATCACGATCGGGATACATTTAATTTTAGTCAAGGCCACGTGACCAAGAATCAACCAATGGCAGTCCCTGTTTAGTTGAGTGAAATTCTAGGAATATAACAAATTTCATTGTAGCTCAACAACTGCCTATAATATTTGACCATATTTACCTAATTTAAAATGCAAGCACAACATGCAAATAAAGTATGATAATAATGGCGAACCAAACTCTTTGTCTTGTTTCTGTTGGTTTGTTTTCTCAATAAAACTGTTATTACTTTCATTTGTTCACTGCGGTGAGAACAATTGCCTCCCACTAATGTGGAGTGGGTTCAAATCCCAGTGGCCCCATGCTATATATGGGTTGAGTTTGTTGATGGTTCTCTCTCTTGCTTCTAGAGGTTTTTCTCCAGGTACTCCGGTTTTGCCCTTTCCTCAAATTCAAATTTAAATTCAAATTCAATTTCGATCTGGAACACGAGGACACATTTGAACGAACTACTAAGAATTAAGCCCTAAGTGCTTCGAGGGAAATTAAATTACGTTTTTTTTTTTGGAGAAATCGAACTACTCAAAACATGATACGATAACTCAATTGCTACTTCTAATATTTATTCATTGGCTTCTGAGTGATTAATCCTGTGGAAAGTGGTCTTGACCTTTTCAGTGCCATAGTGAGAGATATGTTCAAGACAGATTACAACTATGGGCAAAAATTACAATATGTTGCAAGAGTCTGGCAAAAATTACAATAATATGAGAACACATAACATAATTTTACAAGGCCATGAACAAAAGTAAAAGTAAAGTAAAACAGAGGATTCGCTTTTTCTTGCCAGCTTGCATATATACATCCATATAACAAAAATAGATATTGCATTTTGCTGTCCAGAATGTATGTGCCACTGACAACTTTTTTTCAAGTCATCGAGGGATATACCAGTTTAGTAAAACTTAACTGGTGGTCTATTGTCAATGCTACGTTCTGATTGGTTGAAGTACTACTAAGCTATATGTAATAAACCACTAGTAGCGAAAAGCACCGGCATTTTGGTGGCAAAAAAGGATTAAAGTCTAGCTTTAACTAGCTAAAGTTTTTTTGTCTCCATATTTTTAACCAACTAGTTGGATTTTACTAAAACAATAATTCCTCTTGCCCTCAATGGTCTCTGAGTTAATAGCTCATTCGGCCTTCGGCCTCATGGGCTATTGACTAAGAGCCCATTCGGACTCGATGTATAATTGTTAATTATTAAATGGCTTAGTGTTCTGTAAATTCTCTATAAAACTGTAACTTACATATCTTGTGCCTGGTGTCTTCCCCTCTTTTTCCTCCAAAATTGTGGGTAGTCTGGTTAGTCTCAATGTATGCTAGTGCCAACTTTTATTAAGATGTAAACAGTGAAGTAATAGCTATATTTAATAAGATTATACCAGATACTTTAAGTGAATTTTTTTTATGAAAACAAAGAACTGCATGAATATTAGACCAGGGGAATAAAGATGATGCCTGAATTAACACATTCACTACAAGAAAAGGATGTCATCCAGAAATAAGCCAAAACATTGCAAATTTTCAAGATCGAAATATAAATATACTACCTACACACTTTTGACTAGTCAAAAGCATATTAATTAGAAATTACCTAAATGAAAACTGTCATACTAAGAAAAGGTTAATACCGTAGAATTATCAAAATGGTAAATTTGGATCCTTGTGTAACACACTGGCTAGATGTCCTGCAGTTTTTATGCTCATGATGCATTGGTAGTGAGCTTACATCTTGTAAGACTGCCATCTTGCTGGGGGAATAAAGATCACAGGACACCAAACCAGTATATTTATAACACTTGTAAAGCCAAAAAGAGCTCTCCGGTCCTCGTCTATTGTCGGTTGTATTTATAGTGAGGTGTAATCCTTATAACCTAGTAAAATATGCAGCAGGGTGTGTCTTCGTGTTTTTCTTTCATGTTTGTTTGATTTAGGAAGCGGAGAACAAGTGCCAAGTGTGACTCGAGCCCCAGTCGAAAGACGGATTGTTTCAGGTGGACAAATTTCAGTAACCTTTGAATGTGTTTTCACGACACAAGGCATTACAGTGCTCGCAGCATATGGTCACACTCTTGCAATGAAAACTTTTTGCTTTACATTTTCATGTCAGGCGTCCTTTGGGAGTCTGGGACAAAGTGTGAAGAACACAAACCCAGTTTACACTCTTTCTTTGTATAAGAGCTGAATATTCTTATTTTTCTACCGATTTGAGGCCGAAAATATTCTTGTATTATTCTTAAATTTCTTAAATGTCGTTTCCATTTTAGCATGTATTGGGTCACCGTTCATAACACTGTTATTAGCATTTAGCATTTTGACATATTATTCACTAACTATCCTAACTGGTACACAATTTACGCCAATTAAGATAGTGAGTGGAGAACCGTAGATTTTACTGCCCCTAGAACTAAAATTGTAATCTTTATCTAACGCTCATCTGGGGGCATGTTAAATGCACAGCATCTCAAAATGGTGCAATCCCTCACATTAACCGAAGCATATATTCAATTGAAGCTACTTCCAAGTCTTGTTTACAGTTATTTATAGCAGTGTTCTTATTTTTCTAAAAAAAGCAAAAATGATGGAGCCATACGAAGAAACATGCTATTTATGGACCCGGTCCGGGATTCATTTCCGTTTTACAAGAGAACGGTACAGTCTCGGACCGGTACGAAAATAACTCGTCAGACCGCTCTGAGTTCGTTTTTAGGCCGGTCCCATGTAAACGCATGAAAAGAAATGTACCGGTATATATGGAGAGCGATACGAACTCATACCGGTTCGAGTTCGTCCCGGTCTCTTGTATTTACCCCTACCCTGTTCAGCGGCACATGACCCCTTTGCTTCTGGTTGACACATGAAAGGGGCTGTGTCACGGCAGTCCAGTTCATTTTGTTTAATTTTGCCAATTACCCGCACTCAATCGCTATGGAACTTAAAGTAAGCAAAGAAATTTGAGATCCCAGTATTCACCATTTTCACATAGACGATAATGCACCTTGTTTACCCGCCAGACTTTTGCATAACCATTGTTGCCAATTTCTCCTGGGTATTACAATCGTCCCAAGAGAAATCGAAGATAATGGTTATGCAAAATTTTGGGAAGTAAACAAGGTGCATTATGGTTTATGTGAAATTGGTGAATGTGGAAGACAAACCATGCGGCATTTCTCATGAATTCGTATTCCGTAGAAATTTGAACGTTCATTTTGTCGCTTTGCCGATAAGAAGTGTAGAAACACTTTCCAGGAGCAATTTCTTTTCTTTTGTGGACAATTCCTTGTAGATTAGTCGGCACACTAAGCAAATGTTCAAAGACGCTATCGAACTTTTTGAACTCAGCCGCACAATATTCTTGCATAACTACTCAGAGCACATCAACCGTTTCTAAAGAGTGTTTTCAATTGACATCACATCCGCCATATTGGTGTTCCTAACCCTTCACAAAGACTCTAATACACCTTGTTAACCCAACCCCCCCGCCCCCCCTCCCACACGCAAGAAAAAAAATGCATAACATTATCTTCGATTTCGCTTTGCCACTCATTCTTGGAGACTTAGGGGCAGATAGTGGGGGCAAGGGAAAGTGTAGTTGACTGTCAACCGGGAAAAGTGTAACCAATGATTATGCAAAATTTGACGAAGGGGGGGATTGGGGCGAACAACTAATTATGGCTATGTTGAAATGGCAAGTTGTGTAAGGGCTGCGCATATCCATCGCTTTAGCGTTTAACCAGCGGAAACCGGAAACGGCGCTGGCTTTGAGAAAGTAAAGATGGGCGAAAACGATTCGAATACGCTACGTGAACACGCGTATGTTTTTTTCGAAAACGGAGGAAACAAATAAGTGAGGACGAGGCCTCAGTCAAATGAGGACGAACCCTCCGGGAGTTGAATTCGTAATAAATATATTCAAGTTCGACAAACTGAACAAAAGAGAAAGTTGTCGTCGGTTTTTTACTTTGTCGATGTGAGGGTGAAATTTGGCAATTTCACGTCGTAGAGGTGCAGTGCCAACAAAGAAATTCACCAAAACGTGTGCTGCACTTGGCAAAGTTGTTGTTTTGCTAATCTAAGCCCATTTCGTTTTTGACGTTTTCGTTGCCGTCAGCGTCGTCGACATCTTAATCTCCCTAATAGCATCATTTCCACCCCATAGAAGATACCGCGGGGTTTCTTAGTTGTAAATATTTGAGTTGGTTAGTGAGAAAATTATGATTGGTATGAAAATGATGTTTTTTGTCGATTAAAGAAATATTTCAACCACTTGTAGGAGTTATGAGTGCTAGTGAAAATGGTACTCATAACCACGGTATTTAATATGGTTGACTTGTTATTTGACATTACTTCAATAGCTCTTTTTTTGGATGCTTCAGTTAGTCTATTGATAGATCGCAATTGAAAACGGCCACCACTGATGGCAGCTATTCTATAGAAATGTAAACAAAAAGAGAAAGAGCAATTAAGTCTGTTCTTTGTACTTAGTCAGAAACTCATAAGGGGTATTTAGTCTAATAAGCTCCTGAAGTCAAGGTAGTTAAATCGAACAACAGTTGTACAAGCTGTGGCCGGCAGAAATTAAGATTGGGTTAATTACTAAAACCATCCCTTCGAATCTATTTGTGTTTTTAATCAAAGATTTATATTTTGTTTTTGGTCGTCATATTGTCTGATTGTCATCTTTGGATATAATGGCTGAATGAACAACGACAAAGAAAACTGTCTTCCCTGTGGACTGTTTAAATAGCCGATGGTTGAGGAGTTATTTTGGCCTCAAAAGTCTGCTCGATATCACGCTAGGAAAGCTTAGGCGCAGCTTCTCAGGCTTAAACTATCAAGAGTTACCAAGATTTCTACGATTTGGAGGTAAGAGTAGATATCTTTGACTCAAAGGCAAGTTAATGTGCATATATACATCAGATTAGAGGGAAGCAGAAACGTCATATTTAAGTTGCAACGAATGTGAAGCCACTGAGCTCAAACAAGAAAGTGAACTCTATTTTTCGTATTTTACGCTTCCAATATGAGCATACCATGGCTAAACAAGAAACAATCGAGCAAGTCTTTTAAGGCTGAACTTGCTTACTAGTTTGCAATACTGAATGGTTAGGTTTGTTGCGATGAGCGTTTCTAGTTCCTGACCATAGAACTGCGACGGTCTTGTCGTATTGAGTCTATGGTTAAAGGCCAAATTCTATACTAGAAACTAGTAGATCATAGACAACCGGCGGCCTCAAATGATTTGACATAGAGGATTTACGCTACGATCAGTTTTCTAAGTTTCTTGGTGAGTTACTATTTCATTTTTAAAAAATCTGCAAAAACTTATTAAAATCTGGGATTTAGGAATGAGTAAGCAATATTATTATCAAGGCCGAACAGGCATTCTTAAGCAAAGTTTATGTGGTGTGCGCTGGTAACATATTTCGCATAGCTCTTTCGCGACGTTGTCAACATGCATGAGTATTAAAATTGCTGCGCGACAACTAGCGACTCTTACATGTTTGTCAGGAAAAAATTAGCCCATTAACGAAATACCTTTCTGATACTGGTCTTTCCTAAATCAACCCTTTATTAAAAAAATAAATTTTTCCCCTTCAGAAAGATATCCTTTTCAGCTTTGGTTAACGTGGCCTGCTGCTGTCATATTTTAGTAAATCTGGTCTGTTATCAATGCTGCGTTCTGATTGGTTGAGCTACTACTTGGCTATATGTTATAGCCCGCTAGTAGCGAAAAGCGCGGGCTTTTTGGCGGCAAAAAAGGATTTAAATTTTGCTTTAACTAGCTAAATTTTTTTTAATCTCGATATTTTTGACCAACTAATTGGATTTTACTAAAACAATTATTCCTCTCGCCCGCATGGCTTCTGAGTCAATAGCCCATTCAGGCTCGAGGAATAATTGTTAAATATTATGACTATGAGCATAGTCATTTTTGCATAACCCCCTCTTTAACTTGAACGTAATTGGAGGTTTCTATTTGAGAATTTGCGGCCACACGTTTCTTTATTACACCGTTTCAGTTCTTTAAATTATTAAAACATCAAAAATTAAGTACCTTGTTAACACACGTAACAGGCCAGTTTCAAGTTATTAAAATGCAATTGTTAAAATTTTAATATTTTTCTAATTATTAAAATCACATTAAGATTCAGGGGTGAATAATTAATTTCTTTTGCGTTTTTTTTCCTCATCAGCCCTGGAGCCCAGTATGAATATTGATAATTCGAAACTAGCTAGTTAGCTGCCACACGTACTCTTATTACATATATTAAGACCTATTATTATTATTCTCTCAAAATATTTCCCCGATTCTGATTGGCTAAAAGCACACCTTTAATTCACCATAACCAGTTACGGATGACCAAATATGGAAGAATTTTGTGTTTAATGAGGAAATGACGTCAAAAATGCAGCGTTCGTTCAGGTCAAGGCACCGTTAACCGAGAGGATCTGGGGACGAGGTTGAGTTGTTTTGGTTGTGGAAACAAGAATGGCGGTCATTTCACTCGTTTCAAGGGCAAGAACTGGGAGAAAAAATAGCTAAAAACATGGCAAGAACAGCAAGAAGACAGCTCGAAGGGCGACATGTGTTATTTGGAGAATATTTGCGGAGCTGGACAAACCTAAACGTGCACTATCGAAGATGAACTTAAACGAGATCGTACTGTATGATGAAAGAATGAAAGATGGTGGATTTAAAGCTCGGTGAAACAAAAGTCAAGATGAAATCATCAGCGTGTCACGAGCGTGGGGCAAAGAGAAAATCTGAGTCTTCCCCGACAGGATTCGAACCTATTACCTCCTAAATACCAGGCGGGCGCTCTATCCTTTTGAGCCACGGAGAACTCAAGGGGAGCGAGGCCAATTATACTAAGTTCATATTTGACACGCGTCCTGCATACTGCATAACTTCTAATTTAGTAACAGCACAAATATTGGAACCATATCTTGAAAAAATTCTAATTTGTCTTTTGTATTATTGAACTGTTCTCTACTCAGGTATGGACGAAATGCAATGGACTCGCGGTTTGTTCCCATTCTTAAGTAAGTCATGAGCAATCGAAGGTGAAATGCTGAAAGTTCAGGGACACCCAACGACGGTTCCCTCTTAAAAGCATTTAAAACACTTTTTAGGCTATCCAGAGTACTTTAATAACTCTATACAAATGCATTTTGAGAGACGCTATGAATCTACCTGGTCATTCTAAGGCAATCGGAGTCTTCCCGAAATTACAAGGACTTCAGGGTTTAGTTTCCAGAAAATCTGAGATGCAGTTTAAAGTTTTACGAAAGTGAGATTTTTACTGGTTCCTCTCTCCATCACATTTTCGAATCCGAAAACGTTAGGTTTCCTTTTTCTACGAAAAATAGCTTAACCTGGGGAGTTGAATGCGAAAAATTAATTTCAGAATTTGAAAATTGTAGGGGATTTACTAGGTAAGCTTCGAAAATTGTACCTTAATGGAACGGTCATCTAGATATTTTTAGTCGTCTTCAAATTATAGAAAAGTCCAGACAATTTTTGCTTCTCCAAACAGTCGCTGGGTGCCCTAAGACAAGACAAGACAAGAAAGACAAGACTAAACAAGAGAATTGACGTCAACGTAGAGTTACCGAAAGCTATTACCGTAGTAACCTTCTTTCGTTTATAGGGTCTAATAACAGTTGTAAAGATAGGGAATCAACTCGCACAGAAACTTTTTGTTCATTTTTAAGTGTCTCTACTTTTACGGACAACAGTTTTCGTGTATAGTCAACTACTCTCAAGACGGACATCAGTCAGTGGTGGATCCAGGGGAAGGGCCCCCCTTACTTTTAGACCAAACTGAGGTCCGAAGGGCAGAGAAAAAATTTTGTTGAGTCCGGGCTCCTCCCTTATCTCAGAGTCTGGATGACCGCCCCCCTCTCTTATCTGAAGGTCTCATCCGCCACTGTACTTACATACAAACAGTATCAAAAATTACGTGTATTGTCTTTGATAACAGCTACCTTTGTGTTGATGACATCTGCCTCAGTGTTATCATCAGATCATACAAACAGCAAGTCGAGGGGTCTGTTGGATGCAGCAGTGAATTCAAATGAGGTAAGGCAAAATACAGCCGCTGTACCTTCATCGTCTTCTCTGTCGATGTCATCCTCAAAAGATTTTCATTCAAGTACTTTGGCCATAAGTAGTTCGCCATTTGAGGTACTGAGCGCTGGCATGGCAAACAAGCAAACTATAAACCCCTTAACGTTGGTCTCGTCTGAGCTGGTGACGTCATCAGTTCTTGTGTCAACATCAGTTGTTCCTTCAAGCGCTCTATCCAGAAGTTACTCATCATCTGTCGCAACAATGAGCTCGAATCTGATCACAGAACAAGGTACATCCGCACTGCCCTCGGTGTCTTCCTTAATTGTGTTATCGTCAGTTATTTCTCTGAGCAGTTTACCACGAGGTCATTTGTCATCTGTTGTAATGAACACTACTTTGGCAATAGATAAAAGTACGCCTGAAACACCTTCAGCATCTTCTATGCTGCTTGCATCTTCAACAGTGGTTTCGCAACAGTCAGGTACGTTATTTTCAGATGATCTCATTGAGATACAACGAACATTACAGTCGAACCTTCACGTGAAACCATCTCGACATCCTCCTCTAACCGACCATGTATCCAAACTACCAAAAGTTTCCCAGTCAGAGCCCTATAATTGGAACCTCTCTAAAACGACCGCCCCCTATAAGCGACCGTAGTAACCTTCTTTCGTTTATAGGGTCTAATAACAGTTGTAAAGATAGGGAATCAACTCGCACAGAAACTTTTTGTTCATTTTTAAGTGTCTCTACTTTTACGGACAACAGTTTTCGTGTATAGTCAACTACTCTCAAGACGGACATCAGTCAGTGGTGGATCCAGGGGAAGGGCCCCCCTTACTTTTAGACCAAACTGAGGTCCGAAGGGCAGAAAAAAAATTTTGTTGAGTCCGGGCTCCTCCCTTATCTCAGGGTCTGGATGACCGCCCCCCTCTCTTGTCTGAAGGTCTCATCCGCCACTGCACTTACATACAAACAGTATCTAAAATTACGTGTATTGTCTTTGATAACAGCTACCTTTGTGTTGATGACATCTGCCTCAGTGTTATCATCAGATCATACAAACAGCAAGTCGAGGGGTCTGTTGGATGCAGCAGTGAATTCAAATGAGGTAAGGCAAAATACAGCCGCTGTACCTTCATCGTCTTCTCTGTCGATGTCATCCTCAAAAGATTTTCATTCAAGTACTTTGGCCATAAGTAGTTCGCCATTTGAGGTACTGAGCGCTGGCATGGCAAACAAGCAAACTATAGCCCCCTTAACGTTGGTCTCGTCTGTGCTGGTGTCGTCATCAGTTCTTGTGTCAACATCAGTTTTTCCTTCAAGCGCTCTATCCAGAAGTTACTCATCATCTGTCGCAACAATGAGCTCGAATCTGATCACAGAACAAGGTACATCCGCACTGCCCTCGGTGTCTTCCTTAATTGTGTTATCGTCAGCTATTTCTCTGAGCAGTTTGCCACGAGGTCATTTGTCATCTGTTGTAATGAACACTACTTTGGCAATAGATAAAAGTACGCCTGAAACACCTTCAGCATCTTCTATGCTGCTTGCATCTTCAACAGTGGTTTCGCAACAGTCAGGTACGTTATTTTCAGATGATCTCATTGAGATACAACGAACATTACTGTCGAACCTTCACGTGAAACCATCTCGACATCCTCCTCTAACCGACCATGTATCCAAACTACCAAAAGTTTCCCAGTCAGAGCCCTATAATTGGAACCTCTCTAAAACGACCACCTCCTATAAGCGACCGCGACCACCTTTTGATTTTAATATAATAGTTTTCCGTTGTTTTTGAACCCCTTGTAAGCGACCACTAGACGCTCGACCACTCTATGTTCGCTGTACGTACCACTCCACTCAGATTATATGAAGAAATTTAATTTTAACAACATGGAATAACAAGTATTCGAACTTGCGAATTCCAGGCAATTAACTCGCTGCTCTGCCAAAAAGGAAGATGTGAAAACCACAGAGTCGTGGTGTCTGAGGAGAATTAGCAGAATTTTCGGGCATCAAAAGGGCAGCAAAATTTAATAAACAGCTCATGAATAAATGCGCGGGAAACTTGTTTAATTTATGCTAACCATGTTCAGGCAAGTACTAGTAATGACGTCACAACACCATAAGGTCCATTTGACAGTTTTTTAGCAAGCCCATATTGTCAGAAGAGATCCCTTGTGGTTTATTGCTCGTTTACTGGAGGTTAACAGCGCCTTAAACAGGCGGAGTAACAATCCGTGCTCAATTTCTTTCTACAAGAAGATAGTCTGCACCTAGACATGATAATTTGGCTTAGTATTACAACAAATTAAGCTGCTTTTCGTTGAACTGATTTGGCTAATTTCTTCTGGTGTTATTTCTTCAGGCAGCCGAACCAGATTTTTACGCCATCTGACTCTGAAAGAATACAATGCTCGATAGCAAGGAGGGTTCTCAAAGCGTTTTGTGGAAAAATTGAGAGAATTGTAATAAAAAATTTTAATTGAAGGAGAAAATTTCTGGGGACGAGGTCTAGATGCAAACTTATGCTTCGTTCACACGGCACCAGACGAATTGTCGACCAGTTGAACATTCGAGCGTTTAGGATATGATCTGTTAAGGTGACTCGACCCAGTTTTTTTGGGGGGGTACCATCCTACTTTGAAGCTCTCTGGTATCCCCACCTTTACTTTTATCGTAAGTCTAACACATAGAGTGGATTACATATAGATCAATCTACTATAACATAAAATTTTTGGCGATCGGAGTAAATGTCACGTGGTTATAATGCCACGCCCCTTTGAGGTCTGAGTCGAAAATCGGCTGTTGCCGGCATTTTTTCGTGAAAATCTCTCGGCTACACGTAGTGCGCATTAGTGCCTTGCGCTGAACAGAGTTTCACCAAAATCGCAAAGACCCAATTCGAGAAATTCAGCGGTTTCCAAATTTAGGTCATAATTTATGCGAAAATGATAAGCAAACTTTACACGGATTATATATAATAAACTATGAGATTCATCTCCTTATATTGGGCATCGTTATAACAGATGGGTCCTTGCAAGTCAGCAAAACGCTTTAGGGCCTTGTAAATACGCGCGATTTCGAGCAAAGCAAACATATAGAAATTATAGTTTTCGCTATTTGTTGACGTTTGTCAGCGTTTGAGAGTCCTTCTCACGAAAAAAGCATTTTCTTAAAAATTCGTAGTTTTTTTTCCTTCAAATTTTTTCAGGGCCACAATTGATTAACTAACTACCCGGACTCTGAATTTCATGGTCATTGAAAAACTGTGACATTATCTTCTATAAGCCGAAACTTGAGTAAACATTGAAGATTTTTAACGTTTTGGCTGAGTTTGTGCTTTGGGAGTAGTCTATTGTTTCTAGTCTGTCATTATACAGCATTCTTGTCCAGCACGCGTGCAATGACCACGCTTGGCTGACTTCCGAATGCTCACCGAGATATTATAAATTTGGTACAGTGAGACAGGCCATCGCGTGATACATAGAGGTTTAACTAACAATTTTTAATCAATTCTCGTGCTTCTTGTGTCTTTGCAAAAAAATCAAGAAGTGCTACACACTAAGCCTACTTACTATTACAAAAATATCATTTTTTCATAGGTTTAATGCAAGCCAATAATTAAACCAACTCGTGACGGGAATATCTCGGTGAGCATTCGGAAGTCAGCTAAGCGTGGTCATTGCACGCGTGCTGAACAAGAATGCTGTATAATGACAGACTAGTAACAATAGACAACTCCCAAAGCACAAACTCAGCCAAAACGCTAAAAATCTTCAATGCTTACTCAAGTTTGAGCTTATAGAAGATAATGTCACAGTTTTTCAATGACCATGAAATTCAGAGTCCGGGTAGTTAGTTAATCAATTGTGGCCCTGAAAAAATTTGAAGGAAAAAAAACTACGAATTTTTAAGAAAATGCTTTTTTCGTGAGAAGGACTCTCAAACGCTGACAAACGTCAACAAATAGCGAAAACTATAATTTCTATATGTTTCCTTTGCTCAAAATCGCGCGTATTTACAAGGCCCTAAAGCGTTTTGCTGACTTGCAAGGACCCATCTGTTATAACGATGCCCAAAATAAAGGGATGAATCTCTTGGTTTATTATATATAATCCGTGTAAAGTTTGCTTATCATTTTCGCATAAATTATGACCTAAATTTGGAAACCGCTGAATTTCTCGAATTGGGTCTTTGCGATTTTCATGAAACTCTGTTCAGCGCAAGGCACTAATGCGCACTATGTGTAGCCGAAAGATTTTCACAAAAAAATGCCGGCAACAGCCGATTTTGGACTCAGACCTCAAAAGGACGTGGCATTATAACCACGTGACATTTACTCCGATTGCCAAAAATTTTATGTTATATTGCAGATTGATCTATATGTTATCCATTCTATGTGTTAGACTTACGATAAAAGTAAAGGTGGGGATTCCAGAGAGCTTCAAAGTAGGATGGTACCCCCCCAAAAAAACTGGGACGAGTCACCTTAACTGAACAGCTCAAAATTTGATCGCCAAAACCGTCCGAGGTCAATCTTTAGCCGGTACGGCCCTGTTAGTTATTTTAAATTTGCCGCCAAGGCCATTAAGCCTCACTTCCTAGCAACTTCCGTTTTTTTTCTGGAATCGGAGTATTATAAAAGTTCTGTGGCTTTGTGGGTTCCATTTTCGCTGAAGAAAGCTCTCCGGCAAGAGCCAAACATGTACGGCGAACAATCTAGTTTGCGGTTAACCTTCCTCGTATAAGAAAATCGCGAAAGCAACACTATAGATACTGGCTTCTTGTTGGGCACTAGATTATTCTTTGTGCCAAATCACAGACAATTATTCCAATAAGTCGTGAAACTGGTTCGTCAAGAGTAGCATCCCAGCGGTAGTCTCGCCCATTCTTAAAAACTTTCGACGCCGTTTTTCCTGACTCAACTGAGCGCCCCTGGGTCTCCAAGGATGCTTGTACCAAAGTAATAACTATAATATTTTTTACAAACACATTTCTCATATATATTAGTTAAAGTTGCGTCGTCTGTGAGTTTTCCTGATGTAGCTGTTTTTCACATGGGCTTTCATAACAAAGAAAGTCAACCTGAACGACAGAACAAATCTCCATATTAAATAAAGCGCAGACGCTTAATACCCACTAACATGTTCGTTTGAGTCACCGAACGGACTCTTAAAAACATCGTAGGAAGGCAATCAACTGTTTGTGCTTGTTCACAATATAATCTCGATAACTGAAAAACGTTATTCCAGCCACAAACCAAAAAAAGCTTCTGGCGTATCCCAAAGTTATTACAGTCCTTCCGTCCCGCATTTGGTTTTGTTCTTGTTCCTTCCCACGTTAGCTAGCTTCTTTTTTGAAAGTGGTATAATTCTAATTATCCTCAATACTTACTCTCCGTCAATTTATATTGCTTGCAGTCTGTCCCAATATGGTAACCCTGAAGGAGACATCAGGAGTTCTTACCAGTCCTTACTATCCAAGGCGTTACCCTTCTAACGAGAAATGCAGCTGGAAAATTACAGCTAATGAAGGAGAACGCATTGTGTTGGTCATTGAAGACCTTTATATTCGGTCCTGTGGTTCATCTTGCACGTGTGATTACCTTGAAATACAAAATGGCTCTTCCTCTGATGGCATTTCAGGCAGGCGAAGATGTAGATACTATGAAGACCGTGGGATAGTATACCATTCGGCAAAAGATATCCTGAGGTTGACGTTTGTTTCTGATAGTGGTACTGACCGGTACTACCGTGGATTTAAGGCAACTTACATTAAAGTGAAATATATTGCAACAACCACCGGTAAGTTATTTAGAAATCGGCTTTAAACAATAAGTTAAAGGTTTAAGTGCAGGCGATCAACTTTCAACGAAGTTATATGAAATATTATTGCCTTATAACAGGCTTATGGTAACTGTAATATTCAATTACTTTACGGAGTAAAACAACCCACAATAAAATGCCCATCAAATGCCATTTTCATTCCCATGGTGTTAAAAGTGTTTGGTGGAAAATCTCCTATTTTTTCATAATTATCTATTACAAAGCTTTCGATTTGGTTTTTTGTTTTGCTTTGTCTTTTTTTGGGATCAGCCAGATTACTCTTTGATTTTGCATTATAAAGCTAAATCATAGTTTGTTTCCTCTTGTTGCAGCTTGTACCTCTGGTAAATACCTTAATGGATTTAGTGGATTCTTTTCAACTCCAAATTTTCCAAATAACTATCCTCAATACAGCATGTGTACCTGGAATATCACAGTTCCCAGCGGGTACATGATTAAACTCAGCTTCCTCTACTTTCGATTGGAGCCATATCAGTACAGTCCCTGCTATTATAGTGCTCCAGGAGCCCGTGTTACAGTTACAAATGTTACTTCAGATGATGGGTATCAACCGTTCATGCTGTACGGTCAACAACTTCCAGATCCAGTGTACTCTGTGGGGAATTCCGTTCAAGTCATATTCACGTCTCTGAGCAGTCAATACTCAGGGTTTAATGCAACTTACACGGCTATCACTTATAGTTCAGGTACGTGGTATACATTATAAAAACAAAAACAATTACTTTTTATGAAGTTAGATCGATCTCACACTATCAGACAATGTCGGTACTTAACAGGCGACCAAAAGAATCGACTCCGAAATTATTGACGTATTACTGCTTGAAAATGTAAAAGAGCAAAAGAGGAATACGATTGGATCGGTAAAACTGAACAAGATATTGCATTCAGGTATATTTAAAGAACACGTTAATTTCAAGTTTGTCGTCTTTACATCGTACGCAAGTCTGATGCTCTCGAGAATCATCAGTTTCTAAGTGGAGATGACAACTTTGTTCGCCTACGAGGTCTCTTTTAAGGCTCAGAGTCAACAAAGAAAGATCAAATTATCCAAAATAACGTGGCTTAAAGCCTTAAAATAACCAAGATATGCCGGATAACAAACTCGTGCTTGACAAGTATTGTAGTATTATTTAAGACATGGATCTTTCTTGGTGGTGCAGAGGAGTATGGTTGGAATGGTATGATTAGAACTTCAACAACGAGATTTCTCAAAATTGATTTTGAATTCGCATCTTTTCGTTTTTTCTTCTTATTCATTTGGAAACCAATCGACAAATATATTCATACACTACCGTAGCTCCGTCGAAAACTATACCCGATTCCAGACCAAAACGGGCAAAGTCTATAACCGTTTTTGGATAAAACGGCGCAAAAACCATACCAATTTCTTTCTACAATAAGATAATCTGTATCTAGAATGATTTGAATCATAACACGCCGTTTCCCCATTTTTCCTCAGTTCTTCAATCTGTCTCGCTAACTTTGCTTTACATAGTGAAGAGCCTCTCTGGGTCATTGTCATATATTTTTAGATTTTTATTGCTTGGAGGTTCTTAACCCTGAGAAGAAAATTTTGTATGAAAAAATGTGTCTAAACTTCTATGTAATCTTGTAGTTGAGAATAAGCAGCATAAACAGCTGATCGATCGCCCAAAGCCTGATGATGTACACCTACCTTTCCAACAGTTCCTTCTTATCGCCCCATGTAAGGGAATCCGGATTCCGGAATCCAGGAATTTTTTGCTCGTGGAATCCGGAATCCTGGGCCTTGGAATCCGGAATCCAGCACTAAGAATCCGGAATCCAAGTTACTAAAGATCCACTCCAGGTCAAATTGAGCTACTCGCTCGTAAGAAAAACCATCCGTGGGGGAGAAATGAATGCGTGACGAACGAACCCCAAAGGACGTCTGCGGGGAGGCTAGTCTATGGAAAGCCTCCCGAGGGTATAGACCTGAACGTGACGACATAATATCGGCATATCTGGTGTCAAAAGTCGAGGTCACGGCCACATGATTAAAATTCTACAATAGCGAGGGAACCCTTGCTTATGAGCGGCTGGGAGAATCACAAAATTGGGGGGATTTCAAGGGAACACAGCGCAGCCTTTTTAAGGTTTAAATTGAATTGTTATGAATAACTTCGACCTCTGGCTATGTTTGATTCTCTGTTGTTTACTCGCTTCTCTGAACTTTAAAAAATCAAAATCGATTTTATGCGAGCGTTTTGACCTGGCCTAGGACTGGAAAAGGTGCACCTGGGGTGAACCTTTTCTTGAACCTTCCTGGTCCTCCTGGTTCACAGATGAAAGTTAACGTCTACGTTCAACAGTTTACCGTTATTTGAGAAATAAGCCAGGAACCGTCAGAACCGTACCAATTAGCTGTCACTAAAGTAATCACGTGCAAGGACGTGGTGGGTGCCTTTTTCATTCATCCCCCGGTATTCGATTGAAATCTCGCCACCTCTTCGATCAGACCAGTTTGAAGTTTGTTGTTTTTTCTTGGATTTTTCTTTTCTACTGTTATTGGAAAGCACAAGCAAAAACAAAAGGCTGAGAGAGAAAGGTACCAGTAATACTGTGTTGTGAAATTTTATACCAATTTTTAGCTGACTGCGATAGATCTAAGCGGCATGATTTTTCGTTTGTGTCGATCTGTGGACTGTACTGAACGTGGCGGCAAGCAAGTCACAATCATGAACAAAAGGAACGTTAAGTTTATAGTTTTAAGCCCGCTAATTGATTTTTTCTCAATCATAATTGAATGTAATATAAATTTTACGTCGTCCTTGGGGAAAATATCGTATGCATTATTAAACGCTCAAAACGAGCCAACGTGTCAAAAACGCGCAAGCTTCTCTCGATCTCTCAGTCATCTCAGACTCGATCGAGGATCAGACGGACTTTTCATGTTTTCTGGTTCTACAGTTGTGATTAGGCCTCGTTCACATTGAGGTCGCTTTTGGAAATTAGACTGATCTGAGATCGGTTTAGCCCGTATTTTTTTTTCTTTGAAATGGATCCTAGAGCCACCTAGAACGCGCTAATATGAAATAAAACTCACCAGGGGATTTCATAATCTCACACTCTGATCTCTTACTTATTGATGAAGCCAAAGGCGAGATCTGGTCAAATCCGACTTGGAACCGGGATTGCCTGTCAGGAATGTGACAGGCCATGAAAGAGCGTATGCTTGAAATTAATCCCCGGGGGGTACTCCCATACATTACCTATACGGGTATGTGCCGCCCAACGGGGTCGTGATTTTGAAGCTCCTGATTTAGAACGGGGTATCCATTTCAGAGGCGTTTTCTAGAAAGGGGTATATTTTTCGAACGCACGAAAGCTCCAGTTTGGTAAGCAGCCATTTGAAATTATTCAAGGAAAGATTGCTTTTAAAAATACGGTTCAATGCGTTAACAAGCTAACTGTTGTACTCTTGTTGCACCCAAGAACGGAGCAAAATTGGCCCATTTGTAGAACGGGGTATCAGTTTTAGGGCGAATTCTAGAACGGGGTATAAAAAAATGGCCCATTTCTAGAACGGGGTATCAATTTAAGGGGAAATTTTTTTAAGAAAGGGGTGCCAATTTGGAGTCCCGGGCGGCACATACCCACCCAAAAAATACCTTAGTGCCCCCCCCGGGAATTAATCCTCAATTTTTGACGTGTTAAACAACGAATTTGATAGAGCCGTAAAGTTTTGTCTGTCAAAACGTGGTTATGCGTACATCTTAAGTATCAACCAACTAATATTTGTGTTTTTTATCTTTTTAACATCAAATTCAACGCGACAACTGGGGCCAGATCTCGCCTTTGGCTTCGTCAACAAGAGATCTGGGTACGAGATGAGGGATTTCATTGACCTCTAGGGCGAGGGGGGAGGGGGTGGTTTGCTCTCGGATGTTGTCCAGTAAGGCTGCTTGCGTAGCGTAAGTCAATAAAGAACAGGGCGTAATAAGCTAGGGCGTAGAAACGCTCATACGCGCTCTCTGGTTCAGCTGTGATGCGGAGTAGGACTGGAACTAGTTCGCTTTCCGCTCTCGATCCGCTGTCAGGGCAAGAAAAATGGCGCCGTCTAGCTGGAGGTAGGTTCGGATTTATTGCTTTATATCTTTAGATCGCTGCAATCTATAATTAAATTTGATATTTGGCGTATTTCTACGCGATATACAGAAAATATTTAGGTGATATTTTATAGTTAGTCTTATAAGTTATGGTGTTTTTTCGCCTTTTATGTTTATGTACTGTCAAAATGGCCTATCGAATATTACAGGTTGAAGGTCGCGTTTTACCTTGCCAGTCTAAACCAAATGATAATAAACGGCTACAAGAAAAATATGTAATGGTTTTATACATTTTGTTTTAGAGTGAACTTTTATGAACCTTTAAGATTTTTTTACTTCTGAAGTGACGACTTCAAAATGGCGATAGCAAGGTTTTTGTTTTGTACTTTGGCATTTAGCTTGTTAGTAAAATAAAAGATTTCAGTTTTCCAATTTAGCGATTTTTCTTTTTATAATATACAATAAGATGGTAAATAATTTTTTTTAGTTAAAGAACCGCGATCTAAGAAGGTTTTGACTATTTTGAAAGTTCTACTAGAAAATTGCATTCGAATGATCTCGTGTGACAGTCTTTAAATGAACAACAACAAATTCTACTTTACTGCGGTATAAATCTAAAGGTTATATTGCACAGAAACAGAATGAAGCCTATGGAGAAATTTGCTTTCAAATCCCCACAAAGATTCCACTGTAAAAATTAAATCATAGAATGTGTTTGTTATTATGATTTGTTGCAGGACAACAGTGAGTGCCCGGTCTGAAAAGACTACTAGAACACACACTGAAAGATAAACGAGTTCATAATACCGTGAATATGAAGAAGAACATGAAGAGGTCTTAATTTGATTGCAAGTAGAATAAATTAAGACTGTGTAGCATTGTATTTTTGTCGTCAGAGGCTAAAGTGCTGTGTTGCACAAACTACAGTCAGCTCTCAGATGGAAACTATTGGGACTGACAGGTGTAACTCTTATAGAGAGTAAAAGAAAATGACTGAAGAATAGTAGGAACCAACTCGATTTCCTGGAGGTGCCTTATCTTTTGATTGTAGTACTGTATATTATTTCTAGCATTATATCCTCTCTCTTAATATCATACATTGTAGTTACAATGAAACTAGGAAAGTATTTTTTGAATCAAGTTTGATTAAGCCTGGCTGCAGTTAATAAATTTAACCAAGAATGAAACTGAATCATACTGGACATGAAGTATACAAGTGTGCTAGGGTTGCTGGTCAAAAAGTTTGTTTTTCAATAGTTTAATAGCTGCTAAAGGCCATTTGTGTTTCATTTGTGTATAATTCTGTATAATTTTCTTGTTTGCAGTATATTCAGTTTGAATTTGTATGTTATATAAATGTTTTATGTTGTATCTGTAAGATATATTGATATAGCAATGTCTGGTTTCAATGTAAGACTAGTGAATGTTTAGTTTCTTTTAAGTTCCTTAGTATGTCTTGCATGGGTAGTTTTCAGGGACCATTTCATTACAAAAAGCTGTTATTATCAAACAAAAATATTTGCTGGGCTACTTATTTGTGTTCTTGTGACCTCTTTCTTATTTTTTCAAGGGCAGTGAATTATATTGTTTTCACATACTTATTCTTCATGCCCATTGCACAGTAGTATTAGTGTACAAGATAAAAAATAACAATGATTTTATTATATTTTAAATTTACCCGGACTTAAGTTTTCACAATCTGTCCAACTGTAATGCTCAATATTGCAGATAGCTCAATAAGGTGTTTAGAGAAGGATACTAATGTACACCTACAAATCCAAACTATGATAATAGTGAAAACAGATCATCTGCCCTTGAAACTGGGCAGCAAAAAATAAATGCCATAGCAGATGATGAGTTACACAACTTGATATTAAACTGAAGTAGAGAACCGATAATATTAGTCTAAAAATGATGTCAGTGCTATCATCTGAGTTGTGATGCCATTTTCTTACCAAGTCACGCAATTTTAATACAGGTCACGGAGGTGGAACTGTATTCAATACAGATATTTGTTCGCGGGGGAAAAATTGAATAAAACAGAAAACGAACGTGAGAAAAAATAATTTGTTCATTCGCTATTGCTTGCAGCAAATGAATGCCCCGGGATAATGGCTAACGTCCGCTGGATAATTTCTCTGACGATCCAGTATAATGTCCGCCATCTTGTTTTGTCTCTTTGGCAGTACCCAGACCCTTGCATCACAGCTAGATCGCTCGACCCCGCTCGTTTCAACGCCCTAGCTTATTACGCCCTGATAAAGAACAAACAAGTTCAGCTCTACAGTTTTGACTGAACGCGGGCAAATCAGGCTATCTTTGACTACGTTTTGAGCCGTTTTGTCTATTAAGCCACTTTTTGAACCCGATTTAAATGGTTCAGCAACAACTAGACCAAGTAACTGATAGTTTTGGGCTTGCAGACTGACAAGAGTTACTGACTTTTGATCTTTATTCTGACCAGTCAAAAACGTCGAGACGTGACATGGTCCGGCCACTGTCCGAAATTTATTTTGAGCTATGTTATCATTCTTAGACAATTATGTGACACGGTCAACTTTAGTCACTTTAGGGCCGCGCTGACCGGGACACCACTTTTGTCAGCTTGAAGTCCAATTTAATCCTCTGTAGTGCTCTTTTTGATTGTCAATCTTTTACTGAGTATATATGCTTATCCCGTCCTAGGAGAAGTGTATTTTTTTGCTTTTGGCTAAAATTCGTGTCTTATGAGTCATATGAGAAAGTGTGAAAGCAATTCAGTTAAGAAGTGATATCTAATGCGCGTGTTCTACAGCTTACTTTGTCTCTATAAATGAAAGTTTTAGAAAAGAGCAGTACCCGAATTTAGCTTTTTGCGCTATGACAATGATTCCAATAAAAAGTAGAAAAAGAACGAAAAACCTAAAACATAATATTACTTCGAAATACTGTTTTAATGTTCCAAAAGAGTTTGTAAACATGATTCGACGTAGCCTGTTCCAGCCGTTCGGATAGGACAAGGAAAACTACGAATGTAACGACATACAAACAAAATGAACCTTCTATCATATTATTGGTGGATAGCAAAAGACTTGATTAACCTTCGCTGGTTTATGATATGGCATAGATAGGAAAAATTGATTTGCAGTTACACACGAACTTTGTTAGGCCGTTTTCTTGCAAATTGCCGCTCGATTTTCCCTGGAAATGACTGTACCTTTTCCCAATACTTTATTATGTGGCAATCAAATGAATAAACCTGAATATTTAGGAGTGATTTGCAAGAGTTCTTTTGTTTCTGCTAATTAAGCATTTTTCTATGTGCATACCTGAAAATAGAGTTCGCAAAAATAGAGTAAGTGAAAAATAGAGTCTTGAGGTCAATCTCACTCTCTGCTAATCACTAAATCAGCTCCGAGATCCGAGATCCCTAATCATATGGAGATTTGGACTAGATTAATCAAAGGACAAAATTTAAAATTACGATGTGGGTGTTTTGCCACGTTTTTTTGCGGTGATGCGATGTTTGTTATTTTTTTTCCGCGGTGTTGCGATGTGGACAGTTCCCCAATGCCCCCCTCATTATTATACCTTAAACCCTTACGGAACAGTAATACATTTCTTCTCGTAATTTTCGGTAATTTATAAATCGAAAAAGAAAACAAACTTGTTATGCATTCTAAACAACGTCTTTCAATATAGTAAGATTTGAACACGAAAGCGAACTGCGAAGAATCGAGAAGAAAAGCATTAAAACAGAAAAAATTTGGAATCCAGCCCTTTTTGGAATCCGGAATCCACTGAGCTGGAATCCAGAATCCAGTACTCGGAATCCGGAATCCACAGGGTGGAATCCAGAATCCAAGACTGTCATGGATTCCCTTACATGGGGCGATTCTTATTACCATTTTGATTTATACGGCGGCATTTTAACCAAAACTTTAGTTGAGCAACGGTCAATTTTTCTGTATCTCTTCTTCACTGAAGCCAGCAAGAGGAATGTTCCCACAAGTAAGTCCGCCATGTTAGTTATTAGGTAGCTTACGATCCGATGACGCGATGACAACGAGGACGTCGTCAAAAAAGCAAAAGGTTTACAAGGCAAAACAACAACTTTGCACGTGCATCACACTTTTTCCTACATTTCTTTTTATTGAGGACGTAAACAAGCAACGACCAAAATTTATTTCTCTTTTGGAACTTGGAAAGGGATCCTAGCAATTCAACTCCAGAGAGGTTTGCTTACTTTTGATAAAGAAAATGGGTAGGAATGATCGAATAAAGGCTAAAAGAACGTAAATTCACTTTTTTTCCTCGTCGGATCGTAAAGTCCCTATTTTAAATTTAAAAATCTCACTTCCACACAACTTCCGTTTTTTTTTTCTGAAATCCGAGTATAAAAGAATTTCTTTGAGGCGCTTTCCATTCAACCCAAAATTCAGAAATTTTCTATGGAGGCCCGTTCTGGTCAAAATTAATATAATAAAATGGCATCACAAGTGACTTTTTCGGCCAGTGCAGCATTTATTATTGACCCGTTGTGTATTTTTGTCATCACTACACAGGATTTTTTTAGTGTGTTGTTACTTTTTTTTTTAGCTGCATGAATTATTTTTTGTTAAGGCTGTTTACTTTTTTTATGTTGTTGTATGAATAAACTTTTCATGCGTACCACAAATAATTTTTTGGTGGTACCGCGAATTATTTTTAATACAAGTATTGAGAATTATTTTTTCATCGTGCTGATAATTATTTTTCGCTGCATCGCGAATTTATTTTTGGGCCTACAATGCTTTGCGGGCCTTGCAGTTGAAGTGGACTGGTTCGAGTCTTTGACTTCCTTGGGCGACCATTTTGAAAACTTTGAAGTGGAGGAGTGCTTTGATAGAGAATGCCAAGACGAAACATTGTCAGGGAAAGAAACAAAAGAGGTTTTCATTTTTCTTACAAAATCTATCAGGAGCCAGTAGTCTTTGCCGTTCGTGATGAGGTTTTCTGGACCGAAGATTCAATAGAGGAGACTACGAAGGGACTTCACGACTCGTACACAATTCTAACCCTTATTCAGGGTGTCCAGTTCCTATTTTTTCCTATTTTTTGAGCCTATTCCTATTTTCTCCTATTTTTAAACTAAAACCTCATATTTTTCCTATTTTTTAGCCGGTGAAGGCTAACAAAATTGAAAATGAAATTATAATTGTACGTGTTTTTGAGTGAAATTTATCATAAAGCAAGTAGTATGTTGACTTTGATATTCTAATATTAGTAAAAATAACAGTTACGTTTGTTCTTTCCATGACCTCTATTGCCTGTTAGAGTTCTGTTAACATTTTTGTTAACCTTCATGTACATGTATTGTATGTAGTGTTATAGTTCTCCTCCTGACTATTGAATAATATTGTGTATAGCCCACTGAAACTGCATTTCAGTATCTGTACATGTTATATTTTATTTTGAAGTCTTGCTCACTTTTATGATCATCTTTGAAACTGAAAACAGGATCAAGTTGTCCTCTCACAACACAGGCCAATCCAATCAGCATCTTGTTTTTAAAAACCAATCATGATCACTAGCTGATTCTGGATGCTACATGAAAAGAACAGACTAAAGTTTAGTGTACGGCGCCAGCTCTCTTGGTGAGTCCTTGTTAACAGCTATACCTAAGCAACTGATGAAGGATCCAATATTTTGGTTGCAAAACCGGTCTTGCAGTCATAGCTAAGCGGTGTTATGTTCTTCTTAGACCAAACACATCAGTGTCATTTTGCGTACACCGCAGAAAGCCTGGTTTCGTACTTAAAATTTTGCGGTGTTTTGACTCAAACAAGCATATTCTCAACCAGCTACCGATTGCAGATTAATGGAAGGAAAGCTTTCCATAGGACTTTTACGTTCTAGTTCGATATCGTTCAATGACAACTCAATCGTAAGAAATTTCTATACTAAGAAATTTCACTCTTCAAAGCTTTTCAAAGATTTGCCGCCAACTTGAGGGGAATTTGCATATGATCACCTTTGATTATAGAACCACGCTTGACCTGCAGTCAAGCATATCATTCTGATTATAGCATTACTGAGGCAATAAACTAAACGTTACTGATCATTTTTACTCCTTCTTAGCCGCGAAAGTTGATCTCAGTCCTGCGAACGTAGAATCTGAGGACTCGTGGCATTTATTATAACCCTGATGGGGTGCAGGGAGGCTACCTTTGTCCACAAAAGTACTATTGATTTTCCCATTTTTCTCCTATTTTTTAAAACAAAGTTTCCTATTTTTCCTATTTTCTCAATGCTGAGTCTTCTATTTGCCTATATTTTTGAGCAACCATGCCGCTGGACACCCTGCTTATCGCACATGACATGTCTCCCCAATTGAACAGTTCTCTACCCAATCTTACACCTCGAGTCTTCGTCCCGTACCTCACATGCTGGCTTTCGGGAAGGAAGATGCTGAGCAAGAACAAACCAGTGCAAAAGTTAATTGCAAAATACGTATTCGACTGCTATGAGAAAAGAACATCATTAGTTCTTTAGGTTAACATTGATTATAGTTCCACTAGTGTGCAATTTGTGTTATGATTCTAAATTATTTGGATAAAGTCAATGTACATTGGACTGTATAAGACTCCAAATAAATAAAGCATTGTCATTGTCATCGTCATTGCTGTGAAAGAGAATGCCCTCTACCCTGAACTTCAGGAAAAATCTCCCGATTCAAATCCTGACGGGGGGGCATAAGAACTAGCAGAGCCAAATGGATTCGAGGTATATGACCTTCGCAGAGTGCTAGTGAGAGTAGACCTCACTAACTAACTAACATGGGGAACTTGCTCGAGTGCCTTTACGATGGCAGTATAGTAATTCCTGATTTTTAACATTATGTTTTTAATATTCGGAGATGAATGAGTCGGTCCAACGTCAGATACCTGAGATGTATAGCCAATAACGCCATAACATAAATATTAGATAAATCAATCGAATTTCCCACTCTCATTCTCTGCGTCTTCGTTCCGAAAACCAGCATGTGTAGTGCGAGACGAAGACTCGAGGACAAGACCGGGTAAAGAACAGTTCAATCGGGCAGACATGTCATGTTCTGAATAAGGGTTAGAATTGTGTACGAGTCGTGAAGTCCCTTCGTAGTCTCCTCTATTAAATCTTCGGTCCAGAAAACCTCATCACTAACGACAGACTACTAGCTCCTGACAGATTTTGTAAGAAAGATGAAAACCTCTGTCGTTTCAGTTCTCTGACAATGTTTCGCCTTGGCATTCTCTTTGAAAACACTCCTCCACTTGCAAAGTTTTCAAAATGGTCGCTCAAGAAGTCAAAGACTCGAACCAGTCCACTTCAACTGCAAGGCCCGCAAAGCATTGTAGAACCAAAAATAAATTCTCGATACAGCGAAAAATAATTATCAGCACGATGAAAAAATAATTCTCAATACTTGTATTAAAAATAATTCGCGGTACCACTAAAAATTTATTTGTGGTACGCACGAAAAATTTATTCACACAACAACATAAAAAAAGGTAAACAGCCTTAATTAAAAATAATTCATGCAGCTAAAAAAAATAAAAACACACTAAAAAAATCCTGTGTAGTAATGACAAAAATACTCAAGAGGTCCATAATAAATGCTGCACTGGCCGAAAAAGTCACTGGTGGTGCCATTTTATTATATTAATTTTGACCAGAACGGGCCTCCATAATTTTCGGTTGGTACATCAAATGGAACGGACCGTTTTGATTTGGTCTGAACGAAACATTCGGGACCAGCTTTGAAGGCGGTCCTATTTCAACGGTCTGGTCATTTCGGTCGGTAGGACCGAAATGTCCCTTTCCATTTGACAAAATTGTTGTTCCCAGTACTGCTCCCTTGTATCCTGGTTACAAGAACAATAACCAAACGCGCGGTGGCTTGGGTCGGGTCTATGCAACCGGAATGTACCGATCCAAAAGGCTCGCAAATTTCCGAAATTTTAAATTGGAATTTTTGTTGAATGGAAAGCGCCCTTGGGTTTTTGGGCTCCATTTTCGAGGAAGAAAGCTCCCTTGCAAGAGCCAAACATGTACGGTGAACAGTCGAGTTTGGAGGTAAACGTCTTCGTATAAGAAGATTACGAAAGCAAGGCGATAGATGCTGGCCTCTTGTTGGGCACAAAATTATTGTTTTGTGCCACATCACAGACAAGCCTTCGAATAAGTCGTGGAACTGGTTCCTTAGGAGTAGCATTCCAGAGGCTCTCTCGCCCGTTATTGAAAACGTTTGCCGCCGTTTTTCCTGACTCAACTGACCGACACTGGGTCTCCGAGGATGCTTCTACCAAAGTAATAAAAATAATCTTTCCAAGTGCCCACGAACATATTTCTCATAGTTTATGTTGAGTTGTTTGTGAATTTTTCTAATGTAGCTGTTGTTCACATGAACTTTCATAACAAAGAACGACAGAACAAATCTTCGTGTTAAAGAAAGCGCAGACGCCTAATACCTACTAAAATGTTCGTTTGAGTTGTGGAACGGACTCTTAAAAACATCGGTCGTAAGAAGGCAGTCAATCGTTTGTGATTTGTTCACAATATAATCTCGATAATTTAAAAAAAAGGTTATTCCAGAACCAAAAAAAGCTTCTGGCGCATCCCTAAATTATTAAATCCTTCCGTCCCGCATTTGGTTTTGATCTAATTTCTTCTCACGCGCGTTAACTAGATTCTTTCTTAAAAGTGGTATAATTCTAATATGTCCTCGATACTTACAGTCGGTCCATTTATATGGCTTGCAGTCTGTCCCAATATGGCAACCCTGAATGAGACATCAGGAATTCTTACCAGTCCTTACTATCCAAGGCTTTACCCTTCTTACGAGAAATGCAGCTGGAAAATTACAGCAAGTGAAGGAGAACGCATTGTGTTGGTCATTGAGGACCTTTATATTCGGGACTGTGGTTCATCTTGCACGTGCGATTACCTGGAAATACAAAATGGCTCATCTTCTGATGGCATTTCAGGCAGGCGAAGATGTAGATATTATAAAGAGCGTGGGATAGTATACCATTCAGCAAAAGATGTCCTGAGGTTGACGTTTGTTTCTGCTGGCCGAGTTACGGGGTACCGTGGATTTAGGGCAATTTACATGAAAGTGAAATATAATGCAACAAACACCGGCACCGGTAAGTTATTAGAAATCGGCTGTAAACGCAAAGTTAAAGGTTTATGTGTAGGCCATCAGGTGATCAACTTTCAACCAAAATATATGAAATATTATTCCCCTATAACAGGCTTATAGTAACTGTAATATTCAAATACTTTACGGAGTAAAACAACCCAAGCTAAAATGCCGATGAAATGCTGACAATTTTGATTCGGAAGATGTTAAAAGTGTTTGGTCGAAAATCTCCTATTTTTTTTATAATTATCTATTGCAACGCTTTTGATTTGGTTTTCTGTTTTGTTTTGTGTTTTTTTTTGGTTCACAGACAGATTACTCTTTCATTTTGTATTATAAAGCTAAATCATAGTTTGTTTCCTCTTGTTGCAGCTTGTACCTCTGGTAAATATGGATTTCGTGGGTTCTTTTCAACTCCAAATTTTCCTAGTAACTTCCCTCAGTACAGCAGATGTATCTGGAATATCACAGTTCCCAGCGGGTACATCATTAAACTCAGCTTCATCTATTTTCGATTAGAGCCACATCAGTACATTCCCTGCTATCATTATGCTCCTGGAGCCCGTGTTACAGTTACAAATGTTGCTTCAGATGATGGGTATCAACCGTTCATGCTGTGCGGTCGGTCTCTTCCTCTTCCAGTGTATTCGGTAGGGAATTCTGTTCAAGTCATATTCACGTCTCTAAGCAGTCAATACCCAGGGTTTAATGCAACTTACACGGCTATAACGTATAGTTCAGGTACGTGGTATACATTATTTATAACACATCAACGACTGAGTTAAGATTTAAAAAACATCACTAACAACAACTCGCCCTATAAAACGTGATCCAAGAAAGTCTTGAATTCTGGATTCCAGGAACTGGATTCCGGCTGTCAGTGGCAGTTAGATTCCGGATTCCTAAGGTAGAATTGTTTTACCGATTCCGGTATTCGAATTACATTACATTGAGGGAAACGACAGTCATAAACAAACAGGCAAAATTTAAAACAATTACATTTTAGGGAGCTACTCGCACTATCAGGCAATTTCTTCTTTGGCCTAGGGCGATTCGTTAAGCTCTCCTTTGTACCCTCTCAGTTTCATGGATGTCTTTAGCTAGATGTGGTGACCACACCGGGCTAGCGTATTCAAGTATCGGAGGAAATTATACAAAATTTAAAAAATGTCCTTATTTTTACTCCTTACTGTGTGTTTAAGCAAGCCAAGAACCTATGTTTGCTTCATGAACTGTTTCATTGACATGTTTTGTCCAGCTCAGGTCATTCGCCATGATAACTCCAAGATCTTTATAATTGAATACATTTCTTAACTCAGTACCCTAGACTTGGTACCGTGTGGTACTTTTGTCTTTATTATGAGTGATTCTCATGACCTCACATTTGCTAGGATTAAATTTTACTGCCAGCCATCCGCCCATAGATCAAGGGCGGTTAGATCAGATTTTAGCGGAGCTCCACGCGGGCGAAGCGCGCGCGTGGGCGGAGCCTCATAGCTTAGTAGCGGAGCTCTGGCACGCGAAGCGCGCCTGCGGAGCACCATGGGTAAGTAAATCTACCCATCCGAGAAAATTTGGTAATCACGTGACCGTACACCGCCCGCCCGCCCGTCCGTCCGCACCACACACGAGGAGCCGCATGCAGTAAAATTTCTGTCCCGTGATTTAATCAATTAAATCATCAAAGTTGACAGGTCTTTCTGATGATCAAAGCGACCGTTTGGTTTACCACTTACACCTTCAGTGCGAAGACTGTCACGGGAATATTAACACCTTCAGGATAATTGCTTACCATAACAGTGGTAGGTCGCGCGCGTCTGGTCGGTTTCGAAGAACGTGATCGTGACTGTTGTTTTCATTCAGTGACTTTGCGCGTTGATATGCCAACGTTTAAAACAGACTGCAACGTTAAATTTTTGTTATAGAAGCAAAGAAGCTGCTGAGTAGAAACTAAACCGTCCCAGACTTATTCCGTTTCATTCGTGTACTTTCATTTTGATGGGGTCTGTATGATGAATTTACTTCTGCCTTCTAATCAGGCACGTAAACAACATAGAGATAAAACATTTCATTTTGCTTTTGTGGAGTAAATTCATCTTAAAAAAGTTAAACTAGTGGACCACTTTCTCCGCGTACTTGTAAAAATAGGCATTTAATATGTCGCGCTACAGTGCGAAAATCTTCTTGTCGTGGATTAGATTTCAGTATACAGATTGTTAATCTTCATTTCGCGCCAGAATAAATTAGTTTACGCGCAAAGGGCTTCTAAAAAAAATCACAAGGTTTGTCCCACTTCGAGTCCACCTTCTGGAGATACGGCGGCATAATAGCTGGAATACATTGCCGAGGCGAAGATCTGGCATTTTTTCCTCCTCGTCTTTTTTTCCCCGCTACGTTTGTTTATATTTCTAGTGAGAATGCCGTGCATATCGGTGGATACGATTCGTCAAACTGATGGTCCATTGGTGCCAATGGTACGATTGGTACCAATAGAAAAGCACCCTATTCCAATGGTTCTGTTGGTGCATATGCATCTAATTAAGGGGACTTACATTATTTTCCCATGTGACCTGGCTGGGTACAGGGCAATTCCAATGGTCCATCGGTACCAATGGTACGATTGGTACCAATGGAAAAGCACCCTATTCCAATGGTTCTATTGGTGAATATGCATCTCATTAAGGGGACTTAGATTATTTTCCCATGTGACCTGGTTGGGTGCAGGGCAATTCCAATGGTCCATCGGTACCAATGGTACGATTGGTACCAATGGAAAAGCACCCTATTCCAATGGTTCTATTGGTGAATATGCATCTCATTAAGGGGACTTAGATTATTTTCCCATGTGACCTGGCTGGGTACAGGGCAATTCCGATGGTCCATTGGTACGAATGGTGCGATTGGTACCAATGGAAAATGATGCCATTCCAATGGTTCTATTGGTGCAAAACAAGTTCACTTTTACACCAAGTGAAAACGCGCTAATAATTATTATGAACGTTCCTCGTTCTATAAGAAAACCACGCAAAACAAGTTCGCTTTTACATCAAGTAAAAGCGCGCTATAATTCTTATGAATATTCCTCGTTCTATATCCCAATCACGCAAAACAAGTTCGCTTTTACACCAAGTAAAAGCGCGCTATGATTCTTATGAATATTCCTCGTTCTATAAGCCAACCATGCAAAACAAGTTCGCTTTAAAACCAAGTAAAAACGTGCTAATAATTATTATGAATATTCCTCGTTCTATAAGCCAACCACGCAAAACAAGTTCGCTTTTACACCAAGTAAAAACGCGCTAATAATTATTATGAATATTCCTCGTTCTATAAGCCAACCACGCAAAACAAGTTCGCTTTTACACCAAGTAAAAGCGCGCTATAATTCTTATGAATATTACTCGTTCTATAAGCCAGCCACACAAAACAAGTTTACATCAAGTAAAAGCGCGCTATAATTCTTATGAATATTCCTCGTTCTATATCCCGATCACGCAAAACAAGTTCGCTTTTACACCAAGTAAAAGCGCGCTATGATTCTTATGAATATTCCTCGTTCTATAAGCCAACCATGCAAAACAAGTTCGCTTTTACACCAAGTAAAAACGTGCTAATAATTATTATGAATATTCCTCGTTCTATAAGCCAACCACGCAAAACAAGTTCGCTTTTACACCAAGTAAAAACGTGCTAATGATTATTATGAATATTCCTCGTTCTATAAGCCAACCACGCAAAACAAGTTCGCTTTTACACCAAGTAAAAGCGCGCTAATAATTATTATGAATATTCCTCGTTCTATAAGCCAACCACACTGTCGAATGCAAGGTAAGAGAACGGATTACTGTAAGGTAAGAATTGAAGTTTAAATTTGTTCCTCGGCGAAAAATGAGGGTTGTCCAATACTCACAAATAGACTCCATTGGTGTTAGTGGTGATAAGAAGGGTCTCCATTGGTACCAATGGTACGATTGGTACCAATAGAAAAGCATCCTATTCCAATAGTTCTATTGGTGAATATGCATCTTATTAAGGAGACTTAGATTATTTTCTCATGTGGTCTAGCTGGGTACAGGGCAATTCCAATGGTCCATTGGTACCAAGGGTGCGATTGGTACCAATGGAAAAGCACCCTATTCCAATAGTTCTGTTGGTGAATATGCATCTCATTAAGGAGACTTGGATTATTTTCTCACGTGGTCTAGTTGAGTACAGGGCAATTCCAATGGTCCATTGGTACCAATGGAAAAGCACCCTATTCCAATGGATCTGTTGGTGAATATGCATCTCATAAAGGAGACTTAGATTATTTTCTCATGTGGTCTAGCTGGGTACAGGGCAATTCCAATGGTCCATTGGTACCAATGGTACGATTGGTACAAATAGAAAAGCACCATATTCCAATAGCTCTATTGGTGAATATGCTTCTCATTAAGGGGACTTAGATTATTTTCTCATGTGGTCTGGCTGGGTACAGGGCAATTCCAATGGTCCATTGGTACCAATGGTTCGATTGGTACCAATAGAAAAGCACCCTATTCCAATGATTCTATTGGTGAATATGCATCTCATTAAGAGAGTTAGATTATTTTCTCATGTGGTCTGGCTGGGTAAAGGGCAATTCCAATTGTCCATTGGTAGGAATGGAACGATTGGTACCAATAGAAAATGATGTCATTCCAGTGGTTCTATTGGTGAATATGCACCATTATAAAGTAAAAATCCCCGTCGATTCACACGTTTATGAGTGATAAGGAGACATTCAAACTTCTGCTGTTTTTCCACGGCAACGGGTGGAATCCTGAAACCGTCGGTAGATGGATTCTTCTAGCTCAGTCCTGGGCCTCATCGCAAGCTACAGCCGAGAAAAGAGCACTGCAAATACAATTTGTCAACGACAACGTTGACATTAAATACATCAATGGTTTTACTACGACGTTGATTATAGCAAACTGGTGTACCTCAATGGGTTACCACGACAAACCCCACGTCAACAGTCAAAAAAGACTCAGTCACTTGAATGTAGAACGGCTCTCTTAGGAGCCACCAAATACAATACAAAGTCATAACCAACAGCATGATATAACCACCCTTTTCGGAAACTCTTCATTGAAAACTTGTTTTGGTTTAAACGCTTCCATGTAGATAATGAAATTGCGCTAAGAAATTTCAGAAGTTAATTTCACAGTGAATCGAGTACAGTTGTTAAAACCTGTTGCCTCAATACCACTTTGCTAGTTTCGCGCCTTTCCGCGTTGTTTCGGGTTCTTTTAACGAGTAAGAATTCCCAAAAAATAGTGCTTGCGTACAGGAAAGAAGACATTCATATGTCATGTCGTTGTTTGCTCGTGAATCACAATAAACAGAACGAACACGACAGTGACGCGTTACCTTTCAATTTTAATGTTCGTACGATGTTTGTTATACTCGCAGCACCTTGAGATATTATTAGCGCTAGATATATAGGTCGCCCTCGCTTTGTAACTATTAGCGCGTTTCTACTTTGTGTGAAAGCGAACTTGTTTTGCGTGGTTAGCCAATAGAACGAGGAATATTCATAAGAATTATGGCGCGTTTTTAATTGGTGTAACAGCGAACTTGTTGTGCGTGGTTGGCTTATAGAACGAGGAATATTCATAATAATTATTAGCGCGTTTTTACTTAGTGTAAAAGGCAACTCGTTTTGTGTGGTTGGCTTATAGAACGAGGAATATTCATAATAATTATTAGTGCGTTTTTACTTGGTGTGAAAGCGAACTTGTTTTGCATGGTTGGCTTATAGAACGAGGAATATTCATAAGAATTATAGCGCGCTTTTACTTGGTGTAAAAGCGAACTTGTTTTGTGTGGTTGGCTTATAGAACGAGGAATATTCATAATAATTATTAGCGCGTTTTTACTTGGTGTAAAAGCGAACTTGTTTTGCATGGTTGGCTGATAGAACGAGGAATATTCATAATAATTATTAGCGCGTTTTTACTTGGTGTAAAAGTGAACTTGTTTTGCATGGTTGGCTGATAGAACGAGGAATATTCATAATAATTATTAGCGCGTTTTTACTTGGTGTAAAAGCGAACTCGTTTTGCGTGGTTGTCTTATAGAACGAGGAATATTCATTATTATTAGCACGTTTTTACTTGGTGTAAAAGCGAACTTGTTTTGCATGGTTGGCTTATAGAACGAGGAATATTCATAAGAATCATATCGCGCTTTTACTTGGTGTAAAAGCGAACTTGTTTTGCGTGATTGGGATATAGAACGAGGAATATTTATAAGAATTATAGCGCGCTTTTACTTGATGTAAAAGCGAACTTGTTTTGCGTGGTTTTCTTATAGAACGAGGAACGTTCATAATAATTATTAGCGCGTTTTCACTTGGTGTAAAAGTGAACTTGTTTTGCACCAATAGAACCATTGGAATGGCATCATTTTCCATTGGTACCAATCGAACCATTGGTACCAATGGACCATCGGAATTGCCCTGTACCCAGCCAGGTCACATGGGAAAATAATCTAAGCCCCCTTAATGAGATGCATATTCACCAATAGAACCATTGGAATAGGGTGCTTTTCCATTGGTACCAATCGTACCATTGGTACCAATGGAGCATCAGTTTGACGAATCGTATCCGTTTGTGTATATTGGACATGTGTGTGTTTCACTCTAAAAAAACTTAGCCTTTCTCTCAAAAGTCACATGAATGTGCCCTTAAGTTAAATGATTTGTGGATTAAAAGTTTATTGTTTGATTTAAATTATAAATTTCTTAATTGGAGCTTCGCTTTTAGCCCTGGCTAAATCTATATATTAAAGCCTTAGAATCTTCCATTTTGTTTATCTGTCTATAGATTTTAGTATCGTCAGCAAATAACTTGGTGGTAGGTGTAATAATGTTAGGTATGTCGTTCACGTAAATAGGAAATATAATCGGACCCAGGATTGAGCCTTGAGGGACGCCAGATATAACAGGCAACCATTCGGAATACGATCCACGTAACTGTACTCTTTGTCTTGTGTTGGTTAAAAAATATCCTGAACCACCGGTAGAGTTTCCTGTCTATACCGTTCCTATTGAGCTTTAAAAGCAGGCACTCATTGCGGACACTGTCGAACGCTTTCGAAAAGCCCAGAAATATAACATCAGACACCTTTCCAACAGTTTCTTCTTATTACCAGTTTGATTTATACGGCGGCAATTTAACCAAAACTTTAGTTGAGCAACGGTCAATTTTTCTATCTCTTCTTCACTAAAGCCAGCCTGGAGTAAGATCGACTTGATCGTCCGCCGTGTTAGTTAATTTAAATTTGCCGCAAGGGCCATTAAGCCTCCCTTCTATGTAAATTCCGTTTTTCTTTCTGTAATCGGAGTATTATATAAGTTCTTTGGTTTTGTGGGTTCATTTTTGCTGAAGAAATCTCTCCTGCAAGAGCCAAACATGTACGGCGAACAATCGATTTTGCGGTTAACCTTCCTCGTATAAGAAGATCGCGAAAGCAACGCGATAGATGCTGGCCTCTTGTAGGACACTAAATTATTTTTAGTGCCAATGCAAATCACAGACAATTAATCGAGCAAGTCGTGAAACTGGTTCGTCAAGAGTAGCATCCCTTTGTCCTCTCTCCCGTTCTTGAATCATTTGGAGGCCGTTTTTTCTCCCTCAACTATCCGCCCCTGGGTCTCCGAGGGAGGATGCTTTTACTAAAGAGATAATAATGATTACCCACGAACATATTCCTCATAGTTAATGCTGCGTTGTTTGTGAATTTTCCTAATGTAGCTGTTGTTCACATGAGCTTTCATAACAAAGAAAGACAAACTGAACGACAGAACAGTTTTTCAAGCCAGAGTAAAAGCAGACGCCTAATACCGACTAAATTGTTGGTTTCAGTCACGGAACATCCTCGGAGACCCAGGGACAGTCAGTCGGGTAGGGAGAAAAGGCGGGACGAAAGTTTTCAAGTACGTGTAGGAACTCACGAAGAGAATTCAGTAGAAACTGTTCGCCGATTGGGCACAATAATACAAAGCATTTTTTGTGCCCAATCAGGAGCCGGTATCCGCTTAAATTTTTGGAAATAGCTTGGTGAGAGTCGGTACCCATGGGCTCTTTCACCCGTACTTCAAAACTTTCGTCCCGCCCTTTCTCCGGACCGGACTGACTGTCCCTGGGTCTTCGAGGATGGTCGTGGAACGGACTCTCAAAAACATCGTAGGAAGGCAGTCGATTGTCTGTGAATTGTTCACAATAGCTGTGGTCACACTACAGACTTTTACCTAGGTAAACCCTTTTTACCTAGGGCAAATTCATCAAAAATCTACCTAGGTAAATTCATCTCGGGTTTTGTTTTACCTAGGTAAAAATTCTGGGAAGGTCACACTACTGATATCGGCTCCCAATATTTTCACGCCTGTTAAATTTTTTGAAGCGTAAATTCAAGAAGGCAAAATGCGCAGGGATCTAGCTGATCAAAGAGACGTTTTTTCTTTTATCTCGCTGTTATTTCTTACGCTAATTCAACGTGCAAGGTGAAGAAAGGCGAAGACGTAGACGACTTGCGCTCCCAAAATTTCTTTCACAGCTTGATCTATGTCCGGTTCTGTCATCAAGACCTTCGCCGACGAGCGTCTATTGGCTAGCAACCTCGGTATTTCATTTTTCCCTAGCTATTGCTTTGGGGTAGTTGTCAAGGGAAACTCTATTGTTTTCGAGACATGTCCAAGACCCAGACGATAAAATTTCCCCGAGGTAAGTTACCTAGGGAAAAATCGGTCACACTTAAAAAATCAAGTTTCCCTAGGTAAACTGTCAACAAGTCGTGTTTACCTAGGTAAAAAGTCTGTAGTGTGACCACAGCTAATTTAATCTCGATAATTAAAAAAGGTATTCCAGAACAAACAAAAAATCTTCTGGGGCATCCCTAGATTATTTAGTCCTTCCGTACCGCATTTGGTTTTCGTCTAATTCCTTCTTACGTTAACTGGATTCTTCCTTGAAAGTGGTATAATTCTAATTATCCTCAATACTTACGCTCAGTCCATTTACATGGCTTGCAGTCTGTCCCAATATGGCAACCCTGAATGAGACATCAGGAGTTCTTACAAGTGCTTACTATCCAAGGCGTTACCCTTCTAACGAGAATTGCAGCTGGAAAATTATAGCAAGTAAAGAAGAACGCATTGTGTTGGTCATTAAAGACATTCATATTCGCAGCTGTGGGTCATCTTGCACGTGTGACTACCTGGAAATACAAAATGGATCATCCTCTGATGGCATTTCAGGCAGGCGAAGATGTAGATACTATAATGACCGTGGGACAGTATACTATTCGGCAACAGATGTCCTAAGGGTGACGTTTGTTTCTGATATTGGTACTTACGGGAGCTATCGTGGATTTAAGGCAACTTACATTAAAGTGAAATATAATGCAACAACCACCGGTAAGTTATTAGGAACCGGCTTTAAACGCAAAGTTAAAGGTTCTTGTGTAGGCGACCGGGTTGTCAATTTTCAAGCAGGGAATATAAAATATTATTGCCTTATAACAGGGTCACGGCAACTGTGACATTCAAATACTCTACACAGAGTAAAGCAACACAAACTAAAATGTCGATGAAATGCCAACAAGTTACATTGATATGATGTTAATAAAAGTGTTGGCAGAAAATCTCATTTTTTATGTTTATCTATTGCAATGCTTTCGATTGAGTTTTTTTGTTTCGTTTTTCTTTTTGGTTCACAGACGGAGTACTCTTTGATTTTGATTATAAACAAGCTATATCATAGTTTATTTCCTCTTGCTGCAGCTTGTACCTCTCGCGAATATCTGAATGGATTTAGTGGATTCTTTTCAACTCCAAATTTTCCAAGTAACTTCCCTCAGTACAGCAGATGTACCTGGATTATCACAGTTCCCAGCGGGTACATCATTAAACTTAGCTTCGTCTATTTTCGATTGGAGCCACATCAGTACATTCCCTGCTATCGTTATGCTCCAGGAGCCCGTGTTACAGTCACAAACGTTGCTTCAGATGATAGCTATCAGCCGTTCATGCTGTGCGGTCAGTCTCTTCCTCCTGCAGTATACTCGGTAGGGAATTCCGTTCAAGTCATATTCACGTCTCTAAGCAGTCAATACCCAGGGTTTAATGCAACTTACACGGCTATAACTTATAGTTCAGGTACGTGGTATACATTATTTATAACACATCAACGATTGAGTTAAGATTATAAAAACATCACTAACAACAACTCGCCCTATAAAACGTGATCCAAGAAAGTCTTGGAATCTGGATTCTACGCTGTGGACTCTTGATTCCAGGAACTGGATTCCGGTAGTCAGTGGCAGTTAGATTCCGGATTCCTAAGGTAGAATTGTTTTACCGATTCCGGTATTCGAATTACATTACATTGGGGGAAACGACAGTCATAAACAAACAGGCAAAGTTTAAAACAATTACATTTTAAGGAGCTACTCGCACTATCAGGCAATTTCTTCTTTGGCCTAGGGCGATTCGTTAAGGTCTCCTTTTTACCCTCTCAATTTCATGGATGTCTTTAGCTAGATGTGGTGACCACACCGGGCTAGCGTATTCAAGGATCGGAGGGACTTATAAAAAATTAAAAAAATGTCCTTATTTTTACTCCTTACTGTGTGTTTAAGCAAGCCAAGAACCTATGTTTGCTTCATGAACTGTTTCATTGACATGTTTTGTCCAGCTCAGGTCATTCGCCATGATAACTCCAAGATCTTTATAATTGAATACATTTCTTAACTCAGTACCCGAGACTTGGTACCGTGTGGTACTTTTGTCTTTATTATGAGTGATTCTCATGACCTCACATTTGCTAGGATTAAATTTTACCTGCCAGCGATCCGCCCATAGATCAAGGGCGGTTAGATCAGATTTTAAAGCAATAGAATCTTCCATTTTGTTTATCTGTCTATAGATTTTAGTATCGTCAGCAAATAACTTGGTGGTAGGTGTAATAATGTTAGGTATGTCGTTCACGTAAATAGGGAACATAATCGGACCCAGGATTGAGCCTTGAGGGACGCCAGATATAACAGGCGACCACTCGGAATACGATCCACGTATCTCTACTCTTTGTCTTGTGTTGGTTAAAAAATATCCAGTGAACCACAGGTAGAGCTGCCCGTCTATACCGTTCCTATTGAGCTTTAAAGACTCTCTAAAAGCAGGTTCATTTGACAAAATTGTTGGTCCCAGTACTTCTCCCTTGTATCCTGGTTACAAGAACAATAACCAAACGAGCGGTGGCTTGGGTCGGGTCTATGCAACCGGAATGTACCGATCCATTTGGCTCGTAAATTTCCGAAATTTCAAATCGGAATTTTTGTTGAATGGAAAGCGCCCTTGGTTTTTTGGGCTCCATTTTCGCGGAAGAAAGCTCCCTTGCAAGAGCCAAACATGTACGGTGAACAGTTGAGTTTGGAGGTAAACGTCTTCGTATAAGAAGATTACGACAGCAACGCGATAGATGCTGGCCTCTTGTTGGGCACAAAATTATTGTTTTGTGTCAAATCACAGACAAGCTTTCGAATAAGTCGTGGAACTGGTTCGTTAAGAGTAGCATTCCAGAGGCTCTCTCGCCCGTTCTTGAAAACTTTTGCCGTAGTTTTTCCTGACTCAATTGACCGACACTGGGTCTCCGAGGATGCTTCTACCAAAGTAATAAATTAAAATAATCTTTACAAGTGCCCACGAACATATTTCTCACAGTTCATGTTGAGTTGTTTGTGCATTTTTCTAATGTAGCTGTTGTTCACATGGGCTTCCATAGCAAAGAAAGACAACCTGAACAACAGAACAAATCTTCATGTTAAAGTAAGGGCAGGCGCCTAATAACTATTAAAATGTTCGTTTGAGGTATGTAACGGACTCTTAAAAACATCGGTCGTAAGAAGGTAGTCAATCGTTTGTGATTTGTTCACAATATGATCTCGATAATTTAAAAAAAAAGTTATTCCAGACACAAACCAAATAAAGCTTCTGACGCATCCCTAAGTTATTAAATCCTTCCGTTCCGCATTTAATTTTGATCTAATTTTTTCTCACGTTAACTAGATTCTTTCTTGAAAGTGGTATAATTCTAATTGTCCTCGATACTTACGGTCCGTCCATTTATGTTGCTTGCAGTCTGTCCCAATATGGCAACCCTGAATGAGGCATCAGGAGTTCTTACAAGTCCTTACTATCCAAGGCGTTACCCTTCTAAGGAGAAATGCAGCTGGAAAATTACAGCAAGTAAAGGAGAACGCATTGTGTTGGTCATTGAAGACCTTTATATTCGGTCCTGTGGTTCATCTTGCACGTGTGATTACCTTGAAATACAAAATGGCTCTTCCTCTGATGGCATTTCAGGCAGGCGAAGATGTAGATACTATGAAGATCGTGGGATAGTATACCATTCAGCAAAAGATATCCTGAGGTTGACGTTTGTTTCTGATAGTGGTACTGACCGGTACTACCGTGGATTTAAGGCAAATTACATTAAAGTGAAATATACTGCACCAACCACCGGTAAGTTATTTAGAAATCGGCTTTAAACTATAAGTTAAAGGTTTAACTACAGGCGATCAACTTTCAACCAAGTTATATGAAATATTATTGCCTTACAACAGGCTTATAGTAATTGTAATATTCAAATTCTTTACGGAGTAAAACAACCAACAATAAAACGCCGATTAAATGCCGACAATTTTCATTCGCATGGTGTTAAAAGTGTTTGGTAGAAAATCTCCTATTTTTTTTATAATCATCTATTGCAAAGCTTTCGATTTGGTTTTTTGTTTTGCTTTGTCTTTTTTTTTTGTTTCAGACAGATTACTCATTTATTTTGTATTATAAAGCTAAAGCATAGTTTATTTCCTCTTGCTGCAGCTTGTACCTCTGGCGAATACCTTAATGGATTTAGTGGATTCTTTTCAACTCCAAATTTTCCAAATAACTATCCTCAACACAGCATGTGTACCTGGAATATCACAGTTCCCAGCGGGTACATAATTAAACTCAGCTTCCTCTACTTTCGATTGGAGCCACATCAGTACAGTCGCTGCTATTATAATGCTCCAGGAGCCCGTGTTACAGTCACAAATGTTACTTCAGATGATGGGTATCAACCGTTCATGCTGTGCGGTCAACAACTTCCAGATCCAGTGTACTCAGTGGGGAATTCAATGCAAGTCATATTCACGTCTCTGAGCAGTCAATACTCAGGGTTTAATGCAACTTACACGGCTATCACTTATAGTTCAGGTACGTGGTATACATTATCAAAACAAAAACAATTACTTTTTATGAAGTTAGATCGATCTCACACTACCAGATAATGTCGGTACTTAAAAGGCGATCAAAAGAATCGACTCCGAAATTATTGACGTATTACTGCTTGAAAATGTAAAAGAGCAAAAGAGGAACACGATTGGATCGGTAAAACTGAACAAGATATTACATTCAGGTATATTTAAAGAACACATGTATTTCAAGTTTGTCGTCTTTACACTGTACGCAAGTCTGATGCTCTCGAGAATCATCAGTTGCTACGTGGAGATGACAATTTTGTCCGCCTAAGAGGTCTCTTCAGAGTCAACATAGAAAGATCAAATTATCGAAAATAACGTGGTTTAAAGCCTTAAAATAACTAAGATATACGGGATAACATAAACTTGCGCTCGATAAGTATTGTAGTACTATTTAAGATACGGATTTTTCTTGGTGGTGCAGCGGAGTATGGTTAGAATGGTATGATTAGAACGCCAACAATGACATTTCTCAAAATTGATTTTGAATTTGCATATTTTGTTTTTTTTTTCTTATTCATTTGGAACCAATCGATAAATATGTTCATACACCACCGTAGCTCCCTCGAAAACTAGACCCGATTCCAGACCAAAATGGGCAAAGTCTATAACCGTTTTTAGACAAAAACGGCGCAAAATCCATATAAATTTCTTTCTACAACTGAGATAATCTGTATCTAGAATGATCTGAATCATCACACGCCGTTTCCCCATTTTCCCTCAGTTCTTCTATCTTTCTCGCTAACCTTGCTTTATAAAGTGAAGATCCTCTCTGGGTCAGGGTCATATATTTTTAGATTTTTATTGCTTGTAGGTTCTTAACCCTGAGAAGAAAATGTCGCATGAAAACATATGTCTAAACTTCTATGTAATCTTGTAGTTGAGAATAAACAGCATAAACAGCTGATCGATCGCGCAAAATCTGATGTTGTACATCTACCTTTCCAACAGTTCCCTCTTATTACCATTTCGATTTATACGGCGGCATTTTAACCAAAACCAAAACTTTAGTGGAGCAACCGTCAATTTTTCTGTATCTCTTCTTCACTGAAGCCAGCAAGAGGAATGTTCCCTCAATTAAGTCCGCCATGTTAGTTATTTAGGTACCTTTCACTCCGATGACGCGATGACAACGAGGACGTCGTCAAAAAAGCAATAGGTTTACAAGGCAAAACAACAACTTTGTGCGTGCATCACATTTTTTTTCTACATTTCTTTTTACTGGGGACGTAAACAAGCGACGACCAAAATTTATTTCTCTTTCGGAACTTGGAAAGGGATCCTAGCAATTCAACTCCAGGGGATTCGCTTACTTTTGATAAAGAAAATGGGTAGGAATAATCGCAATAAAGGCTGAAAGAACTTAAATTCACTTTTTAAGTGACGTTTTTGCTGCCATCGCCTCGTCAGATCGTAAAGTCCCTATTTTAAATTTAAAGATCTCACATCTATGCAACTTCCGTTTTTTTTTTTTCTGAAATCCGAGTATTAACGAATTTCTTTGAGGCGCTTTCCATTCAACCCAAAAGTTTGAAATTTTCGGTTGGTACATCAAATGGAACGGGCCGGTTTGATTTGGTCTGACCGGAACATTCGGGACCAGCTTTGAAGGTGGTCCTCTTTCACCGGTCTGGTTATTTCGGTCGGTAGGACCGAAATGTCCCTTTCCATTTGACAAAATTGTTGTTCCCAGTACCTCTCCCTTGTATCCTGGTTACAAGAACAATAACCAAACGCGCGGTGGTTTGGGTCGGGTCTATGCAACCAGAATGTACCGATCCATTTAGCTCTTAAATTTCCGATATTTCAAATCGGAATTTTTGTTGAATGGAAAGCGCCCTTGGTTTTTTCGGCTCCATTTTCGCGGAAGAAAGCTCCCTTGCAAGAGCCAAACATGTACGGTGAACAGTCGAGTTTGGAGGTAAACGTCTTCGTATAAGAAGATTACGACAGCAACGGGATAGATTCTGGCCTCTTGTTGGGCACAAAATTATTGTTTTGTGTCAAATCACAGACAAGCTTTCGAATAAGTCGTGGAACTGGTTCGTTAAGAGTAGCATTCCAGAGGCTCTCTCGCCCGTTCTTGAAAACGTTTGCCGCCGTTTTTCCTGACTCAACTGACCGACACTGGGTCTCCGAGGATGCTTCTACCAAAGTAATAAATATAATCTTTACAAGTGCCCACGAACATATTTCTCACAGTTCATGTTGAGTTGTTTGTGAATTTTCCTAATGTAGCTGTTGTTCACATGGGCTTTCATAGCAAAGAAAGACAACCTGAACGACAGAACAAATCTTCATGTTAAAGTAAGCGCAGGCGCCTAATAACTACTAAAATGTTCGTTTGAGTTATGGAACGGACTCTTAAAAACTTCGGTCGTAAGAAAGCAGTCAATCGTTTGTGATTTGTTCACAATATAATCTCAATAATTTAAGAAAAAGGTTATTCCAGACACAAACCAGAAAAAGCCTGTGGCCCATTCCTAAATTATTAAATCCGTTTGTCCTGCATTTGGTTTTGATCTAATTTCTTCTCACGTTAACTAGATTCTTTCTTGAAAGTGGTATAATTTTAATTGTCTTCGATACTTACGCTCAGTCCATTTATATGGCTTGTAGTCTGTCCCAATATGGCAACCCTAAATGAGACATCAGGAGTTCTTACCAGTCCTTATTATCCAAGGCATTACCCTCCTAACAAGAAATGCAGCTGGAAAATTACAGCAAGTGAAGGAGAACGCATTGTGTTGGTCATTGAAGACCTTAATATTGGTTCCTGTGGTTCATCTTGCACGTGTGATTACCTTGAAATACAAAATGGCTCTTCCTCTGATGGTATTTCAGGCAGGCGAAGATGTAGATACTATGAAGACCGTGGGATAGTATACCATTCAGCAAAAGATGTCCTAAGGTTGACGTTTGTTTCTGATAGTGGTACTTACTGGTACTACCGGGGATTTAAGGCAACTTACATTAAAGTGAAATATGTTGCACCAACAACCGGTAAGTTATTTAGAACTCAGCTTTAAACTGTAAGTTAAAGGTTTAAGTGCAGGTGATTAACTTTCAACCAAGTTATATGAAATATTATTGCCTTATATAGTAACTGTAATATTCAAATACTTTACGGAGTAAAACAACCCACACTAAAATGCCGATCAAATGCCAACAGTGTGTGGTGGAAAATCTGCTATTTTTTTTTTTTTTTTATAACTATCTATTGCAAAGCTTTCGATTTGGTTTTTTGTTTTGCCTTGTCTTTTTTTGTTTCAGACAGATTACTCTTTGATTTTGTATTATAAAGCTAAGTCCTTGCTTTTTTCCTCTTGTTACAGCTTGTACCTCTGGCGAATACCTTAATGGATTTAGTGGATTCTTTTCAACTCCAAATTTTCCCAATAACTATCCTCAATACAGTATGTGTACCTGGAATATCACAGTTCCCAGCGGGTACATAATTAAACTCAGCTTCCTCTACTTTCGATTGGAGCCACATCAGTACAGTCGCTGCTATTATAATGCTCCAGGAGCCCGTGTTACAGTCACAAATGTTACTTCAGATGATGGGTATCAACCGTTCATGCTGTGCGGTCAACAACTTCCAGATCCAGTGTACTCAGTGGGGAATTCAATGCAAGTCATATTCACGTCTCTGAGCAGTCAATACTCAGGGTTTAATGCAACTTACACGGCTATCACTTATAGTTCAGGTACGTGGTATACATTATCAAAACAAAAACAATTACTTTTTATGAAGTTAGATCGATCTCACACTATCAGATAATGTCGGTACTTAAAAGGCGACCAAAAGAATCGACTCCGAAATTATTGACGTATTACTGCTTGACAATGTAAAAGAGCAAAAGAGGAACACGATTGGATCGGTAAAACTGAACAAGATATTACATTCAGGTATATTTAAAGAACACGTGTATTTCAAGTTTGTCGTCTTTACACTGTACGCAAGTCTGATGCTCTCGAGAATCATCAGTTGCTACGTGGAGATGACAATTTTGTCCGCCTAAGAGGTCTCTTCAGAGTCAACATAGAAAGATCAAATTATCGAAAATAACGTGGTTTAAAGCCTTAAAATAACCAATTTCTTTCTACAACAAGATAATCTGTATCTAGAATGATTTGAATTATCTCACGCCGTTTCCCCATTTTCCCTCAGTTCTTCAATCTGTCTCGCTAACTTTGGAACATTCGGGAACAGCTTTGAAGGAACTCCGCTTCAAAACGCACTGCGCCTGAGCACAAAATTTAACATCCGGTCAGCTTTTTATTTCCGGTGTAGTATATAAACCAAATGCGTAAGCATAACTTTGCCGTCGCGCCGAGTTTGAAAGCAAAAAGGGGGCGAAAAAACTCACTTCATTCGATAGCTTATATATTTTTCTTGTGTCAAATTTTTGCACCACATGGTTATCTGGTTGCATCAACGGTGAAAAGGTCAGCGCTCATTAACATCAGTCGAAAGGCCCTCTTATCTTCGGTCGGGTTTCGTAAACGTATGACGTCATGCTCGCCTCGAAGTTTAATATGCTGATTCATCTGCACGTCGATCGTCTATATCCGAGATTTTGTCCCACTTTTTCGATCATTCCTCAATTGATTCCAATCAATTCAAACAAGACGATGCCACTGCCTCCGTTTAAAGGATGTTTTGATGTTTCAAGCCTCTTCTTACTCCGCGGGGAAAAGGACCTTTCAGTGGACGTTACGGAATAACATCCTTTGAATGGCCCTAGATCACCAGGCTGTGTATCTAGGTGACAATTATACATCATCACTTTCCTTATTGAACACATAATGTGTACATATACAGTGTAAAAATCGCTATACTTATATTTCACACTTGAGGAGAAGGATCAATATTGTTATTTATTATCCCACTATTATGTCATTTACCATATAAGGTCAGGAGAATGCGCAAAATATGAGGCGGTAATAATAATACTATTTAATAATATTTCTGTCTGATTTGGTTAAAATGACTGGTCACTAGGTTTTCGCCTGGCACCGGACACAGTGTGCCTTAAAGCCTCTTCGGCTGTAATTGTTCCTTCAACTTCTTTACAGTAAAGGCATGTCATTCTTGCAAAAAAGAAAATGCTCTCTCATTTGATCAAGTAGAGCAGATGCTATTTAATTTCATGAAGTCAAAACAAACATGGAAAACTAATTATACAAAAGTAAGATTGTTTTTCCTTATTTGATCATCATTAAACTTCCCTTCAGTTTTCTTGTGCATTATTGGCTGTGTGATTTGACCGATGAGTCGATTTTTGGTGCACTCTTGATCCTCCTTTCTTCCTCTATATGTTAATTTGTTTTCTTATTTAGTATCCAAGTGGTGACCAAATTACTCAGGAATTATGCTGCTTGTGAAAGGCATCTGTTCAACCGAAGTACCCCATGCAGTGGTGGATCCAGACCTTCAGATAAGGGGGGGGTCATCCAGACCCTGAGATAAGGGGGGCGGGGCGGTCTCCAAAAAGATTTTTTTCGGCTCATCGGGCCTGAGTTTGGTCTAAAAATAAGGGGGGGCCCGAACCTCCCGGGCACCTCCCCTAGATCCGCCACTGCCATAGAGAGAGGAGTAATTGCTATAGCTATGATCTATCATGTGGGCAACTATTCTGCAAAGAATTTTAGGTCTGATTTGACCGATCTATATGGATGTTTGTTACCAAGAAAAGATGTCTTTACTTACAATAGTTTGAATTAATCGAGATTTTTAACATAGAAATTAATTGCTGTGAACCCAGATTAGTGTCTGTTAGTAAGAGGTGCATCTAAGCTTATAGGAGGTGTCAGTTAACGGAGGTTCTGTGCAGTACCTGATGGAAATTGGGATTTTTTTCCCCTGCTCAAGTTCTGTACAAACTAAATGTCATACGTGTTAATGCTACCAACAGTAGTTTAAGAACATGAGTGATGTTCAGAATACTGAAAGTTTAAAAATATTTCTTTGTCTAACAATGTAAATTATAATAATTATAATCATTACTATTACATTATTATTGTATCAATTACAGTGAAACCTGTATTAAGCAGGCACCTTCCGGACCTTCCCAAGTGTCTGCTTAATAGAGGGTGTCTGCTTAATAAAGTTTTAAAAATTGCACAATGTTTGTTAACGATCAACATTTAACGGTTACTCTGTACTGTGAAAAAGTTGCATGTTGTTAAAAAAGCTATCGTGAGTTCAAGTTCATTACCTTTCATTACCAACTTTAATTTGTTTGTAAATGCAAAAACATTAACTGACTTCAGTACATATTTCAAGGAGGTAATCCAATACTACTATTGTCAATTCAGTCCGGTGTCTGCTTACTAGAGGTTTTGAACAATAGAAATTAGCCAAATACAACTTATTTTAGAGGCGTCCGCTGAATAGGGGTTTGTTATAAAGGGAAATATCAGACGTCCGTTTCGGGACCCGGCTTAGTGTCCGCTTAATTGGGGGCCCGCTTAATAGAGGTTTCACTGTAAAATATTATAGTCATTGATATTACAAATTGTGGCAATACTATGCAAAATATGCTTACCATGCAGACAAACTCAGCCACCGTCATAGCTGTTTGCTTGAAAGGGAATTGCTTTGAAATAGCAGTGGGAGGGGGGGGACTTGCCCCCACCCCCCTTCCCTACCACCACTGCAGCCATGTTTCTCAACCCAAAATTGGTCAAGAGCAAATGTTAAGATTTTATTGAATACCAGCTGTAGCATCCAGGGCGCACGTTTTCTACCCTCCGACGACTCAAAAAGCACCATGAAGCAGGATTGTTTTAGCCTTTGTTTGAACAACTGCCTACTTGTGCATACCCGGTCAACTGTCGATTGCGGATTCTATGGACACTGTTAAGATCTCAAAAAGGTTTGCTTGTGCCAACAAACTAAGCAATGACATTTTGGGAAATTGGAGTAGGGCTATGGTCAACAGCGGATTTAGGGGAGGAGCCTGGGAGGCCCGGGCCCCCCTCTTATTTTTACACCAAACTGAGGCCGCGCCGGAAGGGCCGAAAAAATTTTTTTGGGAGACTGGGCCCCCTTATCTCAGGGTCTGGATGACCGGGTGCCCCCCACCCCCCTTATCTGCCACTGTATAATAATATAGCTACTACTCACCTGTGCCTCTAAAGCCTTTGCTTGCGTTGTAGTCCTTGTAGAGGGAAATTGCGAGTATTGCGAGTTTCAAAATCTTCGATTAGCTTTGTGCTTCTTCAGCGGATGAAACAGAATATCGATCATCAGACAACTTAGTGCAAGAATGGCTTTCTGTGGTTTCATACTGGTATACTTAGCTTTCTTTTGCTGTCTTGAGTTTCTTTTTCTACTCGTTTTTTTTTTGTGTGTGTGAATGCTTTGTGTAGCTGTGTGTGGTGTGCAGTACCTGACCTTTAATATAATCATTTATTAATAACCTAAGTGAGGCTGCTCTATCTTTTTAGCCCTCAATGGTTATTATGGGCAGCCTGTACTCTCTCTATATATTTATCTAATTTTTTTGTATCATGTAAATCATGTAGGGTACAGCTGGGTACAAATAAAGTTGTTGTTGTTGGGTCTTGTTGTTGTTGCTGCAAGCATTCATTATTATTCGACAGAGACAGACATTACACACGTGGATGATTTTCTATTTTTTTATATTCCCGCCAATATTTGAAAAAGTTGTTAAATGGGGCAGCGGTTCATTTGAGTTTTATTTGCTTGTTCGTGTAATTTCTTCATGAATGCCATTCTATCCGGGGATATTCAAGGGATGTTACTCAATAACATCCGCTGAAAGGACCTTATTGATGCGCTAAGAGGCTTGATCAAGGCGAAACATCAAAACACCCTTTCCAAACAGATGCAGTGGCATCTTCTTGGTTGAATCAATCGAGAGATGATCGAAAAAGCAAGACAAGACCTCGAAACAAACACCAAATCATCAGACAAATCAGAGTGGAGGATCGAAGCGAAGCTTACATGAGTCACAGGGGGAGCCACGAGGCGAACGTGACGTCATACGTTTACGAAATCCGACCGAAGATAAGAGGGCCTTTCGACGGATGTTAACGAGTGCTGACCCGGTGAAAATGATGTTTGAAGTTTGTACGTCGCTAGCGCTCGACACGACGAATTTGTTTTTACTGCGTTTCTTGCATGCTTGTGGTTTGGCATAAGTTAATTTCGGGGAGAAGGCGATAACTAAGAAAAGAATAGCAAAACTTAGGAAAGAAACCAAAAAAAGACGTCATTATTATCATTAACGCTATAACCAGGAAAAAAAAAGTTTAGTCCGTTCAATCAGAGAAAACAAGAACTCAAAACAAAAGATGGGCGAGATTTAATAACATCCTCGACTTTGATGACTGCCGTCGCGAATACCCGGCGCTTTCGGTCTATTGAATGATCTTGGCCGGGAAACTAAACATGCTGAAAAACGTACTTTCAATCAAGGAAATGCTTATTTTATTTCTTATTAATTCTTTTACTTGGTTCTTCTTTGGTTGAAGACTTCATTAATTTCAGATTGTGGGGCTCGGCTGCAGCTTCTGCGAACACGAAACTTCCAGCTGATAAATAAATGGCATGAAAATTTCGACTTCTAAAAGCCATCAAACCAGCTTTCGCTCTCTGATTCTGAGAATGAAAAAATTATATAAATAAATAAAGTTGTCAACTTGCTGCCAACCTCAACAGTATAATCAAGCTTAAGGTGTTTCGTGGCAATCTACTCAGAAGAGCTTCATTTAAAAAAAACGAACTCACTGGTAAATAAAACTATAAAGCGATTGTGTGTTGTCGTTTTTCAGATAAAGTCAATAAAGCTTGAAGCGGTGTTTAAGACATAAAGACTGAGAAATTACATACCTGCCAACTCTCCCGGTTTTCCCGGGAGTCTCCAAGTTTTTCATCAAATCTCCCCATCTCCCGGTTAGAGCACCAAATCTCCTGGATAAAATGGACTTTTGAGCATTTCTGTGCTTTAGTTTGAAATTTAGTCCATTTTTTCACAAAATTCGAACTTTTTTTATTCATTGTACAGTTTCTGGGACATTTTTGCACATGTTTAGTCAATGACAAAGATTAGTTCGTCATTACAATGATGAAAGCGCATTTTGATCTCATGTACATCATGCAAGACGTCATATAATGTCCTAGGGCAATTTGTTGGCGCGGCGGGGGGCGGGCGGTGGGGGTGTTGGTGCTGTTGACATTCCGGGATGGGAGGGTGTAGTGCAAAATAGAGAGTCTCCAGATTTTAGATCTCCGGAGATTGGCAGGTGTGAAATTGAGAAACCGAAAATTAGAACTACAATACATAAGTTTGCAATGATAACTTTTTATGTCCTAGTTTCAGCCAGGTTAAGTGAAAAATAGCAGTCAAAAACTTTGTTTTCGTGAAAGAAAATCAGTTTACCAGTTCGGCAGTATGCCAGTTTTGGAAGAAGCGAAAACAATAGTCTACGTCACCAACCATAACATGATCACCATGGCGATGGTCATTTTCAAAACATACAAAATGGCGGACAAGGGAGAGGAAAGAGTATTGACCGAAATTCTCGTTTATTCTTGTTTCATCGAGCTTTTTAATTTGTCTTCCCCTTACTATGAATTGGGAAGTACCTTGAGGACAAGGAGTAACCATTCTTGCGCTATAGTTCTTCGCCTATTGCGCGCTTTGTAGGCACTTCGTACTCACTGCGTATGTAATCAGTACATCGAAAATAGGTAAGCACGCAACAAGTTTGTGCCTATTTCTTTCATTAATTTTTTATATTATAAGAAAAAAGAATGCTTTGGAAACAACTAAAAAAGTGAGTTGTTCTATAATTTATTTCCTTATGTTTGCAAAGAGTAAGTTTTACTATAATTTTTCCCGTTGCTTCTGTTTCTCTCTCGGGGAAGAGCGACTGGCCAGAGAAGACGGCTGTAATTCAGGTTATTGTTTTGGTGCAAGCGAGTCATTTGTGAGTAAAATATCTGTTTTTTTCGAATATGATGTTCTGTTGGTGTATGTCCTGAAGCGGTTCCGTCCAGGTATACAACAGGTTTACAAGGGATTTCTGAGGGTATTGTGTTCGCGTTTTCTTCTTGAAAACCGACAAAGTGAAAATCTTGCTTATCATCCCTGATCATTTTTTCTTTGTCCCGCTTCCAAAAAACCTACTGCTTTCAATTATTCCACTGTCTGAAGTTCACTGATTATTTGCTCAAGCTTAACAAATGCAAGAGACTCTTTAGAATTTAATATACATATTGGAAAACTAAGAATGCCTGTTACATGTTTTTGGATATATTGATTGAAATGGGATACTTTAGTCTTGTAGTCCACCGGATTTGACCAGAGGTCAGAGATCAACAGGGTTATGGGTTGTTATAGAATACCCTCTTATATGGGATTTGATGTATATCCGAATAATACTAAATTATTGTTTTTAACTCTGGGGTTGCCTTCAAGCCAAAGGCATTGTAACTTTGAGGAGCACTTTTCTCCAAGTCTTCTCTGTGGGGACCCTCGAACAATTCTATTAGCCAAGGTTTGGCCCAAAATAATAATGATTGCTGCACTTGGCATGGACACAACATAACCCTAACCCCAACCTAAACCCTAATCAGTAAAAAGAATGCTCAACTGTAATCTGTAAAATCTGCAGTTTTTACTTGTTTTTACTTTATTTTTGCTGATGGTCTGCGTGACTTGCATAGCTCCCTTGCTCGTAGTTTATGTCAGGACCAGAAATAAAATGTTTATTTACAAAAAACAAAATGTAACAATAAAATTAATAATTTTTATAATTGTATCTTTACTATGATGTGTGAGCTTTGTTTTCTTGAAAGTGCTGTTCAATAGAAACATGGAGAACTATGAAAAAGAACTTTGGAAAACTTATGATTAAGTGCTGTTTAGGGTTAAACACTTATTTACCATGGTTAGCTTTTAGTTAATTCTTTCGGTATTACTGTTTTCGATTTTTATGTATTCTTTTCAATGAGTCGTATCTGACCTGCATGACTCGCTGCCACGGCTCGCTGGCTCGCATATTATACACACTCTTATATCTCAAAATCTTGTTTTTTAACACCTTCTTGGACATGAAAACCAAAAACCAAAGCTTAATTGATATAATGAAGACAGTAGCAGCTGACATAGGTTTTCAATATGTCTCTCATGTATTATTTATTAGGGAGGGATACATTAATATAAATGCTTTTTCATCGAGAGAATCTCAATAATTTAGGATTTATTCAAATACAAACATATTCAATATTATGACATAAAATGTGGGCTTATTGCTCATGCAAAGGTATTGATGGGGGAGAGTGTGGCATTTTTCCTGTTTCAGATTGACCTTTGCACAGCACAGGGACTGAACATATTATGTATTTGGCATTTGTAAAGGATAAACAATATTTGACGCAAGGGATTGAACATTATGTGGAGAAAATCTTCACAAGTCTCCACTTCCATGACTCCTTCCTCATCTATCTCCTTTAAAGCCCCTTGAATAAGGGCCACAGTCTCTTCTATGGTTGAATGGTCATTGAGTGTCAGCTTCCACTCACAAGGTGTATAAGCCCCCCATCCAACCTGTTTCCCTCTTACCCATTTTTGAGAGGGAGGAGGGGCTTTTGTGGTGGTAGGTAAGCCTGTGACCACACTACAAAGAAACAAAAACACATGTTTGATTTTACTGAGGAAGGGTTGAATTTGGACATTAAATTTTTTATTACAGAGTAACATGAGACGAATCTAAAGCAACATTTTGCCCTCAGAGCACAAATATGTCGTTCTGAAGATATTTAACATTTGTCTTCCTCGTTTCTGTTCCCAGCTTTTTGGCACAAACGCGACAACATGTTTGTAATATGTCCAGATGTTTGTCTACATTTTGGACGGACATCCTCATCAAAATATAAGAAATCAATTTAAGAACCTACTCACACTGATTTAAAACTCATTCCACACACATGATCTGGATCAATAAAGTGATTTCTAGATCAGAGTCGCATACACTGCCGGTGAACACAACCAAAGACAGACTTGATCGCTTATAACTAAAAATACATAGACAGACTAAGGCATAACCATCAATATAGTAACCCTTCCTGTCCGTTGGCAATTTTCAATGTGTGGTTACCATTTTTACTAGGTTGTTACCATCGATGAAACTTTGCCTGAACACACCTTACACGTTGTAGTTTTGAGGAAAATTAGTCTTGATTTCGTAAAAATTCGGCAAGATACTGAAAACTAAACATAAAGACATGTACTTACATTCGATGCCCGTCAAGATGGCGGCGACGTCTTCGAACGCTGTTCGATAACTGTCGATTTTAACTACCGTAATGCGGCACGAAACTGCTCTTGACATTCAAAAAGCAAGGAAAAGGCTTCTTCATCAGCGCTGCTAGCTCAGAAGTCCCAGATATTGAACGAGTGAACCTGGAACAGGCTTTAAAAAAAGCTCCCTTGTTTGTGGCGATTATTTTTTCCCATTTTTGCGTATTTTTAGCAGAACAATGGAATCATGACGTCATCGCTTCTTCCAAAACTGGCATACTCCCGAACTGTTTACCTGACGCTCAAATTAGCCATATTACGCAAGTTACTATCACCTTACCTTTTTTGAATCTAATCAACTAATTGTTTCAGTGAACTGTACCTTGTTTATCCATAAAAGCAAATTCAATAACTACAAAATAGTCAAAAACACGAGTAGCATAAAGCAGAACAACTGCACCACAAGCTGTACACAGAATGAAGCCGAGCGCGCGGAAGACTTTGATTGGAAAATGTGACTGAAAAAGTGACCGGAAATGCTCAACCTGGCGCATGCGTAGACGTTTTGCCGCGGTGTTCTTTGAAGGTGGTCCTGGAAAACGCTCTTGGATTTGTGGGCTCCATTTTCGCTGAAGAAAGCTCCCTTGCAAGAGCCAAACATGTACGGTGAACAGTCGAGTTTGCGGGTAAACTTCTTCGTATAAGAAGATTGCGAAAACAAAGCGATAGATGCTGGCCTTTTGTTGGGCACAAAATTACTTTTTTGCGTCAAATAATCCCATGCAAACCTTCGAATAAGTCGTGGAACTGGTTCGTTAAGAGTAGCATTCCAGCGGCTCTCTAGCCTGTTCTTGAAAACTTTCGAGGATGCTTCTACCAGAAAAAATAATCTTTACAAGTGCCCACGAACATATTTCACATAATTCATGTTGAGTTGTTTGGGAATTTTCCTAATGTAGCTGTTGTTCACATGGGCTTTCATAGCAAAGAAAGACAACCTAAACAACAGAACAAATCTTCATGTTAAAGTAAGCGCAGGCGCCTAATACCTACTAAAATGTACATGTTCGTTTGAGTTATCGAACGGACTCTTAAAAACATCGATCGTAAGAAGGCAGTCAATTGTTTGTGACTTGTTCACAATATAATCTCGATAATTAAAGAAAGCTTCTGGCGCATCCCTAAATTATTAAATCCTGCCGTTCCGCATTTGGTTTTGATCTAATTCCTCCTCACTTTAAGTAGATCCTTTCTTGAAAGTGGTATAATTCTAATTGTCCTCGATACTTACGGTCGGTCCATTTATATGGCTTGCAGTCTGTCCCAATATGGCAACCCTGAATGAGACATCAGGAGTTCTTACCAGTCCTTACTATCCAAGGCGTTACCCTCCTAACGAGAATTGCAGCTGGAAAATTACAGCAAGTAAAGGAGAACACATTGTGTTGGTCATTGAAGACCTCAATATTAAGTCCTGTGGTTCATCTTGCACGTGTGACTACCTGGAAATACAAAATGGCTCATCAACTGCTGGCATTTCAGGCAGGCGAAGATGTAGATACTATCAAGACCATGGGATAGTATACCATTCGGCAAAAGATGCCCTGAGGTTGACGTTTGTTTCTGATAGTGATACTTACCGGGGGTACCGTGGATTTAGGGCAATTTACATGAAAGCGAAATATAATGCAACAACCACCGGTAAGTTATTAGAAATCGGCTTTAAACGCAAAGTTAAAGGTTTTTGTGCAGGCGATTAGGTGATCAATTTTCAAGCAAGTTATACAAAATATTATTGCCTTAATTATAACAGGCTTGTAGCAACTGTCAACGACAACATTCAACATTCAAATACGGAGTAAAACACCCCAAACTAAAATACCGATGGAATGCCAACAATTTTCATTCGCATGATGTTAAAAGTGTTTGGTGGAAAATCTCCTATTTTTTTATGCTTATCTATCTTTATATTGAGTTTTTTGTTGTTGTTGTTTTTGGTTCACGGACAGATTACCCTTTGATTTTGTATTATAAAGCTAGTTTATTTCCTCTTGTTGCAGCTTGTACATCTGGCGAATATCTTAATGGATTAAGTGGATTCTTTTCAACTCCAAATTTTCCGAGTGACTATCCTCAATACAGCATATGTATCTGGAATATCACAGTTCCCAGCGGGTACATCATTAAACTCAGCTTCGTCGACTTTCAATTAGAGCCGCATCAGTACATCCCTTGCTATTATAATGCTCAAAATGTCCGTGTTACAGTCACAAATGTTGCTTCAGATGGCCGTTATCAACCGTTCATGCTGTGCGGTCAGGAACTTCCTTATCCAGTGTACTCAGTGGGGAATTCAATGCAAGTTATATTCACGTCTCTGCGCAGTCAATACTCAGGGTTTAATGCAACTTACACGGCTATCACTTATAGTTCAGGTAGGTGGCATATATTATATATCAGACATCAATGATTGAGTTAAGATCCGAAAAAAAAAAACATCATCAACAATAACTCGCCTCATAAATGGTAATCCAAGAAAGTCTTGGATTTGGGATTCCATGCCGTGGATTCTGGATTCTAAGTACTGGATTCCGGATGTCAGAGGAATTAAGGCCCCGTTCAGACCCCGAACTTTCCATGAGCCGAACCTAATACATTGAAGTAAGTACATCAAACGTTTGGCGTCTGAATTAATTAGTAACACCTGTTTCAATTTGGAACGGCCTAGCCGTTCTTTTCGCCTGGCCCGGCCACACATGTCCAATATACACAAACGGATACGATTCGTCAAACTGATGGTCCATTGGTACCAATGGTACGATTGGTACCAATGGAAAAGCACCCTATTCCAATGGTTCTATTGGTGAATATGCATCTCATTAAGGGGGCTTAGATTATTTTCCCATGTGACCTGGCTGGGTACAGGGCAATTCCGATGGTCCATTGGTACCAATGGTGCGATTGGTACCAATGGAAAATGATGCCATTCCAATGGTTCTATTGGTGCAAAACAAGTTCACTTTTACACCAAGTGAAAACGCGCTAATAATTATTATGAACGTTCCTCGTTCTATAAGAAAACCACGCAAAACAAGTTCGCTTTTACATCAAGTAAAAGCGCGCTATAATTCTTATAAATATTCCTCGTTCTATATCCCAATCAGGCAAAACAAGTTCGCTTTTACACCAAGTAAAAGCGCGATATGATTCTTATGAATATTCCTCGTTCTATAAGCCAACCATGCAAAACAAGTTCGCTTTTACACCAAGTAAAAACGTGCTAATAATAATGAATATTCCTCGTTCTATAAGACAACCACGCAAAACGAGTTCGCTTTTACACCAAGTAAAAACGCGCTAATAATTATTATGAATATTCCTCGTTCTATCAGCCAACCATGCAAAACAGGTTCACTTTTACACCAAGTAAAAACGCGCTAATAATTATTATGAATATTCCTCGTTCTATCAGCCAACCATGCAAAACAAGTTCGCTTTTACACCAAGTAAAAACGCGCTAATAATTATTATGAATATTCCTCGTTCTATAAGCCAACCACACAAAACAAGTTCGCTTTTACACCAAGTAAAAGCGCGCTATAATTCTTATGAATATTCCTCGTTCTATAAGCCAACCATGCAAAACAAGTTCGCTTTCACACCAAGTAAAAACGCACTAATAATTATTATGAATATTCCTCGTTCTATAAGCCAACCACACAAAACGAGTTGCCTTTTACACTAAGTAAAAACGCGCTAATAATTATTATGAATATTCCTCGTTCTATAAGCCAACCACGCACAACAAGTTCGCTGTTACACCAATTAAAAACGCGCCATAATTCTTATGAATATTCCTCGTTCTATTGGCTAACCACGCGAAAACAAGTTCGCTTTCACACAAAGTAGAAACGCGCTAATAGTTACAAAGCGAGGGCGACCTATATATCTAGCGCTAATAATATCTCAAGGTGCTGCGAGTATAACAAACATCGTACGAACATTAAAATTGAAAGGTAACGCGTCACTGTAGTGTTCGTTCTGTTTATTGTGATTCACGAGCAAACAACGACATGACATATGAATGTCTTCTTTCCTGTACGCAAGCACTATTTTTTGGGAATTCTTACTCGTTAAAAGAACCCGAAACAACGCGGAAAGGCGCGAAACTAGCAAAGTGGTATTGAGGCAACAGGTTTTAACAACTGTACTCGACTCACTGTGAAATTAACTTCTGAAAGTTCTTAGCGCAATTTCATTATCTACATGGAAGCGTTTAAACCAAAACAAGTTTTCAATGAAGAGTTTCCGAAAAGGGTGATTATATCATGCTGTTGGTTATGACTTTGTATTGTATTTGGTGGCTCCTAAGAGAGCCGTTCTATATTCAAGTGACTGAGTCACTTTTGACTGTTGACGTGGGGTTTGTCGTGGTAACCCATTGAGGTACACCAGTTTGCTATAATCAACGTCGTAGTAAAACCATTGATGTATTTAATGTCAACGTTGTCGTTGACAAATTGTATTTGCAGTGCTCTTTTCTCGGCTGTAGCTTGCGATGAGGCCCAGGACTGAGCTAGAAGAATCCATCTACCGATGGTTTCAGGATTCCACCCGTTGCCGTGGAAAAACAGCAGAAGTTTGAATGTCTCCTTATCACTCATAAACATGTGAATCGACGGGGATTTTTACTTTATAATGGTGCATATTCACCAATAGAACCACTGGAATGACATCATTTTCTATTGGTACCAATCGTTCCATTCCTACCAATGGACAATTGGAATTGCCCTTTACCCAGCCAGACCACATGAGAAAATAATCTAACTCTCTTAATGAGATGCATATTCACCAATAGAATCATTGGAATAAGGTGCTTTTCTATTGGTACCAATCGAACCATTGGTACCAATGGACCATTGTAATTGCCCTGTACCCAAGTAGAAACAATGAGAAAATAATCTAAGTCCCCTTAATGAGATGCATATTCACCAATAGAACCATTGGAATAGGGTGCTTTTCCATTGGTACCAATCGTACCATTGGTACCAATGGACCATTGGAATTGCCCTGTACCCAGCCAGACCTCATGAGGAAATAATCTAAGTCTCCTTAATGAGATGCATATTCACCAATAGAACCATTGTAATAGGGTGCTTTTCCATTGGTACCAATCGTACCATTGGTACCAATGGACCATTGGAATTGCCCTGTACCCAGCTAGACCATATGAGAAAATAATCTAAGTCCCCTTAATGAGATGCATATTCACCAATAGAACCATTGGAATAGGGTGCTTTTCCATTGGTACCAATGGACCATTGGAATTGCCCTGTACCCAGCCAGACAACATGAGAAAATAATCTAAGTCCCCTTAATGAGATCGATAGTCACCAATAGAACTATTGGAATAGGGTGCTTTTCTATTGGTACCAATCGTACCATTGGTACCAATGGAGCATTGGAATTGCCCTGTACCCAGCTAGACCACATGAGAAAATAATCTAAGTCCCCTTAATGAGATGCATATTCACCAATAGAACCATTGGAATAGGGTGCTTTTCTATTGGTACCAATCGTACCATTGGTACCAATGGACCATTGGAATTGCCCTGTACCCAGCTAGACCACATGAGAAAATAATCTAAGTCTCCTTAATGAGATGCATATTCACCAATAGAACCATTGGAATAGGGTGCTTTTCTATTGGTACCAATCGTACCATTGGTACCAATGGACCATTGGAATTGCCCTGTACCCAGCTAGACCACATGAGAAAATAATCTAAGTCTCCTTAATAAGATGCATATTCACCAATAGAACTATTGGAATAGGATGCTTTTCTATTGGTACCAATCGTACCATTGGTACCAATGGAGACCCTTCTTATCACCAATAACATCAATGGAGTCTATTTGTGAGTATTGGACAACCCTCGGCCCGGCCGGGAATTTCGCCTTGGAACAGCTTTAATTCAGACGCCGAACTTTTCATGTACCGAACTTAATGTATAAATTATTATAGCGTATTTGGCGTCTGAATCATTTCAGCCGGTCTAAATAATTTGCGTCGGCCTTAATTCGAATTAGGTTCGGCTCATGAGAAGTTTGGCAACTGAACCGGGCCTTAGATTCAGGATTCCAATCATAAGTAGGATTCTGGACTCTTCGAGTAGAATCTCAAATTCCAAATCCCAGAATTCCGCATTCCGCAAGTAACTTGTTTAAATATCCGATTCCGGTATCCGGATTACCTTACATGAAGGGAAACACAGCCATAAACAAACAAACAAAAAGAATTACTTTTTATGGAACTAGATCGATCTCTCACTATCAGGCAATTTGGGTACTTACCAGGCGATCAAAAAATTGACTCAGAAAATACCGTCGGTTACATCTAAGCGTGGACAGCAGACAAAAACACATTTTCTAATACGGTGCCAGACATGGCGTATTTGCCACCAAACACTTGGGGCCGATTATTTACACGGAGTCTAAGTTAAACAGTGTTTAAGGTCAAGCTGCAATTTAGACGTTGTCTCGATAAACAACGGTTAAACCATGTTTGAAATGCATTATCAAAACGTGACTGAGCCGTGTTTTTTCCAGTCAGTGGTTAAACAATGTCTCAAAAGGAAATGTATTGTCTGAGGGGGTTATTCGTATGTATATTTAATTCCCTGTTGGAAGTAACGACTCAATATGGTCGGCTCTAAATCTGGTCGAAAAACCAATTTTAGCAAAGAAGAAAAACTTTTAATGGCGGCATTGAGAAGAGTATTTCCAGAAGCAAAAAATAAAGGATACGACAATAAAAGGTTTCAAAAATTCAACCCTCAAAATCAAAACGGTATCAAACGGGAAATGAATTAGATCCAAAGATGCCGGAGGCGGCTGAAACTCCAATTCAAGAAAGAACACGATTTGCAAAGTCGTGAAGCAAGAAAAACTAGTGGAAGAAAAGCTCTTGGTGATCTTGAAGTTATTCGAAGGAAAGAAGCAAATGTCACGAAAAAGGACAGAAAAGAAGGATAGTCAGGAGTACCGCAGTAATTTTCGAACGCCCCCGCTAAAACGAAACTCTCTCTTAATAGATGTTAGGTTCTCAGGGAATGACAAGGAATGTTCTTTTTTTGTTTCGCGATAGCCCATGAAACCTTGTGAATGCAGCAAATACACTACACCAAATAAATCGCCGATAACCTGCTAGAAAGTTCACACCTGTTGTATAAAATCTCAAAGCAATATGAAAATTAAGGCGGCAACGGTGCAAGCGGCACACCAGTCTTCATGTTGAAAGATCTTCATTCAAAAATTTTAAGAGGTCAATTACCGAGTCCTTTCGAAGGCGAAAACGCAATCGAAAATCTTCGTCATCATATTTCTCCAAAGGGTAAAATCTGTCCCTATGGTGTGGAATTTGTTGAACATGCATTTTACCCTGGGGTAGTCTCTTTTCCCCTTAACTCTCTGTTGCGCACAGTATTCCGCCCGATTTGAGGCCATTTCATTTTGGATGGCGCTGAAAAAACCGTTAAACAACGTTTAACCTACCTGTGAGCACGTTTAACTTTTTATTGTTCCTTAGTCGATGTTTAGACACGGTCTAAAGAAGGTTACGGAAGAACAGCGTTTAAACAATTGGTTTTTATGGTTTAAACATGGGTTAGACGATGACTTTCATAAACGCTGTCTAACCTTGGTTTAAATAAATGACCGGCCCTTGAAGTTTGACAGCCGCTACGTGTAAAGCAAACTGTCGCGCCAAAGGTAAGTTGTTTTTACGTTTTTGATTAGCGCGTTCCGCTAATATTTCATTTTTCTTAAATTTCAGGCATATTTCTCGCTCAGAAACGGCACACTTGCCTCCAGAAATTATTCTTAACGTGTAGAAATTCTTGCAAAGAATATTTTGTCGAGTGAAAACAAATCAAATCGACAACAGCCGCCTACTTCAAACTTCGAGTGTTTGACGGCAAAACATATGATGTTTGCACCCGTTTAGAACATGTTTTTTCCTCACTTGTACACGCGCGCTTAGATGCAACTGACGGTATTGACGTTTTAGTGCTTGAAAATGTAGAAGAGCAAAAGAGCTGAAATAGGAATAACGAAATGCCAAAGGGAACAGGATGGTAAAACTGAACAAGATATTGCATTAGAACGTCAAGTTTGTCCTCTTATTTGTACGAATTCTGATGCTCCAGAATAATCGGTCGTGGAGATTACAATTTTGTCAGCCAAAGGGGTCTCTTCCGCCAATTTGAAGTTTGAAGCTCAGAGTTAACAAAGACAGATAAAATTACCGAAAATACCGCGGGTTAACGCCTTAAAATTACCAAGAAATGCGGGATAACATAAACTCGTGCTGGAAAGAAAAGTATTGTAGAACTATTCGTAATCGATGGCAGGAAGCAAGATGTTTTGCCAGTAAGAAGTATTTTGTATTTAAGCCCCCTTATGAATCAAGCATGGAACCTTTATCTATCTCAGTATTTCATTAAAGCAGATACACTAAGCCGTTTTCAGATGGATTCTGGGATATTGAGACGACAGTAAAGAAGTGCTCTTGAAAATATTGATGGAAGAGGAGGGAAGGAGAAGACCTGCTTCACCGAGATATTAAGGTGTTAATAAGAAAAAAACATTTTTGGAATATTTTTTTTAATATACTCCAAGAGATGTGTGTAATATTCTTTTACAGTCTGTCCAAATATGACATCCTTGAATGAGATTTCAGGAATCATCACCAGTCCTTTCTACCCCAGACATAATCCTTATAACCAAAGCTGCAGCTGGGAAATCAGGGCAAGAAAAGGAAAACGAATTTTATTTACTATTGAAGACATAGATTCTTATTGGGGGTGCAGTGGAGGATGGTCTTGCTCGTGTAATTATTTGGAAATTCAAGGTGGATCTATTTCGGGCCATGATGGTCCCAAATGGCGTGTATGTGGTCTTTTAACAGCCAACACAACGTATGATTGGTTTAAAGAGAGAATTAAAGTACTATTTGTCTTCGACGGTGGTCAGATACAATGGGGCCGTGGATTTAAAATATCATATACTCAAGTAAACTTCAGTGTATCCGGTAAGTAAATATTACTTGTTTCCTGTTGTGGAAGTGAAAATGAGAAAATGTTATCGTCAAGCTTGGGATATATCTTTCACTTAGGATTCATTTACCGACAAGTTTTGTGTTTTGTTTTTGCTTTTGTTGATCGTTTGTTTGGTTTTAACATTTGGGCAATTAGAATATCATCTGGGTGGGGCAAACACCTTATTGTCTCTGTGGTATGATTTGGTTGGCGAGGGACTGGCCAAAACGTATAGGCGGGGTGGGAGGGGGAGGGCACGAGGTTTTGAGCCTTGTGTAATTGTGCAATTTTCAGCTACCCTCTGTAAAACACAACCAGCTGGAATTATTGCTAAAAAATACTCTCAAATCTGTTGAGTCCATTTTCAAATGCAATTTTTACAAAATGTACAATTTTTTTCTACATTTCACTGCTGTTTAATATTTTGATACCTTAGTGTGGTTACTAATGTTGTTACATATATTATTGAAATGAAGCAAGCAAAGAAACAAAAATAGGTATCAATGTTAAACAAGCAGAAATATTAAGGCAATCCTAACAAACGTATTCAAAATATCAGAAACTTTTACATGGCAGAATTACATGTATCTAACAAGATTGTTTTGTGCTTTTGTTTGTTTGTTTGTTGTTTTTTTTCTTTCATTTTATAAATCACCGCCACCGTTAATATTGTTCAATAAACTCAACCTGTTCAACCGTCATCATCTCTTGCTCTTCAACATCTTCATCACTGTTATCCTTATCACCTGTCCCTTCACAACTGCCCTCTCCATCGCCGCTCTCGTTGTCAGTGCTCTCTTCATCTGTGCTTCCTCTACTGACGTCCTCGCTTTTGTTGAGATCCTTGGCTATTGCCTTTTTCACAACTGCAATCAGGTTCTGAAGAAGCTCACTCTTGACGCTCTTAGGAAGTTTTTTGTTCTTGAGGATGGCTTTAACTCACTTAACTTGGCAACACTTGAAAAGCTGTACCTTGTTCACTGCTTTCGTATGAAGGAGAAATGCTGGAAAAAATCTTGCCGATATTAACTGACATCCTTTCATTTTCCTCGTCCTTGACTTTGTCCTTCCTTATTTTCCCCGCCTGCTGTTTGTTTTCAGGTTTCCCCTGGTCGTAAAGTTATAAAATTGCTTGTGCTTTTTGACCAGATCTTCTATATTTTGCTTGATTTCTCGGACCTTTTCGTCATTCTAGCGAAGTGTTCCAAAACACGTTTTACGGAACTGGTACGCACATTCATTACCCTTCTTGAGTTTAGAAGTGGTCTTGGAAAATACTATAACGTGTCGTCATTTGAAATCACTTTGCGAACTTTATTTGCACTTAGGTCTATTTCTTTTCACTGTTTTGAGATTATTTTGCAATATGGTAAGATCTTTTGGTTTCAATTTCAAGTATAACTGTTGTTAAGAAATTTGCCGGCTGATGCACGATTTTTTTCGTTTTCTCTATATATACCCCTCGCAAAACTGGCATCCAACAGTTGGAATGCCAGTGATACTGAGCGATTTACCATTAAGGACGGTGCCCACTAATGGGAAGTATTTTTTCCCAGATAATGACTATGTGACACAAACAGATCATATCAGGGGCTATTGAAATCCAAAAAGAAAACTGGGGGTAACAACGCATTTTTCAGAGATAACTGCGCTTCAATATGGAGAAAAACGCTGAATAGGCGTTTTTAGAAGAATGATAAACAGTTATTTTTTCCCAGAATTTCAGAGTGTACACGTGAACTGGCACAAATGCAATGATAATTGTTACAAGGTTTCAAAATAGGCAACAAATGATAACATAACAACTGCTCTTTATATGTCTTTTTTTGAAATATCAGTACAACTAGGGAGTTATCAGCAGTTACCCCTCTCCACGCGTTTGCCTCAAAAATAGTGTAAACGACATTTTCCCCGAACCAAAAATTGATTGTTTGCTGAGTAGGCTTATTACTTTCATTTGGTAAGATAATATATAGATTAGCCAGGGCTAAAAGCGAGGCTCCCATTAATAAATTTATAATTTTAAATCAAACAATAAACTTGTATTCCACAATTCAGTTAAGTTTAGCGCACATTCGTGTGACGTTTCAGGGAAAGGCTAAGTGATTTTACTAAAAAATAATTTGCAAACAGCCCAAGAGTGAACCAAATGTCACATCGAGTTGATAGCCTCATAACTACACCTAAAAACTGGCAATCATCTTCGATCACATTTATATTAGGAGCCATAATGGCTCTTAATCACCGTAGATTAATTAGGCTTGGAAAAAAAATTCCGGCCGAATTTTTTGCGTTCGACAAGTTTACTTTACAAAATCTTGCCAACAAATCTGGGTGCGTGTAAACCAAGCTTTTATATCACTAATAATATACACGAAAAAATTACTCAATTCTGATTGGCTGAGAAAGGAGTGCAGCTCTTCTGTAACACGAGTGCAAAATGTGTAACACGAGTGCAAACTTGTAACACGAGTTCAAATTACAAATGCTTTCTGATTGGCTAAAAACACAAAAGAAACCAACAAGAACCAATCAGATTAGAGCTATTTCTATAGCAACATATTGGCGGAAATTTTGAGATAAGACGCGGAGGAAAATGGCCGGGGTTTTCAGCAAACAACGATTTGGTTTTGCAAGTGAAACAACGATTGAAGAGCTAAAAAATTTTTCCAAAAACCTAAACACAGTAAGAGTACGTCTTTCTGGCTGAATGTATGGGAGACGTGGTGCAAACAGAAAAATATTGTCAACAAAATCGAGGAAAACGAGCCAGAAAAACTAAACAAGCTACTTGAAACATTCTACGTTGAAGTAGAAAACAAAAACAGTGACGACTACGAGCCAGACAGCTTAAGAGTGATGATAGCTGCACTTGATAGACATTTAAACGAGAAAGGATAAAAGTTTTCCATCATAAGAGACAGGGAGTTCCACTCTTCCAAGCACGTTTTAGAGGGGAAAGCTCGGCAGCTTCGCCAATCTGGTATGGGCAAACGTCCAAATAAAGCCAGAAGTTTAACTGAGGAAGAAGAAGAGGTGCTGTGGGAGGCAGAAAAATTTGGTTCCAAAACTCCAGAAGCGCTTATTTCTTCTATGTGGTGGCTTTTGACGCAGTTCTTTGGTCTCCGCGGCCATCAAGAACACCACGCAATGAAAATGGAAGATTTTCAACTCTGCAAAAATGACGAAGGTATGGAGTTCGTGCAGTTTACCGAAGGTCCAACGAAGACCAGACAGGGCGGACTGCAGAGCAAGAACAGAGATTTTCAGTGTCCGGTTGCTATCTTCAAGCAGTTTGTCGAGCGAAGACCACTAAACATGCGATGGTAAGGTCCTGTCTACCTCAGTATCAAAAGAAACCGAACACTGAATGACAACATCTGGTTCAAAACTCAACCAATGGGCGTAAACACGATTAGCAACATGATGAAAACAACTGTGGCGGGTACTAGCCTTGAAGAAAGTCACAAAAAGTTCACGAATCACAGTGCTAAAAAGACAACAGTGAGCAAGCTAAAGAAAGCAAACGTTGAACGCTGAGATATTGTGAAGGTCACAGGCCACCGAAGCGTACAATCCCTTGACGATTACGATGAAGCCGACGAGTAAGAACAACGACGACTTTCCAGTGCAATATCCAAACGAAATTATGAAAACCCCAGTGCTGAGAAAAAGCGAATGGCAGTTTCCGACATCACAACAACTGTGGCTCCACTCGCTCCGGTAAACAAGAAAGTGCCCGTACCACACATATTAGCCTGCCCATCGATGACAGCGACGAAAGAAAACCAATTCCCTCCATCACTTTTAGGTTTTCAAGCTCAGAATTTCTCCGTGAATCCAACCATGATGAGGTCCCAGGAACAGACCATGATGAACACGTTCAACAACTGTCAAGTGTCTTTCATCATTGGCCGCTCGAAGCGAGCTCCTGAGATTTCAAAACGACAGCCCAGTTCTTGTAAACGCCGAGCTTTCATTATTGAGGATGATTCTGATTGAACGTTTACTTTTCCGATTATTGTAAAGCGAGTTTCCTTTACATAAATGTAAAACGGTGTTAAATCAATCCGCACACATTTCCGAGTTCTAATTTGAATGATTTTGAACGTGTCAGTCTTGTAAAACTTTGCATTTGACAAACGTTGTAATCTGTTTCTGCCAATCAGTTGAATGAACTAAAAAAAGCGCGCCCCGTCAAATTTTTTTTTGTTGTAGTTATTTTTTTTCGTGTATATTATTAATAAGTAATCACATGATTTTTCTCGTGCAATTTGGAATAAATAAGCACTTGTAAATTTTTCAAAGACCACAAAGTACACTCGCCCTACGGGCTCGTGCACTTTTGTTGGTCTTTGAAAAATTGACTCGTGCTTATTTATTCCAAATTGCACTCGAAATCATGTGATTACCTATACTTATACATCACATCTGAGGTGAAACAGTACTATGAGGCACTGTTTTTATCACACAGACCTCGGACAACAGAATGTAGTATTTCACAATATTGCGATACAAATTGCTATCATTCAATATTCAGGACGATCGAAGCACGCGTGGGCTTTAGCCGTAAACCGTTAAAAAAATGGACTTCTGGAAAAGCAGGAAACCGGAATCCGGAATAGGAACGGGAATGGGAACAGGAACCGGAGCCGGAACAGGAACAGTAATGTGAAGGGGAACCGATACAAGAACAGGGACATCATTTACTTTCAATTATTTTAATTCTAATTTAATTTATACAAACAATAAGAAAACTAGTCTGGTATCATGCTCCCCCCCCCGAATCTCTTTATATTACGGCAACGAAAAGTTAGAAAAAGCCGCAAGTTAAATAAGTAAAGCAACAGCTTTGTGAGTGCATCGCGCTTTCTGTCAATTTCTTCACCGCCTATGCACAACTACGACGTAAATGATCAAATCTTAAGTTCTCTTGAGAACGTGAACGGCAGGCGATAAATTTTGTGTCTTTCTGAGCTCGGACACGGTCTCCAGCTTCATTTCCCAACCTTCAAAAGACTGGACAATTTGGAATTAATGAGAAATAGTTTGAGTTAACACCCGAATTCAATTTCTCAGTGGCGTTTTCGCTGGCGTTGCCGTTGTCAGATCTTAAGGTTCCTTTTGTCTCTCACAGGAACGAGGTTATAACATGTTAATATCATTTGTCAGACCATGTGTAAACGAGACACCCATCGGAGACGTTTATTGGGCTGCCATACACCTCAGGTTTGCTACATAGATATATTGTACTGTGCTAAATTGGGAAGTTAACCAGAGACAGATGGTCCACAGCTTAAAAAGGGTATTAGCACGAACCCCCTCCCCCCCCCCAACCATCCCCATCGCAGTGAGCACTTCATCTACCTCAACCGAGTGCAATAGGGACCTTAATAAGCAACCAGAACTTTGACGTCCAGGACATTAAAAATGGAAACTGGAAGTGGATGTTTTCTGTCTTTCCGTGCTCTGACTCAACAAATTCGCACAGTGGAAGGCAAGAGGAAGAATTCAGATTTGTTGTGTGAGACAGAAGCGTTCCATCAAGCGACGGTCAGCGTTCTCTTTGCTTAAGTTCGCTATTATTGACACGAAAACACGGTGTGTCATAAGCTAAAGATAAAGAACGGTTAATTAGATTAACATTTCAAGGATGTTTTCTTGTTTCTTTAATTATTTCTCTGGCTTTTTATTTATATCACGATTATATCTCTTTCTTTTCATATTTCTATACACTGTTTATATTCCTCTTCCTAATCCGGTTCCTATTCCATTTTTCCCCTTAATTTTCGTATATAATCGGAATAGGAATTAAATCCAGATTAACTTGAATTAAGGTAAATGTTGTCCCTGCTTTTATATAGGTTTCTTTTCCCATTCCGGTTCCTATTCCGGTTCCATTTCCTGTTCCTGTTCCTATTCCGTTGCTATTCCGGAAACCGGTTTCTCGCTTTTCCAGACGCCCTAAAAAAATTTTCAAAATCATCTATACGGGCAGCCAGTTCTGACTTTTGCAGTGCTAGCGGTGGCGAGTGTTTGAATGAACATTGACACAGTTACGCTCCAACATAATAAAGAATTTATTGTTTATTTTTTTTATTTTAAAACGGTTTAACGTGCGGCATTTTGAGTACTGAAGCGTTGTTCACTGAACGACTGAAAACAATCGGCACAGCGATTAAAATTACAAGAGACAGTACTAACAATCAATAAAAGAAATATAATTCGGTGAAACATATACAGAGACGACAATTTTCACTCAGGAAGACAAGTATTAAAGTGTCTCTAAAAATCCTAAGTCTTCGAGCTTTAAAGATGAAGTTTATGTTTTAAGCCGGCTTTCCGGTGTTTGCTTTTTTCAAAGACGAACTCGAGGCAAAGAAATCGCTCAAACCTTTCTTTTACAGCCAGAATTATAACTAAATATTCCTTGAAACGTTTTCTTTCTATCTGCGGTGAGAAAATGTCTAAAGGCTTTTTAAAGATCTGTAAGCTTATGACAAACCTGATACTCGGTTAGACCATTGTCTCAAATCTGACAAACGTGCGTAAACAAAATAGCCGCATAAACTACGCTCGACTTCATTAAATTAGGAATAAAAAACAAACATGAAAATACAATAATTACTTAGGCCTACCACTCGCGATGCAGCTCCTGGAAGGTGTCAAGTAAGGCCAGTATCGCTTCAGACTTTGCAACCCTCTTACGCATTAAGCAAGGTGAAAGCGAAAACGATGCCATGCGAAATCGGATTTCCGACTTTGACTCAACCAAAAACCAAATAAACAAACTAGCCATGAATAACAGAAGACTCCTGATAGCAGCTGAATTTCATTTAGTACATCCACTGGAAAAAGAAAGTTAAAAACATCACAAGTTGACACAAAACTCTGTCAGCTTCAGCTGTCAAACTAAACAAGATTCAAGATGCTGCAAAAATTTTTCGCATGAACTCACCTGTCAAATTTTGACCAATCAGAGCATAAAAATTGGACGCAGAGCGTGACCAACGCGTGAACATGGCGAGAAAAGTCAAAAGCAACTGTCTTCCCTGCTTGTAGCAGCTGGCTGAATTTTCGCGTCCGAGGTCAGCTTGAAATCAAAATTTTAATTGTGCGGCATATAAACACAACATATTTCATATGAATTAAAAAAAAAAAAAAAAACTTGAGCCTGCGATCACTTGAAAACCAGTACCTTGTCAGCGGATAACTTCAAAAAATACTTGACCTCGATGGGTCGACACCTGAGCTCTCGATACAGTCAAGTGATACTGGTCAGCGGATACCTTGTTTGACAGCTGTCAATTGATCACAACATTGATGTCCAATATGTGTATCTGTTTTCCTGTGCTCCGATCCCAAACTAGCTAGAACTTCAAGAAGTACTCCTGGTAGAAATTAAAATCAAAGTCAGGAAGTCGGAAAAACTATCAAGATACACTGCCCTTAATATCTTGCTGTCTATATATAACTTTGTGTTCACCTACAAGACAAACTGTCCATGAGTCAATAATTTGAATGCTTAGTAAGGCCAAAATGCTTAAATAACAATGTTAATAGTAAAAAGCATAACAATTTTTTATCATTTTTTCCCCGATGAAAGCGTTTTCTTTTCCGGTCCGCAACTATTTGTGAAGCTGCGATCTAACCAATCCAAACAAACTTGTGATAGTTTTTTTCTTGTTCGGTTCAACAAATAAAAGCCTCCGACTCTCAATAAAAGGGAGATCTGTATGTACTCGAACGCTTTAGATCTATCTTATGGTGAATAATTATATGAAATCTTACAAAATTAAAGAAATATTCGGGAAAGTGTTTCTGGCCGATTAGCCGATAAAACACGAAGGACGCGAGTGAAAGGTAAGCTTGCAGTTTCTCGATTAAGCGGAGGACTTAGGGCTATTTTCCGTCTGATTTACTGATCCTTGCTTATTAAGGGATTTTTTAATACCCAAGCTCTAAGCATAACATCTTGAAGCAATAACTTTTGATGTTTTAGAATTGACTTCTGTTTGACTATAAAATGTTCGGTCAGATCGATCAACGTAGAAAAAGCAATATGCGCGTACTTCTTCGGTTTTCAAAGAACTGACAAAGTAAATAGAAATTATCTTTCATCTGTTGAAAAACGACGTGTGCCACGGTCATGTCATTTCCAACCTTGCTTTAGGTCGGGTCAGTCATTTTTGTGCCGAAGAGAGGGGGTAGGCCATGTTTCTTTTTTTTTATCAACCACATTCCAAATGCTCTTCTCTCCAATATGGTATGGCATGCCTATTACTCAGGATACATCACTGAGTCACTTGTAATCCTCTCTTAGGATGTTCCAACTACACATACCTCAACGAGTCCAGCAGAGCAATGACATATACCAAAAGTGTTTCTTACCCATGCGATGCAAATCTTAACGGATGGTACAGATTCACTGGAGAGGCTGGAACGCAAATGGCTGATTCTTGTGTCAACACCTATCATTGCGGGACCGAGTCACCTGGATGGCTGAACGGAACTCATCCCGACTTAACTGATGGGGCTGTTAAACGCCAAGTGTGTTTTAGCTCTTTTGACAACTGTTGCCATCATTCAAATGAAATAACTGTACAACATTGTGGAGCATTTTACGTTTACAAACTTGAAGGTCAATCCCATTGCAATCTGCGTTACTGTGGAAACGGATCGCCATATGCACGAGGTATTAACAAAAATAAAACAACAATCGTTTTATTTCATTGCTTGACAGGCGTATTTTCATGCATTTTCCAATAAATTTTAAAAATTCATGCCTTCTTTTCAATGAAATTGCATTTTCTAGCAAAATAAGAATTAAACACTAAGCAGTTTTTAAGAAAATAATATAGAAGCAACTATGGCTCAGATAAAGTAGTAAGTGACGCTGAACAAGTAGACAAGAATTTGACAGATTGTACTACACGGAGTTTTCTTTTCTTTCATAGAATGTTACAATTACAAAGTTCTTAACGAGACCAGCAGATCGAAAACATATCATGGATATTATCATTATCAATGTGATGATATGCTGTCGACCGACTGGTACAGATTTAGTGGAGCAGCTGGAAATCAAATGGCAGAGTCTTGTGTTGATATGGATCATTGTGGCACATTTTACCCTGGTTGGCTCAATGGAAGTCACCCTACATTAAACGAGGCGGCTGTTCAAAGAAGAGTATGTTTCGGTTTTCACGGCCACTGTTGTATCTATTCGACTTACATCAGAGTCCGTAACTGTGGAGGCTTCTACGTTTACCAGCTAAAGCCCTTAACTGTATGTTACTCACGTTACTGTGGCAACGGATATGTATCATCGACACCAACGACGCCAGGTACACTTTTTCCTTCTTTTTTTTTTTTTTTCCTTCCTGAAAAGAACGCATTAGGCATTTATCGACACTGTTTACCTTCATATGGTGAAAATGAACGCCATTTTTTCTAGCGTATTGCCACCGTTACTCCCCATGAATAAACCCTCTAATGAGAGAATTAATCAGACAGCCCTTAACGACAACTGTATAGTTGAAATATTGGTTTTCAGTCCTGAAGACTCTAAGTGAGCCTAAAATGTTCAATTTACATCCCTAAACGAGGCTTCAAAGGAGGGAAACAGCTTCCCGCACAGGACTAAGAAATCAGCCCCAGCCCACCTGATTCTGAAATCTGCTTATTTAGAGCTTACCAGTTTTTCTTAGTCTTTCCTATTTTGCACTTTACAATTGTGCCAAACATAGAATATACGCTCTTGGTTGAAGCGTTGACGAAAACGGCTAAAAACATATATAGAGGATATTACATGGCCGCGCTGTGCTCACTCGTGAAATATTTTTTTCAACAAGAGAAGAGAAATTCTCTATCTCCAAGCGACCATGTAATGTTCTATTTATTATATAAGCACCAATGAAAGACCAAACCATTTTACTTAATTAGTTTTTTGGTCTGAAAGCATCCTCGGAGACCCAGGGGCAGTCAGTCGGGCCGGGTTAAAAGGCGCGACGAAAGTTTTCAAGCATGGGCGGAAGAGCCCCTGGGTACCGACTCTCA
>CALNXK010000137.1:785000-862500 GCA_942486035.1 Porites lobata | reverse complement strand
AAAATATAGTTTGTCCCGCGCAGGCAACAATTCAGTGACTGTTTCAAGCTTGTTGAGGACATGCCATCACTATCGGTTGGCCAATAAATTTTGTTTAATGGATTCGTATAGAAATACAGGTTAATCCCACGTTTCTTGAGAGACACTAATTTCTTTGTTTTTGTTTGTATATTAATTATTGGTTCATCAGAGTTACCACACACATCCACCAAAAAAGTACCACATGCAAGTAAGTATCCTATGAAGATTTAAGTAGAACAGTGGTAAATTTCTGATTCTACTTCAATTTAGAGTTCGCTTAAAAGCAAAAAATTTGGTTTCTCCCAGCAGGGGCACCGAGCACCACAGACGCAGAAACAACACCCAAAAGTAAGTTTTTTCAGGAGGCTCAGATCACATTATGAGCTTAGAGGAGGTTAAAAACAATGGAAAATTATAAAACCGTGAGCCCCAAAAGGCTACCGTGGCTACAGAGGTCCGTTCTCGAAATACCAAGGATGAAATAAACCGTGCTCACGGTTTGATAAAGCTCCTCATACGCGAACTATCGCGAATTAGATAAGAAAGAAATAACCTCTGGAGTCCCGGGTACCAAAAAGCTGTCGTTGTCGCGGTCGCTAAATGAAGAGAGGTGTCGTTTACAAGAGGTTCTAATTACAGGGCTTGGCCTGGGAACGTTTCAGTGCTTTTGATACATATAAATTATAGGTGGTTGGTCACTTACGACAGGTGCACATGAAGGTTTGGACAGTGTACTTTTTTTTTGTCAGTTTATGATATCAGTCAGATAACAGTTAACGTCGAAAGAGGCTTCTCTGATGTTATATTTTCGGGGCTTCTAGTTGGTTGTGTTTGTCCACTTTTAGTATAACTCATTATGTGCCGGGCACCTGAAATAATGTGATTTCCGTTTTGAATAAACCGTAACGATGGAGATCACGGGTTATTCATGTCCATACTGTTAACTGCAATTTCATGTCACTTCGATAATCCATCTTGGACAAACATGATTGCTCAGTTCAAGCGGATTGAACTCATACTGTTACGATCTTTGTAAAAGTATCGATTTTAGTCTCTAAAACACAGGGCTAGAATTTCAAACTTCAGAAGCTTGGAATTAAGCCTTATTAGATAGCTGGTTTTTGAGACTTTGCAATCAGAAGGTAGAAAAAGTACTGAAAACCATGCATTTAAGCTCAATTACAATTACTTTGAGGAAATCTGTATTGAATGATTGAAATAAAGGCCTTGAATACAAATTTCCACTTCTCAAATTCTGGAGTAGTGATTTCTCCTCCAATTTTTGTCCATTTTGTAAGCTAATTCTCCAACTGTAAAATTGTAGATTTAAGCTTGAATATTATAAGTGAAATCTTGTTTACTGAGTCTATTTACAAGTGGTAGAGACTTGGAATTCAAGATCATTTGGTGGATCATCTTGCATTAAAGCTTTTTTATGCGCAAAAAGCTTAGATTCAAGACTCCTCACAAAAACGGCTTAGATGGGAGTTTTCAAATTAAGGAAACTCAAATCTCACGTGGTTGAGTAACATTCATTATTTCAATGCTTTTTATGTTTTCATCTAATCATATACTTGTGTTGGTACATTGTGAATGAAAATTATCTCGGTTACTCTTCAAGGGTTGTTTCAAAAGGCTTTTAGGTCAACTGGTTGCTCCATATTAGAACTTTAAAAAGTAGATTAATTGCTGGTTAAAGTTTTTCCTCAATGAGGGCGAAAAAAATGCGTGAATAGACTGTAATCAGGGTTGTTATAGGCAAAATTAAAAGTTTCAGGATCCAATGGCTTGTTTGCTCTAACAGTCTAATGAGAAGGAGCTTCAATTTAGAGATTAGATTGCCAGATTAAAAATTAGGATTTTGGGTTTAAAGAGATATTTCGCTTTTGAAACGTTTGGATAAGTTGTTTCATCGCTTTATAGAAGACAATTAAAATATATTTACTTTGTAGTCATCTTTACTGAAGATATAACTATTTCCTATCACTAATCTTTTTCTTTTCTCATTGTTTGTAGGGGCGATGTACAGTGAACCTGAGCATCGAAGCATTGTTGTAATAGATATCGATAAAGAGATAATTGACAAGCGTGGCAGCATGCGGCAAAAAAGCGGTTCAAAATGAGGATTCAAAATTCTCTTCTGATCCACATCCTTCGCGTATAGCTTACTCCAGTCTTGAGGCGCAAAAAAGAGAGAAGATTGAGAACGAAAATGATTAAAGGGAGACTGCGAATATTTACAAATTCTTACCCTTTCCTTGTTAGCTTAAAATAGGGCGTATTGTTTTATAAGACACACGTGACTCTCCTTCTAAGGTAGCCTGTTCTAGGCTCTCATATTGTGGGGATGACCCATATACATGTAAGTGAAAGGCGCGCGAAAACGAGTTTTGATGGTAGTGTGCTACTCAAGAAAGAGATTTCTCAGCTATCTACTATAAAGAGTGGATTTAAACTGGTGCCATGCATAACAAGAGATGGTTTGCAACCAGTACTGATAGCGTTTCGCTAAAAGTATCTTGATTCTGCATGGGTCACTAAAAATGCAGAAGGGTAAACGCTGGGCCATGTCAGCCTGAGAAAACAGCCGACATTTCGCGACGCCACCACTGGTTTCCCAGCGCGAAATGACGTCTGAGAAACGACTGCAGAAATGTTTCACTACCCAGATGTGGGTATTGATTCTGATTGGTCGAAGCATGAAGGAAATTTGCTTCAGCCAATCAGAAGCACTACTCAGATCTGTCATTAGTATGGGATTACTGCAATCATTTGTCCGACGTCATTTCGCGGGAAACCCGATGGTGAGGTCCCGAAATGACGGCTGTTTGTTCAGACTAGGGCGGTGCATGTTATTTACCTGTTGAGCTTAAAAATATTTCTTTTACAGTTCTTTGCCTGACTAAGAAATTATTTCTCTTTTTATGTTTTGTCATGGATAGGAAACAGTTAAAAATTGCAGTTTGCAGAATTGACAGTGCGATGCAGCGGCGTGGTTCACTAAATCAGCAGCCACTACGCTTTGTGGTTGATACGCTCAAGCTCGATGTCAGGTAAGACATAGAAAACCACTTGTGAACTGTTCAATTTTGAGAAGAAAAGTAAATCAATGCTTTCCTAGGCAAATGATGCCTTTGTACTGCAGTAAAAAAAGAGGAGCAAAGGCAAGCCAGCTTTACTTGCGACCCTAGTATAATGTATATCATAAATCACTGAATGGGTGTTGGGCGTGCTCATAGGCTACACTTTGCAGGTTCCAGTTTGTTAGGGCATACATAAATATTTACACCTGTCCACTGGAGAAGGGTCGCGTTTATACGTTTACGACCTCATGATGGTTAAGGGTGAACAGGGCTACAAAGGAAAACCTTTGAGAACTTTTTTAATTTAAGTGATATGTCATAGCATAAGTCAACCATACGTTTTCCTTTCCAGGCACTAATGCAAGTGGCTCCACAGGATTGGACTCAACACTGTCAGCCTTCTATGAATTACAAAGTGTCAATACACCTTTATTACAATGCATCCTATTATAGTCAACTCTCTCCAAGACGGACACCTTTGGGACCGGCACTAAGTGTCCGTCTTAGAGAGATGTCCGTCTTATAGAGAGTCAAATAAAGGGAATAAACAAAGGCAGGGACCAACTCTAGGTGTCCGTTTTATAGCGGTGTCCGTCTTATAGATACACTGTAAAAATACTTTAAAAATGCCAAGTTTAGTTGAACAAAATACTTTTTTTGCCAATTACAATAAGAAACCTCGTAAATTTTCATTTAGGACTCAGCATCTAGTTGCAGTTTCAAAGGACGCCGAGCTTAATTTCAAATTTTTACTCAGAATTTACTCTCAGCATGTATGTGACCACATTCAAATTGTTTAACTGTTTTTTTTTTTTTTTTTTACACTGTCGTTCGTGTGTTAAAAGTAATAAATTGTGAATAAATAAATAATAGAACGCAATTAGAATTCGTTGTTATTTTCCCTTATGGAAAGTTTTAAGTTCTACTACTTTTGTCAAAATTAACAACGATATTGATTTAAGTTCTTTTTCTGGTATTGGCATTGGCATCAAAGTATTTTCTACGAAAGCGTAAGAACGGAAACCTTTCAAAGGTTCTTTCAGTTAACTCCACTATGAATGAAAAAGTTTAGGGGACGACAAGGAGGGGAGGAACACGTTGGGAATATTTTCGTATCTCCCGGGGGGGGTACTCCATATAATGACCTGTAAGGAGAAGCTCCGCCCGAAAGAAGTACCTTCTTCTTTATGAAATGACCTATAAAAAGGTAAGAACCACGGGATTGAGCCTCCCTGTTTACAACTTTGTTCAGTCCATCCCCCCCACCCTCCAGGGGATAAATCCTTGAGCATGCTTGAAACCTTTCAACTATGATAGGTATTCTCTATCAGAATCTTTAGTCTTTGCGGCACGGATCATTATTTGCCTGTTGTTAAAGAGTAACACTGTACTCAAAACAGTACCAAGCTGGGACCAGCCAGTTGGCCCGAATAAGTTTTACAAAAAAAAAAAAAAATACGCGTGCACACTTATTCGTATCGTATTCGAATTCGAATCGTTTGAAACACAAAAACAATGGATAGGTAGCATCCTTTACAGGGCATGCGCTGTATGATGTCTGCAATCACAGCATGGGCGTAGCCAGCTTTTCGAGTATTTGTAGGCCTGGGGGACTTTCCTTTCCAGATATTCTGAAAATTGCACGCAAGACTACAGCGCACTAACCTCACCAACACTTTGACCTCACCTCAACAACGCATAATTTATTACAAGCGGCAAAGTAATCAAAAAAAACATTTGTAGGCCTGGGCTGTAGGCTGCGCCCCTGCACAGTATTTGAAAACCTAGTTTTCGTTCAGCCACACCCAAACGATAAGCCGGCGTTTTCAAGAAATTCCACTGTGGTAATCTTTTTCTAAAACGTGCAGTTTTGTCGCCCGAAAACTCCGTTTCGTGCGGGTTCTCCGTTTTCAAAAATAACCCGAAGCGCGTGGGCGGTGTTTAAGGCCCCGTCCACACGTGTCTGTTTTTGCTTGAAAAAGAGTATAGAGTATGTAGGACATTGAAAAAAAAGTGAACTTCGTCTTCTATTAGATTGGATCCACAAAAAGGGCAATGCCTTTTATCCTTCGTAGTTTGATTGTATCTGCCTATTTCTATCACTAGTTTGTGATTGCTTATTCGTAGTTTTACTAAAGCCCTTCTCCCAGCTGTTCCTCTTGTTAAGTCTAAGTAACTAGAGGACAAAGGTGGTATGATTGCTTTTAAAGATCTATAAAATTCAAGTTTTTGAGAATGTTGAGGGGTGTTTTGCCAATATGAAATATATATCTGTTTCATTGAACTTACATAGCTTTTTACCATATCTATATCTAATAAATCAGGGGTTAAAGTCAGGAATCTTAAAGTATTCTGACATATTCATCAAATGAGAGTGGAAACTATTTTTGCCATTACAGTGTAAGTCAAATGAGATCAAAAAAGCTTGTTTGACGAAAGATTCCGCACCTTTAAACTGTATATACAAAATGTATTTGAGAATTTTTTGATTGATAGTGATCATCATCATCATCACCGTCGTCGTCGTCATCATCACCACCATCATTATCATCAACGTCATACTCTCGATTTAAATACGACAAAACGTCTTAAGCAAGTACTTGTGGCGTCAAGGAAATTAACAGACCTCTTTACGAAAGCATATTGGTTTTTGTCTTGAAACAGGGTCTACGATGACTCGAACACACAAGACATCATGGAGATATCTGTAAATAACGGAACATCGATAGTAGCAAGTTTGAAAGAGCAATTGGAGCCAACAGATAACATCAGTGGTGTTTGCACCGACCAGCGTGCCTATGATAATGACGTTAGTGTTTCGGAAGAAGAATTTTACTAAACGAACTCAACATGGTCATTACAGGGCAATGGCTACGAAGCCTGACTACCCTCTTCCTGTATGTTTTTGTTAGCGTTTTTAGCCACAACCATGAAAAGTTGACAGTGACATTTGATTTAAGTTAAAGCAACGGACCACCACAAAAATTATCTCGGTCAGTCACGTTACTTCTAAGATTTGAGGTGCGCCGTGGCTTTCATAGTCAGACAGATTTTATATCATGGGAAAGAGAAAAACGGTGGGCGTGCCCACGAGATACTGTGTCGGATTCTTAGAAAAAATGTCAGATTATTGTCAGTGAAACCTGTTGATTTTAAAGAGAGGATCCTCTTTCTTGTCCCCATAAAATTGTTACACATTAAATTTCCTTCTTCTTTTGTCCAAAAGAAATTGTCCTGCTTCCTGTCTTGAAAGGTAGATGACTTAATCAACTCGATCAAAGTGCTTCGGACAATCACTCTGATCGGGTTACGCTAGTTCTCCCTAGGATTGATCAGGTATATTAATATTGAAATATTATTATCCCGTAAATTAGTGCATTTCTAGATCTTCATTTTCCCTTTGTGCGAATAGGAACGCAGATATCTAGTGCAAAACTATTTTAATTTTTTTCCTTTTTTATTTTTGTTGGGCAATTATATACCTTGATTTGCTTTATACGATAATAAGGTGCAAAAAGAACTCGAAATTCTTCACGTTTTAGTCGAAAATATGTTTTGGTTATGCACAATACATTAATAAGTTGATTTGCAGAGAGTGGAGGTTTAACAATAAAAAATTAAGGTTGATATATTTCATTGTAGATCAACAACTGCCTATAATATTTGACCATATGTATCTAATTTAAAATGCAAGCAAAACATGCAAATAAAGTATGATAATAGTGGCGAACCAAACTCTTTGTCTTGTTTCTGTCGGTTTGTTTTCTAGATAAAACCATCATTACTTTCATTTGCTCACTGTGGTGAGAGCATTTGCCTCCCAGTAATGTGAAGTGGGTTCAAATCTCAGTGTCCCGATGCTATATTTGGGTTGAGTTTGTTGATGGTTCTCTATCTTGCTCCTAGAGGTTTTTGTCCAGGTACTCCGTTTTTGCCTTCTCCTCAAAATTCAAATTTACTTTTACATGTAACTTTAATTTCGATCTGGAACACAAGGACTCATTTGAACGAGCTACTAATAATTAAGTCCTAAGTGTTTCGAGGGTAATTAAGTTAATTTTTTTTTGAGAAATCTTTACTCAAAAACACGATAACATAACTCAATTACTACTTCTAATATTTATCCACTGTATTCTGAGTGATTAATCCTGTGGAAACTGGTCTTGACCTTTTCAGTGCCACAATGAGAGATATGTTCAAATAAAGCTCATGGCTATGGAATATATAACAATTACAATATTTTGCAAGAGTCACTGGCAAAGATTACAATAATATGAGAACACTTAACGTAATTTTACAAGGCCATGAACAAAAACAAACCCATTGAGGACAATATCTTGTCATCTTGACTGAACAAGCTTGGTCAATAAAGGATTAATTATATGACCAAAAATAAACGTTTTCTTGCAGGACCCTGCTTGGGCAGCCAATCAAAACAAAAGATTCGCTTCATCTTGTCAGCTTGCAGATTCAGTCATATAACAAAAGTAGATATGCATCAAAGGGATATACCAGTTTATTAAATGGCTCAGTATTCTCTAAATCCTCTATGAAAATGTTACTTACATTTCTTGTGCCTGGCGTCTCCCCTCTTTTTCCTCCAAAATTATGGGTAGTCTGGTTAGTCTCAGTGTATGCTAGCGCCAACCTTTATTAAGATATAAACAGTGACGTAATAGCTATATTTAATAAGATGCTACCAGATGCTTTGAGTAAATTTTTTATGAAAACAAAGAATTGCATGAATATAAGACCAGGGGAATAAGGAAAATATGCATGAATTTTAACTCATCTTGTCAGCTTGCAGATTCAGTCATATAACAAAAATAGATACGTAGTGAATGTGTTAAAACACATTCACTACAAGAAAAGGATGTCATCCAGAAATAAGCCAAAACATTGCAAATTTTCAAGACAGAAATATAAATATACTACCCACACACTTTTGACTAGTCAAAAGCATAATTAGCAATTACCTAAATGAAAAGTCATACTAACAAAAGGTTAATACTGTAGAATTATCAAAATGGTAAATGTGGATCCTTGTGTAACACACTAGCTAGATGTCCTGCACTGTTTATGCTCATGATGTATTAGTAGGGAGCTTACATCTTGTAAGACTGCCATCTTGCTGGAGTTAAATGGCATTAGCAAGGGGACAAAAATCACAGGACACCCAACCAGTATATTATTACACTTGTAAAGCCAAAAAGAGCTCTCCGATCCTCGTCTATTGTCTGTTGTATTTATAGTGAAGTGTAATCCTTATAACCACCTTTATAACAGCTATTCAAAATGTCTGATTAGTAAAATATGCAGCAGGGTGTGTCTTCGTGTTCTTCTTTCATGTTCTTTTGATTTAGTAAGAGGAGAACGAGTGCCAGGTCGCGGGTGCCAAGTGTGACTCGAGCCCCAGTCGAAAGACGTATTGTTTCAGGTGGACAAATTCCAGCAACCTTTGAATGTGTTTTTAAATCACAATGGGCAGCAATAACATCGTAAATATCTTGCAAAGGCATTGTACAGTGCTTTCAGCATATTGTCACACTCTTGTTAAAATCAGTCAGGCGTTCTTTGGGAGTCTGGGACAAAGTGTGAAGAACACAAACCCAGTTTACACTCTTTCTTTTTATAAGACTGTTATTTTTTCCGGCTCAGTGCTACTCATGCTGAATATCATTATTTTTCTACTATACCGATTTGAGGCCGAAAATATTCTTGTATTATTCTTAAATTTCTTAAATGTTGTTTCCATTTTAGCATGTATTGAGTCACCGTTCATAGAACTGTTGTTAGCATTTAGCATTTGACATATTATTCACTAACTATCCTGACTGGTACACAATTTACGCCAATTAAGATAGTGAGTGGAGACCCGTAGATTTTACTGCCTCCAAAACTGAAATTGTAATCTTTATCTAAAGGATTACATTAAGTGCAAAAACCGTGGACGGAGATCTTACTAGTTGCAAACGTTGGTTCTCTAGAAAAGAGATCTAGTCAGCCAAAATATAACTGAAGAAACAAGAACGAGAAGTCCAAAGACTACTGCACAACTGATTTAATAAAACGTGTATGGTTTTTTATAACAATATTTTGGCTGGCCATACCAGCCTTCTTCAGGTTTACAGATGTTACTGAACTTATGTAGCAATCACAATATTATATAGATGGAGAATGTCGCAATAAAAAATGTTTAAAAGGGAGAGGCGGTACAACACAAAAACTGGAAAGGAAAAATACTAAAGAGATGGATTACAATAATTCGTCACGGCAGTTTAAGCCTTGAGGTTCAAGGGTCATAGCATCTCAAAATAGTGCAATCACTCACATTAACCGAAGCATGTATTCAATTGAAGCTACTTCCAAGTCTTGTTTACAGTTATTTATAGCAGTGTTCTTATTTTGCTAAAAAAAAAAAAAAAAAATGATGGAACCATACGAAGAAACATGCTATTTATGGACCCGGTCTGAGATTCGTTTCCGTTTTACATGAGAACGGTACAGTCTCGGACCGGTACGAAAATAAGTCGTGTCCGGTCAGCGACTGACACGAAGTCAGACCTCTCTGAGTTCGTTTTTAGGCCGATCCCATGTAAACCGCGCATGAAAAGAAATGTATGGAGAGCGATACGAACTCATAACGGTCCGAGTTCGTCCCGGTCTCATGTATTTACCCTACCCTGTTCAGCGGCACATGACCCCCTTGCTTCTGGTTGGCATATGAAAGGGGTTGTATCACGGCAGTCCAGTTCATTTTGTTTAATTTTGCCAATTACCCGCCCTCAATCGCTATGGAACTTAAAGTAAGCAAAGAAATTTGAGATACTGTTTCCAATTTCTCCTGGGTATTACAGTCGTCCCAAGAGAAATCGAAAATAATGGTTATGCAAAATTTTGGGAAGTAAACAAGGTGCATTATGGTCTATGTGGAATTGGTGAATGTGGAAGACAAACCATGCAGCATTTCTCATGAATTTGTATTCCATAGAAATTTGAACGTCCATTTTGTCGCTTTGCCGATAAGAAGTTTAGTGACCTTTCCACGAGCAATTTCTTTTCTTTTGTGGACAATTCCTTGTAGATTAGGCGGCACACTAAGCAAATGTTCAAGGACGCTACTGCACTTCGTGAACTCAGCCGTACAATAGTTTTGCATAACTAATCAGAGCACATCAACGGTTTCTAAAGAGTGTTTTCAATTGACATCACATCCGCCATATTGGTGTTCCTAACCCTTCACAAAGACTACATTGCACCTTGTTAACCCTCCCCCCTCCCTCCCGCACCCAAGAAAAAATGCATAACTATTATCTTCTATTTCGCTTGTCGACTTATTCTTGGAGACTTAGGGGCAGATAGTGGGGGCAAGGGAAAGTCAAGTTGACTGTAAACCCAGGTAAAGTGGAACCAATGATTATGCAAAATTTGAAGGGTGGGGGGCAATCAAGGTGCACTAATTATGGCTATGTTAAAATGGTACTTTTTTCGGAAAATGCTGTCTTATCGTTTTTGCATAGATGGACGAAAACGGAGGTCATACATACGATGATCTCATTCATCATACAGCGTATGCGGTATAAGGGATGCTATCATGCTATCGCATTTCCACCGCTTTAGCGTTTAACCAGCGCAAACCGGAAACGGCGCCGGCTTTGAGAAAGTAAGGATGGGCGAAAACGATTCGAACACGCTACGTGAATACGCGTATTTTTTTTTTGAAAACGGAGAAAAAAAAAATAAGTGAGGACGAGGCGTCAGTCAAATGAAGACGAACCCTCCGGGAGTTGAATTCGTAATAGATATATTCAAGTCCGACAAACTGAACAAAAAAGAAAGTTGTCGTCGTTTTTTCACTTTGTCGATGTGAGGGTGAAATTTGGCAATTTCACGTCGTGGAGGTGCAGTGCCAGCAAAGAAATGCACCTGGTAAAGTTGTTGTTTTGCTAATCTAAGCCCATTGCGTTTTTGATGTTTTCGTCGCCGTCAGCGTCGTGGACATTTTAATCTCCCTAATAGCATCATTTCCACCCCATAGGGTGAGGGGGTTTCTTAGTTGTAAAGCAAAACATACCAAGTGAATATTTGAGTTGCTTAGTGAGAAAATTATGATTGGTATCATGAAAATGATGTTGTTTTTCGATTAAAGTAACATTTCTACCACTCGTAGGAGTTGTGAGTGCTAGTGAAAATGGTACTCATAACCACGGTATTTAGTATGGTTGACTTGTTATTTGATTTATTTTTTTACATTACCTAAATAGCTCTTTTTTTATGCTTCAGTTAGTCTATCAATAGATCGCAATTGAAACGGCCACCACTGATGGCAGCTATTCTATAGAAATGTAAACAAAAAGAGACAGAGTAATCAAGTCTGTTCTTTGTACTTAGTCAGAAACTCATAGAGGGTATTTAGTCTAATAAGCTCGTGAAATCAAGGCAGTTTAACCTAACAACAGTTGTACAAGCAGCTGTGGCCGGCAGAAATTAAGATTGAGTTAATTACTAAAACCTTCCCTTCGAATTTATTTGTGTTTTTAATCACAGATTTATATTTTGTTTTTTGTCGTCATATTGTCTGATTGTCATCTTTGGATACAATGGCTGAATAAACAACGACAAAGAAAACTCTCTTCTTCCGTGTGGACTGTTTACAAAGCCAATGGGTGGGGAGTTATTTTGGCATTAAAAGTCTGCTCGATATCACGCTAGAAAAGCTTACGCGCAGCTTCTCAGGCTTAAACTATCAAGAGACGATTTGGGGGTAAGAGTAGATATCTTTGACCCAAAGGCAAGTTAATGTGCATAACCTATGCTACATCAGATTAGAGGGAAGCACAAACGTCATATTTAAGTTACAACGAATGCGAAGCCAGTGAGCTCGAACAAGGAAGTGAACTGTATTTTTCGTAGTTACGCTTCCAATATAAGCATACCATGACTAAAGAACAAAGAATCGTGCAAATCATTTAAGCCTGAACTTTCTTACTAGTTCGCAATACTGAATGGTTAGGTTTGTTGCGATGAGCGTTTCTAGTTCCTGACCATAGAACTGTGACGGTCTTGTCGAATTGAGTTTATGGTTAAAGGCCAAACTCTATACTAGAAACTAGTAGATCTTAGACAACCGTCCTCAAATGATTTGACATGGAGGGTTTACGCTACGATCAAATTTCTAAGTTTCTTATACTAGTGTTTTAGTGAGTTACTATTTCATTTTTGAAAAATTTGGGATTTAGGAATGAGTAAGCACAGAAACTCATAAGGGGTTGAAACGTGTACACGCAAAGCTTTCTGGAAGGCCCTTCCGCCATTTTGTCTTTCGACATAGATGAAATTCTCCTTCTCATTTCCTGATTGGGTGTTGCCTTCACTGGCAGCCAAAAACAATCGACTGCTATTAAAAGGTCAATGGGAAGGGAGTTGATTTGGCCCAAACGTCTGTGCGTCTGCTTGATATTATGCCAGAAAAGCTAAGGTGCAGCTTCTCAGGCTAAAACTATCGAGAATTACCAAGATTTCTTCGACTTGGAGGTAAGAGTAGAGAGACATCTTTCACTCATGAAAGCAAGTTAATGAGCATAACTTACGCTGTCGCGGTAAAGCCCAAGCACTTCAGCGTCATGTTGAAGTCACACCAAATGCGAAGCCACTGAGCACAAACAACGGGAAGTGATTTTTTGTATTTACGGCTTCATTGTGAGCTGTCCATGACTTAAACAATAAATAATCGAGCAAATCTCTTAACATTTTTAAGGCTAGGCTTGCTTATTAGTTGGTAATAGAATGCTTAAGCTGGCTTGTTCGGTTGTTTGTGGTAAACAGCGCTAGTTTCCAACCATAGCGCTGGGAAGGTACCAAGATAAAGTTGTCTGCTCATTCACTACCCGAGTTCGCCGCCTGCCATTACTGTGGCACTAGTTGTGTGCCAATTTGCCATTTCGATTTTGGGTAGAAATAGGAACATTAGAGCAAAACAACAATTAGACGAACAATACAAGATCTACAAGTTTCGTCTAGAAATGCTTCCAATATGTCTTGAAAGATAATAAATCAAAACAAAGTGACCCCTTTCCGAGAGGTCACCATATGTTGCAGTTATCGCATTAGATATCTGACTGGATTGGATAAAACATGGCTATGAAAATTTTACCGAGTCTTGTATTTATTTTTTACCGAATATTACCTGAATACATACGCTGCAGTGATAGATTGTCATGAAATTCTCGCTGGCCGTTAACCTAACCCCCCCACCTCCCTTTCATTCCCCCCAAAAAAACACTTTTCATACCTTCCATAATTCTCTCTGTGTGTCAGTTTGAAATCAGCACGCGTATTAGATTGACCTCGACTCTCGTAGTGGGTTGTCTTGGAATTTTTTTGGCTACCTTGAGGAAAGGTTTTCCGGAAGGCATCAGTGCTACTGAAACGAAAAATCAGTCTAGCAAAAAATAGCAATAATTATTAGTTTGAGGTCTAATTAACCGGGAAAAATGGTTTTGACGGCATACAAATGATGTTACCGGTATTTTTTTCCAACGCGAACATGGCCAAATTGCCGCAGAAAGTGCGTCCAACGGCTCCTTAATTATAAATATGTATATGACGTCACATGGTTGACACATCGTTCGCGGGGAAATTTCTCTTCACACAAACGACTGCAATAATGGCGAAGCACGGAGGAAGGACATATGCGGGCGGTAGCTGGGAAAAATACGCTGTACCAGCAACACTTATATTCACCTAAGATTTCTATGCATATATATAAACCAAAAAAACTCAATGAGTGAAATTTGTGCGGACTCAGAGACTGGATTTTCCGCTCATCGAGTACAGCTATCTGTGCTCCGAAGCTTGCTTCAGATCGACTGAGGTTAAGGACTTAAATGCCTGTCGATAAAAGGGAAGAAAGTGGCTTTAACTCCAAGGAATCAAGCAGCAGGGAGTTAAAGGAGCGAGTTTTTGTATGAGGATCAGTTCCGACTGTTCACTTTGCAAATGGACCCAAATGATCGAGATCAAAGGACACAGATCCAAAGTGGTGAGTGTCAAATCATGTCTTGTTATGTTGTCTTCACTGCATGCTCTTGTTGTTTAATACTTCTTCATCGTTATTATAAGAGAAAATCATCGAAATTATTGGACATGTTGAACTGTATTAATATCCAGATTTCAGCAATTCCCTTTAACTTTCGGAAATTCTCATTGTACAACCCTGTAGAGGTTTTTTTATGCCGATTATCACCCGTTGTAGGCTGCTGTACCTTGACGAAATACATTTAACTTCCCCTCCTTCATTAAAGACAGAAATAACAGCAATTCCCCCCTTAAAAATCTGGAGGACATGGTCTAGAATGTATTTTCCAGGTAATATCTATACATCCCCAGCTTAAAAATGGTTTGAAGATACTCCCTTACCCTACCCCTCAAAAGATCCGAGTCTAACTCTAGACAATTTCACATAAAGGGAGTATGAATTACTCATGAAAAACATAGCAACCATTTTCTCTGGTCAAAAAAAGGAAAACTGACATAATAAACAACTGTATACCCTTCAAGTGAGGTTACAAGAAAGGCCAGCCTAGCAAGTAATGATAACATAGACATGTCTGCAGTTACCCCCTTAAACTATGGTCATTGACTCAGGTGTTTTTTAAAATAAGGTTTGTAAAACTAGGTGACTAGGTAAAAAATATACCCTCTCCGCCCACACAACTCCCCAAGAAATGCAAGTAGCTTAGTTTATTAGTGTAATGAATGTTTTTGTTGCAGTTGATGTTCAAATTGTATCATCCAGTAATGCCAACAACCAGGAAAACCACAGCAGAGACAGATGTGCTGATTGCAGTAACACCCAAATGCAGCTTGGGTGTACAAAAAATCGCATTTCAAAAGGATTGAAACTTTTAACAATAAATCTCAGAAAATTATCACATGCATTTCAGAAATAGATTTCCACCAGTATAGCTTAATGGTTTTACTTCTTTTTTTGGTCATGGTGTAAAATATAAATGCGTGAAACTAAGACAAAGATACTGCACTCTTAAAATGCAGGAAAATATAAGCAATTGGCCCCTCAGAAATTGACATTTAATGGTAGTAGTTACAGGGTGATGTAATGTGGAGCTATAGGCAAACAAAATAACAGTCTTTTCTTTAAAATGCAGAAGCTGTTGTTAAGGCGTAATGTTCCAATGACTACATTGAAGCTCCTTATTGGACACCTAATGAAGTCTTGTCTTTTTTACCCAAGCCATTGCCATAGTACTTTTCCTGAATTTGTTCACTTGACACAGTATAATAAGAGAAAAGTACAGTTTGTATAGATTAGTAAAAAATGGCCAAACAATCCAGGATCTGTATTCAAAATAATAGCACAGAGATACCCTTACCAAACCATATGTATTTTGAAACTGATTTTAAAGTATTTAAAATGTATTTTCAGTATTTGAACACTATTTTCCTGTATTTTAATACTATTTGACAAAAGAATTTAAATTTTCGCCCCTGTTTGAAATATATCTTGAGTGTAGTTAAATTGTATTTCATGTAAAGGAAAACCTCTCTCATCAATTTACAGTGTATTTTGTTTAATAAATATGATTAAAATAGAGTATTTAAAATGTATTTTGGGCATGGAACCACTAACACTGTTACAAACAGAGTTCAAATAGACTATTTGAAATATGTTTTAAGGGCTTTTATGCTGACTGTAATTAAGATACTTTTAAATAGGGTACTTTAACTCTGTTTTGAGTTGTATCTAAAATGTATTTTGAGACGCATCCACTCACAAAGTTATAAACATACTTCAAATAGACTATTTGAAATATGTTTTAAGAGCCTAAATGCTGACCGTATTTTAAATCCTTTTAAATAGGGTACTTTAACACTGTTTTGAGTTGTATCTAAAATGTATTTTGAGACGCATCCACTGACAAAGTTACAAACAGAGTTCAAATAGACTATTTCAAATATGTTTTAAAACCTTAAGAACTGAACGCATTTTAAATACTTTTAAATAGGGTACTTAAACACTGTTTTGAGGTCTATTTGAATTGTATTTTGGGCACACAGCACTCTGACTATAAAAACAGATTACCCATAAACTATTTGAAGTCTGCTTAAAGTCATCAAATGCTTACCTTATTGTAAATACTTTAAAGTAGTGTACTTATAACTTATTATTACTAGGGTGCAATACTGTAATGTCTTTTGGGAGACTTATACTCAGACTATAAATAAAAGTAACAATTGCCCAAAGTTAATTTTCAAGCCTTCATCGTGTCACGAACTCATAAATGACTCAAAACAAATTGTCACATATTGTGGACCGGATTCTCCTCCCAACAAAGTTCGAAGCTGAGCGAAAAATTAAATCTAAATTAAATAAAAAAAGAGAAGAAATTAGGAATAGGTTTTAGCTTTGACTGACAACACGTAACTGTGACAGTGTTCCGATAAAAGATCTATCCGTTCCTCACTGTTCATTACTTGCAAGCTCTCTGCGAAAATCTCCGCGTAGATTTTAGCCGTGATTCAATTAATGCAGTTAAGGGACTTTCCATAAGTTTTTGAAAAGAAACTTCTTAAAATCGCATTTTAATTTCATAAAGAAATTTTTTCACAAACAGCCGAAGCCGCGGGCCGAGAACCGGATGCACGCGGTCAACAGAGGTTTATCTAAACTAAGCCCTTGAAATTACGTAATAAATAAATTATCCAAGCTAAGATCTCACCTCATATATATTGCATCAAGAAACAAAGCTCAGATATGAATAAACTCCGACATATGGTTATCTTTCACTCATAGATTATTCCGCACATGCATGGCATATTATTTCTAAGATGTCACGCGCGACTGAAATCACGACTTCGCGCCGCGGTGATGTGACAAATGCACGTGACAAACAAACCGTCCTTTGTCCTTTGCTCATTTCAAATTATTCTACCGGCGGTTGCTGTGATGCCCGGGGTACTCCCATACATTACCTATACGGGTATGTGCCGCCCAACGGGGTCGTGATTTTGAAGCTCCTGATTTAGAACGGGGTATCCATTTCAGAGGCGTTTTCTAGAACGGGGTATAATATTTCGAACGCGCGAAAGCTCCACTTTTGTAAGCAGCCATTTGAAAGTGTTCAAGGACAGATTGCTTTTAAAAATACGGTTCAATGCGTTAACAAGCAAACCGTTGTACTCTTGTTGCATCCTAAAACAGAGTATAAAAAATTGGCCCATTTCTAGAACGGGGTATCAGTTTTAGGGCGAATTCTAGAACGGGGTATAAAAAATTGGCCCATTTCTACAACGGGGTATCAATTTTAGGGGAAAATTTTTCTAGAACGGGGTGCCAATTTAGAGTCCCGGGCGGCACATACCCACCCAAAAAATACCCAAGTGCCCCCCCCCCCGGGCTGTGATGGCGGGTGCGCTTGAGTTTACTGTTTGTTACGATCTTACAAAAGTATACATTTCAACTCTGCGGATTTTCTGAACACGTAGATGTTGCATTTATCACGGATCAAAAATGGGTATGACTCCTCAGCGACTGTTATGTACTTTGAAAGGATCTGGTTCAGTTTCTCTCCGAAGCACGCGGTCTTGTGCTGTCTTGTGTGTTAATCCAAGAGTCTTCTGTTATGTGAGTATTATACACAATATATGCATAACATGTTACTAAGACGCTTAAGTATACGCCATATGAGAAACAAATGAAGGGTAGTAAACATTTATATACTCCCGCCTGTACGGCAATTTTAGTTTTTACAGGGTTCCATGCTCAGCCTCGCTGTTCTCAATCACTTGATGTCACGTCACCGACCTCTTTCATGCTCGTGTAAATTTGATGGTCTTATTCTTATGTTGTTCTTTATCAGCCAATAATTAAACGTTCAGGCGTAGCCTGCAAGCTTCTGATAATAATTGAGTAAAGCCGTGAATATAATAAAAAATGTAAGTTACATGTATGTAGATTATTATTTACCGGTAACGTAACGCAATACTCTTTTTAAGCGGAAGATTGATAGCCTGTGTACCGACTCCCTTCCCCTCCGATTTTTATTGAGGGGAGGGGGTTTGTATAGGCTAAAGATTGATTTCAGCATTTCTGAAAAATTCCATAAGAATTTCCCGAGAATTCGTAGGGAAATCAACGTAAAGTAATCGGCTAAGAGATAATTCCGGTGAAATGCTAGCGTAGGACTGTGTGGAGAAATTTCGCAGAAGTAAATCTTGCTTTTTCAGAGTAATTTTCGACGGTTTTGTATTCATTTTATTTCACGAATTTAAATGGTATTTTCATCCTGTTTTTGTACTGTTTTTATGCTCTTTCGACCGATTTTTGTACTGTTTTCAGACAACTCTAAGGCTATTTTCTTACAATTTTATACTGTTTTTGCATTTTTGCATCCTATTTTTGATGTATTTACACAATATACGCGTGCTATTGGTTTTCTTCCTCTGTGGTATTTTACTACTATTTTCAAAGTATTTTTATTGTATTTGCAAATACGATTATTTTACTAAATTTCGAAACCCATTTAAAAGCTATTAAAATATATTTTGAAGCATAACATTTTAATAGCGTTTTAAACTGGTTAAAACACCTTTAAAATCAGTCGAAAAATATATTGAAAATATATTTTTGGACCTATTTTAAACCTGTTTTTTTTCAAAATACGTTTAAAATTGCCATTAAAAATAGTTTTAAAATAGTATAGCAAATTAAAATATGTTTCTGAAACTGTTTTTATCCTGTTTTTATTCCGATTTATAAGATATTTAAAAACTATTTTAGACCTGTTTTGAGCCTTGTAAAAGCCCTGGAATTTTTTATATATTTTAAACGAATTTAAAAATACATTAAAAATTCTTTTTTAATAACCACGATTTTGAACCCCTAGTCCTAAATGGCAAACCCCTTGAATTAGTCACCAGTGCCAAATTGCTAGGCGTGACCATTAGCCACGATTTAAAGTGGAACATGCACTCCTCTGAATTAATTAGAAAATGTTCCTCTCGTCTCTATTTTTTACGTCAACTCAAGAGATCCGGAGTGGCACCAAGTGAACTGGTGCAATTCTATGTGACATGTATTAGGCCCGTCCTGGAATACGCAAGTCCTGTATTCCATCGTTCTCTACCAAACTACATCAGTGAAGATTTGGAACGGATCCAAAGAAGGGCTTTCAGAATCATCTATCCTGACCTGTCATGTAGTGTAGCACTAGAAACAGTTGGCCTACCGAATCTTCATGAGAGGAGAGAAAAGATTTCAATCGATCTGTTTGACGAGATCGTCTGTAACCCCACCCACAGTCCTCCATAGCATCCTCCCCCAAAGGAAGAGTTGTAAATATGCACTGAGACGCAAAAGTGATCTCACTCTCCCCCTATGAAAAACCGAGCGTTTGAAAAAAAGTTTTATTTTTAGCCATGTCTATAAGATGTAGATAATTTTCTTATTTTCTCTTTGTTATCATCAGTATTTGTAAATATCCCGTAATTCAGTCTATGGCTGCAATGGTGTTTATAATAAAGTATGTATCTCTAAACAATTGCAATTGATGTTTACTGTAAACTCGAAAGAGACGAAAGAGACCTTCGTTGCTTTGATGTCAACCATGTGACGTCACTCGCGTGGTCCTCCGCTGAAAATAGGGACCTTAAGATACTCTGGACGCGGCCGAGGAGGACGTCAACCGGAAGTGAAATGTTCAATTCTTGGAACTAATTAGCATAATGCCACAGCGTCGACCTGAAGTCGCGACGGTGAAAACTAGAAGTTTGGCCGCCTCGTAAAACGGTGAGTTGGTTTTCTTGTTTTCAGTGCAGAAATTCCTTTCCGTACAGGATTCTCGATCCATTTTACTTCAAGAGACACATTTAAGTGTTTTTAGTGTGGTGTTCTCTCAAGATTGACTCTTATTTTTTTGCTATCAAGCCTTTTGGGTTCAGTGTTTTGGCGGCAACTGAGCATGAAAGCGCTGAGTGTTTCGACACAAATGTAACACTATAACTGCTTGTTTTTAAGGGGACAACGTTCTCGGTTTAGGATAGTCTTTGAAAAATTTAAGAGACGAGAAGTCGAATAAAAATTGCTGGAAAACAAAAATCTAGGCTTGTAATAAACTTGAACATGTCGGAGAAAATTGAGATCTTGAACAAGACGCCATGGTTCATTTATTAACTTTTATAATTTTATTTTGTTCACTTTCAGTTCAGCGATGGAGCGGTCTGAAGATCAAAATCTTGCCTTAGTACGGGAAGTTCTCATAGCAGACCATATCGTCTTAAAGCAAGATCTAGAACAACAGAAAGCGAAAAAGTCTGGCGACAAATAGCTGATAACCTGAACTCCGATCATACCCTCAAGTTTCCCTCGAAGAAATTTGTGTGTTTTTTTTTTAGAGAAACTGGAGTCATAGCCGGCAGCACAAATTTTTCCCCCAATAAAAGATCGTTAAGGTATCAATCAAGGAAGACTTCACGAGTTTTTCTAAAAGACGTCATGGAATTAAAACACGAAAGCATTATATCCTCTCTCGTCAGGCGAGCACTCAACCCAACCTGCTCAATCTTAATTTGCTTTTCCCGCGAAGGTGGCGGCGTCCTCGCTCCAGGCTTTCCCCGTTCTCTTTACCGCCGCGTCCACGGTATCTTAAGGTCCCTAATTTCGCAGGCTCAAAATTCCTTTTCTTGACGCACTTACCTATACTTTTCGCCCCTATAACAACAAATTTTGATGGAAATTAAGCATTTTTATTGACAATTAGAGTTAATCTAAGATTGATAAAACGTTTTCAGTGCAAAATAGCCAATTTGATTTTTCGTTTCAGTAGCACTTTAAGCCTTATGAAGGAACACGTCTTACGATTGGCAAAATCTGCCAGGTGTAATATCTTCTCGCATCTCGTCTCATTTAGCTACACGGGTGAAAGACTTATCCCGGGCTTGAGACGGAAAGATTGGATATTGCGAGCTTTAATTGTTTTTAAGTTCTAAGAGAGAAATCTATTTGGCGAGATGGAAGTTGACGCTGACTTCTGACCAGGCCATGCGCCAAAGACTTCGTTACAAATTGTTTGGAAGGCGGAGGCTCCATGTCTCCTTTTCAACCGTTGATTTACATCCGGAATCTTGAATAAATCGACTGTGTAAGTTGAGAAAAGTTTTGATGCAACGACTTACGATATAAGGTAATGACTTTTAGCTGTTTTCCATTCGACTTGTCAAGTTGTTAAAATGAACTTAAAATTTCTTTAGCCACGGTTTAGCAGATCCACACAGATACAAGCTTATATAATGATGATTAAAAAATGAGCGTACATTTTATTGGCAGATGTTATAAAATTTAACTACCATTGTTGCCTTAAGTTAAGCTCATCTCAACACCTTAAGCTCATCTTAACCTTAAGAACAACACATATCACACGGAATATTTCGTATTATTGCCGAATGATATCTGTTGTTCTTTGCAAAATTTCGCAGCCATCGCGTTAAAATCGAAAAAGTTATGACGGAAAATTTGTCACAGCAAAATGCTCTAGTATTTATTACAGAGCCACCTTAACTGTGTAAATTTTGTTAAGCTCCATCGGTGGCGGTGAGGCAGTGGATTTAGGCCAGCAGAACCAAGGGCCAATAGCCTTAAAGAGCTCAGACATCGGAAATGAAACTCCTGGTCGGGTTCTGGAAAGGAGGTAGGAAATGGAATCAGAAATCTTAATTAGATTTCGATCCCGAGGATAAAGTCTGTTTTCGGATTCGATATTGGTAGGCACCAAAATACCTCAGAAGAACGGTATTTTAAGCCACATAAAATAGCGACAAAATAGCATGCGTCGCAAATTTCAATACGAACACTGTACATACTAAGACTTAGAATGAAATAGCTTGCAGTGTGAAATTGCATCTGATTGCTAAAATAATTTTCACATGAGCTCTTTCCTATGTGTTCAGCCCATCTCACTACTATTTATGATCTGCGCATGCTAGGGAAATCGCTGTCAAAATCGCTCTTCCCGCTCTCGTTTGAATCGTTTTTAGTGAAAAAGGGTGCGGTAGGGAACGCACGACTTTTACTTCCAGCCAAAATGCTGGTAGTTCCAGCAAATTTAAAACGTGATTTTTGCCGCTTGTTTCGCACTGAGAGGTTATGACACGTATATTGATTTTCCATTGTGGTTTTTGTTTATATATAGTCGGCAGGATTTGCCCTGTGATGCAAGAACATTTTATTTAACCTCTTTTGAAACGTAAAGCATTTTATTGCGGCTAAATAAGGATTGTAAGAATATTTTCCGGCCCAGCAGTTAATAGCCTTATTTTTCTGCCTATTTTGAGCCGAAAATATTCAAAATATACAAAAACGAAAATATACAAATGTGCGGCCAATTAACTGTTCATATTGTGGGGTGTGTTCGAGCAACTTGCTCGTGGGTAATGCTTTGGTATAACTGAACCTACATGGTTGTGATCGGCAAGAAGCTACAAACCAATGAAAACCTAAAACGCTATGGTTACCAGGCCGAAACAGGAACTTCAACGAGACTAATGAACCAAAGTCAGCTCTAACATCATAAACACGACCACCTACTGTAAACTAACATCTGATAATGGCAAGCGAAAAACATTCCTAAAATGGCAATAAGTAAATTCGCGAGCTAAGCAGAAACGTATTCCAAGAACAAGTAAAAACAAAAGATCAAAACAGGAAAATAATTATGTGGACAAATCAAGACCAACCTTGACTCACTTAATAGAAACAAAAACGAAACTTAAAAAAATTCCGTCCTAAAAATAACTTTAAAAATACTTCACAACAATATCCAGCCTCCAATTTCACACCATGCCACGACTGGAATATATTTTCTCATTCTAAAACAATACAGCTCGTGTCTCTCAAAACAACCTTTCATACTGCCTGGGAAAATCGTCCTTTTGCGACCCGAATTCTATCTTTTACTACCATGGCCGGCTCCGCAACTTGTGGTCCAGTGAGCGTCATCTTGTTTTAGCCAGATTAATCTTGAAAAATTCACTTTTCAAGCGTTGCGCTTCAGCTCGCACATGGGCAGTTCATGAGATTTACCCTTAGCCTTGACTCTTGAACAGTGTGAGAGGTGACAGGAAAAATATGCATTTTAATACTATATTTTACAGTGTGAAAGGAAGACCCGAACACCATAAGTTTAGGAAGACTTGAGCTTCAGATAAGCATTTTGGCTATAGCCAGCATAGGATAAACTAGTCACGTGACATTGCAATTCGCGCCAAATGCGTTTCAAATAAAACCTCGCTGTACATTTATCTCATCTCTCATCTCCCTTTATACTCAGCTCAACCTGTTTACAGAATAAAATGGAGGCACTTTTAAACACATTCTTAAGATTTGGGATTGAATGAGCGGTTTTTATTTGAATAACTTGTCACGTGACATTTCAATTCTTACAACGATAATTTCAATTTAAACCTCAGTATCCATTTAGCTCATCTCAATGCCGATTTGTACCCATCTCAAGACGTTTGCTGTGTTAAATGGTGACACGACACCCTACTCTTACTAAGACCTAAGTCTGTAACGACAAGCATTTCCGGTAAATTCATACCAAGTTCATACTAAAATCAATCCGGATTATCTGAATATATTGGCGCAGCCGTGATTAGCGTTAATGCGCTAAAGTGAAAACGGATATGGTGAACACACTGAAATACTGTACTATGACTTAGGGATATTCATTTTCCTGAGTTTTCCGTATATATAGTGTTATGTTTTAGACTGATCAGCCGAAGCCTCCGTATCAACAATTACAATTACAGCACAAATATTGGAGCCATATCAGTATTAATGAATGAATAACTTGATTTAAACACAGTCAACTCGTCAGTACTTAAAACACTATTTCTTTTATAAGTCTAAAACTACTTTCATACATTGAAATTATGTTAAAAACCTACAAGTACATAGACGAGAGCCTGCGTTACGTAAGTGCCAGTTAGATAGATCCTGAAGACCCTAAGAGAGTTGGCCTGCCGCAGTTCAATAGGAAGGCTATTCCAAAGAACTGCCCTAGAGTAACGGAAACTACTTTATATATATATATATATATATATGTCTGTCCGGATTTGCAAAAAGGTACCTCCAGGATCTTTTTTAGCAAGAGGTTTGTTCAGTACTTAACCAATCTTTTTTTATGATATTTTCAGTACAAAAATCCCCTAATAAAAAGCTGCAGTAGATAAAAAAACATGTGTTAAATACGCTGTTTTAATCTAAAATTTTGAGCACTGGTGCCACATTACATTTGGGACCGATACGTTTACACGTCGAAAATTGGGAGTGCCGTGCCTTAAAATCGTCAGCACGGTGCCAAAAAATTGGCGTGCCGTCCCGATTTTTTGGCGCGTGTAAATGGGGTTTAGGTCTGTTTTTGTCTAGACTACGAGCAGTCTCTCTTTTTTCTTGGTCCGTCGAGCAAAACGCCCGAGACACGCAAATGACCACGCGCGTGACTGAAGGCGCTAGACGGGAGAGGCACGCCTACTGTCTCTTTTTCTGTCTTTCTCCTGCTCTATTTTCCAAATTTGTGGTCATGACGATTAGTCCAAGCTTAATACTTTAGACAACACGGATACAGAAACAATTTCCGCTTTCCGTTTTCGTCTGTATTGACTCTTTAGTTGTCTCTGCTTTACAAGACTCGGGTGCCGGCTTTTTTCCACGAAAATCTCTCGGCTGGCTATGCAATTTCCAGCTAAAATAACCTCGAGTTGCATTTGGGTTGCCATACCTGTTGATTGAGTTATTTTACATTGGTATGCCTGTGGTGAGGACTGACGGTCGCTCAGGCGGTCGGTGTACGGTCACGTGATCACCAAATTTTCTGAAATGGGTAGGATTACTTAGCTATGGGGCTCCGCGCGCGTGTGGAGCTCCGCTATAACAAGAAGAACTAATGGGATGGCATCTGAGTGGAGTTAGAAGAACCCGAATTCGAGTCAACGGGGTAAATTTTAGCGAATTTTTGAGTCAAGAAAAGGAAAGGAGATTTAGTTTTCAGAGTCAGCGAGGAATTCGGGTATCCAAGTTCGAGTTAAACGCGTAAAGTGAAAGGAAAAGTGGGATGAATTCCAAGGGAAATTGGACTTAGTTCGAGTTAGCGGGGAGCTCGAGTTCAAGATATCGGGGTTCTACTTTACAAATTAAGGTAAAACAAAGCCTGTGAAGTTAATCGTGCAAACATCTTTTGCAGAAAAAATTATAGCAGAAGGGAGCGTGACCTTCCAAAACATCTTATCTTCATTCTCCGAGTTTGTGATGTAATATAGTATCGGTAATGCCTTGCAGCCCGACTAATTAATGCAAGTAGTAGAATCTTTGCAGCTGAGTGAAAAAAGGTCAATCGAGAGTGAAACCTAGCTTCGTGGCTTTTTGATTGTCATCGTAGTCGAGCCCGCGACATCAAAAAAGTAGCTGCTTTTGCAAATTGATCAGTGCCAAATATGGTGCACTTTTCAGTTTAATTTATTTCTTTTATTCTTCATGTATTACATTTCGCATAATTATGTCATTCCGCAAGCCATGCCACATGCCATTCCGCAAACTCATTCTGCCGTTTACTCTCACAGTTTATATATATCTGTCATGAACATAGGTAAGTTTCTAATTTGTATATTTCTTTAAATTATTCTCTACTTAGGTATGGAAAAAATGCAATGGGCTCGTGGTTTGTTCCTATTTTTAAGTAAGTCATCAGCAAATAGAATTGATGTAACGCAAGTACGACAGTGATTTTGTTACTTTGTCGTGTTTGTTAAAGACAAGCATAATCATGAGCTCGTACCGGAGTAATCAACCTTCTTCATAAAAGCTAATAGAGTCTATAGGCGAATCTTTGTATAAATTTTTTTTTTCATTAACATACCCGTTTCATTCCCTGATCAAGCTACTAAAATAAAATCACTGAATATTGAAAGGGCATGACCATTTCAGTTATCTCTGAACATTTGAGCCCGATCGATATACCGAAACATTTCGGAGAAAGTCTCTTCCAACAAGTCGAGAGTTTAGCATTTCGCAGTTTTTGATTGCTGCTATTTCCCTTCTCATTGATTGCTCGATTATTGAGCAAACTTCTCAAAATAACCTGCTCTTTTAATTTTTGCACCTAATTTGCACATACGACGACGTCCTCTGTGAGTTTACCCGTATGCTAATCAGCAAAAATGTTCTAATGACGTCAGCAAAGATTTGCCTATAAAGATAGAGAGTTAAAAAGTTTGTTATTAAGCACATCTGTTGCAAGTTTTTGTGTATTGTAATTCACACAGACAGTTTATATGCATGTTTGAGTGATTGTCACTTTCACAGAAAATAGTTTTTGTTTATGGAGAAAAGATGTTATTTTGCAGATAGGACTGTTATTACTTGAGTAGCACTGAAATGCGTCGTTTTAACAATCCTTATAGAAATATTTAAAGAGATAGAGGGCTTTAACTCTTCCAATGTGTAAGATTGGTCTGGGTGTAACGTTTAGAGTGGGCAATCGGCGAAAGCCTTTGAAAAGTTTCGAGCAAGTTAAAAGTTTTTTGTTTGTTTGTCTTTTTTCGGCTCTGTGCGTTTTGCTAAAAAGTAAGGGTGAGCAACACAACACCTACAACGAAAATTATTGCTTCCGGTTTTAGCATGATGGTTGTGATTATAATCATTCGGTAGATAACTCCGCGAGCCTTGAAAATCCCCGTTCAACTCATTTCAACAACCTATGAAATCTGGCATTTCCAGCATTGTCAGTATTTGTTTTTGTCCGTAATTGCTTTACTATTCTGGTCGTGCAAGAAGGTCTTCAAACCGCAAAACCATGAATGCTTTGGCTGATTTATTGCCTCTTGTAAAAAGGCAATTCATTAATGTCTGGGATTCTGGATTCCACGCTGTAGATTCCGGATTCGTTTTCAGTGGAACTTTGATTCCAAATTCCAATATTAGTGGGATTCGGGATTCCTTAAGTTGAATTTCGAGTTCCGATGCCTGGGATTCTTGTTTTTACGAGCATAAAATTCCAGGATTCTAGAATCTGGATTACCTTACATAGGGCGATATTTTTCATTCTGGAGCTCTGATTTCAGTTTGTAACTACAAGTAGATTTAAAAGTTACTTAACCAACTGCTCTTATCACTTGTATTTAAATGTTTCATTTACACTCTGGATTTTTTTTATATAATTATGTTGTGTGGCTCAATTTTATACTTGATTTAAATATATTTTCCATTGTTTCAAACTCATTATGATTTCATAAATTACCATACCCTAAAACCAAGGGAAATATAATTTGAAATTTAAACCACTTTTATAACGGTTTAAAAGTAGTTTTTTAAATAGGCTTAGTTTCAAATATGAGTTAGCAATATGAGAAATTCCTGCTGTAAGCGCCTTAATTAATGTTTTTTAAAATTTATGTGACGTTAAATATGTGTTGTATCGAATGAATGAAGAAGTTATTATTATAATTATGATTATGATTATGATTATTTTACTATTATTATTATTATTATTATTATTATTAAAATTGAGCCACCACATGTACAAACAGTATCAAAACTTATGTCTATTGTATTTAATAACAGCTACCTGTACCTGGGTGTTGATGGCATCTCCTGCAGTGTTATCCTCAGACCATTCAAGCAGTAAGGCGAGTAGTGTCCTATTAATTGCAATGAGTTCTATTGTGGCAGGCCAACATACAGCCACAGTACCTTCACTGTCTCCTGTCTCGATGTCATCCTCAAAGGTTTTTCATTCCAGTACGTTTGCCATGAGCAGTTCGTCATTTGTGGCACTGAGCTCTAGTATGGCGACACCCCCATTGCCGTTGGGGTCGTCTAAGCTGGTGTCATCATTGCCTGTTGTGTCAAAATCAGTTGCTCGCTTAAGCCGTCCATCCAGAAGTGAATCTTCACCTGTGGCAATGAGTTCGAGTTGGGCTTTCGAGCAAGGTACATCCGTATTGCCCTCCGTGTCTTCATGGCTGTTGTTATCATCAGCTGTTTCTCTAAGCAGCTTGCATCAAAGCCATTTGTCATTTGTTGTAGTGAGCAATACTCTGGCAATAGATAAAAGCACGCCTGAAACACCCTCACCGTCCTCTATGCTGCTTGCATCTTCAACAGTGGTGTCGAAACAGTCAGGTACGTTATTTTCAGATGATCTCTTCGAGATACAACGAACATTACAGTCGAACCTTCACGTGCGACCATCTCTATTGCAAACGACATCCTCCTCTAACCGACCATGTATATCTAAACTACCAAAATTTTCTCAGTCAGAGCCCTATAAAAACGACCATCCCTTATAAGCGACCGCGACCACCTTTTGGCTGCATGGTTTAATAGTTTTCCGCCCATAGAGGATAAAGGGGACAGAGAAGGCATCCCCCATACACACCCTATTTCATAGGTAATTCGTCTCGAGTTATTTTTAGAATCGGGATAAAGTTACCTCGCGCGCTGCGTGGATGTTTCGTGGAGGTTTCGCATGACTAAACGCCGTGCAAAACATGTCGGGCGAAAGGCAATGAAAGCGTAAAGAGATCGAGAGCATTCCTGAATATTGACGCGAAATGAGTCGGCGCTCACCTGGGAAAAAGGAATCGCTTGACTCTTTGACAACTCTGAAATCAGTTTAACTCGAACTTGTCGTGCTTTAATAAAATGAGAAATTTTGCCAGCCAATTGAAACCGGTTATTTGTACAATAAAGCAAGTAGGACGCCAATTGTTATTTTCGTTGAATAATAAAAGACTAATAAAAGAATAAACATCAAACCAGAAATTGCTCTCTTCAAACTGTAAATTGTAAATGATCCTGAGAGAAAATATTCAGTGTGTTAAGGATTTCCCTGCTGTACTGTTAGCACTGTACAAGAGAGGAAGGGTGATTCTTTCTTAATTTCCGTTTCGCTGACACAGCTTTAGCAGAAATCTCTCAGTAGTCGTTTTCGTCGACAAAACGAATAGCAATATCGCTCTCCGCGTCTTCCGCCATTTTGTTCTACGTCAATTCGTGAAGAACGCGTGCCTCTGAGCGTGGGTCATCCACGCGGAACACATTCGCGCTATGTGATTGGCTGTTGTCTAATCCCCCTTAAGATCTGTGGTGTTAAAAATAACTCGAGACGAATTACCTATGGAATAGGGTGTGTATGGGGGATGCCTTCTCTGTCCCCTTTATCCTCTCTTGTTTTCCGCTGTTTTTGACCCCTTGTAATCGACCACTTGAAGCTCGACCACTCTATGTTCGCTGTATTTGCCACGCCACTCAGAGTATATGAAGAAATGCCATTAACAACATGGAACAACACGCATACGTAACTTAACGATTGCATGCAATACTCGCTTTTAAGGACTGATGGGGTAAAAAAGTGATGTCATTTGCATGGTTTCTCAGGGGGCAAACAAGTGATAAATTTTTCCAATACAAGAAATCACAGAGAAGTTTGTTTATTCTTGACAACAGAAAATGAATAAATTTTTATATTAAAGGCGATAATGGCAAATTATGGGTGGAAGTGATCATTGTTATTTTTTTTAGTGCATTAGCGACCGAAGATGTCCTCGTAGCAACAATAATGACATTAATTTTTTCAAAACTCAAACCGTACATTTTGCATGACTATTAAATCGTTGTTTCGTTTTCAGATAATAAACAAAGTGGACCTCGATTTCTCGCAACGGCAAATTTTATCGTTTGTTTGCCCCCCTGAAGTACCACGTGAAATTTGCTTTTATCCCGTCAATCCTAAAGCGCGTGCGAAGATGGTGGGTATCGTGAATAAGGTCTACAGCTGTATTAACTCTTTGCTCTGCCAAAAACGAAGATGTATAAACCTATTCTCGGAAGACGCCCCCTGTGGTTTAATGCTCGTTTATTGGAGATTAAGTTTAACAGCATCTTTATAGAGTACAATCCGTGCCCAATTTCTTTCTACAAAAAGATAATCTGCATCTAGAATAATCTGGCCCAGTATTACAACAAATAAAGCTACCTCTCGTTGAACTGATGTGGCTGATTTTTTTCTCGTATTTCCTCAGGCAGCCGAACCAAGTTTTACGTCATCTGACTCTGAAAAAATAGAATGCTTAACAGCAATGAGGGATCTCAATATATTTTGTAGAAAAATTGAGAGAATTGTAAACTTTTGAAAGAGAAAATTTCTGGGGACTAGGTTTAGATGCAAACTTCATTCACATGGCACCGGACAAATGGAGGACAAATTTTAGACCAGTTGAATATCCGTGCGTTTAGGAGATCTGTTAACAGAACCGGTCAAAAATTTGAACGCCACAACCTAGGTCAAATTTTTAGCTGGTACGGACGAAAATTTGAACAGCGCGATCTGAACACCATAACCATGGCAGTTAGGGTGCAGATTCCAATCATTAGAAGGATCTCGGATTCCTCGAGTAGAATCACAGATTCAAAATCCCGCGATTTCGCATTCCACAAGCAAATTGTTTCTTTGATTCCGGTATCCCGAACACATATCTTACATGGAGGGAAACCACAGCTATAAACAAACAAACAAAAACAATTACTTTATATGGAGCTCCTGTAGATCGATCTCACACTATCAGGTCTATAAGGCAATTCGGTACTTATCAGACGAAATTTTACATGCCATTGAAGACATGGATTTTTCTTGGTGGTGCACTGTACAGTATGGTTAGAATGATATGATTAGAACGCCAATAAAAAGATTTCTTAAAACTGATTTGGAATTCGCATGCATGCTACGAGTTTATGTCTTATTCATTTTGGAACCAATCGATATATATGTTCATACACCATCGTAGCTCCCTCGAAAACTATACTTGATTTCAGATCAAAATGGCCTAAAACCGTTTTCAAAACCAAAATGGCGCAAAAACCATACCAATTTCTTTTAAGAGCTTGTTTACATGGAGTGGGGGGCCCCGGTCTAGTGGGGTTGGCATCTTTTGTTTTCACGCTCTGGAGGACACAAAACAAAAGAAACCTACCCCACTAGACCGGGGTCCCCCACTCCATGTAAACAGGGTCTTAAGGATAATAATTCTTTCTAGAATAATTTGAATAATCACTCGCGGTTTCCTCATTTTCCCTCAGTTCCTCAATCGGTCTTGCTCACTTTGCTTTACATATTGAAGATCCTCTAAGGGTCATGGTCATATACTTTTAGATTTTCCGTACTTCCTAGTTCTTGACTTTGAAAAAGCAAATTTTGTATGAAAACAGGTGTCTAAACCACGATGTAAACTTTTAGTTAAAAATAAACAACACAAACAGCTGATCGATCACACAAAGCCGGATGATGTACACTTCCTAGTTTCCAACAGTTCCTTCTTATTACCATTTTGATTTATACGGCGCCATTTTAACCAAAAATTTAACCATTTTTCTCTCTCTTCTTCACTAAAGCCAGCACCAGGAATGTCCCCTGGAATAAGATCGACTTGATCGCCCCCCGTGTTAGTTATTTCAAATTTGCCGCAAGGGCCAAAGGCTCACTTCCAGGCAACTTCCGGTTTTTTTTTTCTAACTTGCGATCAGCATGTTAGTTTTTTTCTTGAATCCGAAAATTATAGAATTTCTTCGTTTCTTGGGGCTCCATTTTCGCTGAAAAAAAGCTCTCCTGCAAGAGCCAAGCACGCACGAGAACAGTGATGTTTGCGGGTAAGCTTCCTCGTATAAGAAGATCGCGAGACCAACGCGATAAGTACTAGCCTCTTGTTGGTCATAAACGCTTTTCCGGGCCAAACCATAAGGGCCACTAGTTGATCAGAATTACTGTCATCTGTCTAATCTATAATGTCTTTTATCTTTTTATTCTAATGTACACATCGCTTTTCTTATCTTGTAGTATTTTTAAATTTTAATTAGTCGTGTTTATTTTATTAGTTCTAAATATTTTCATTACGATTGAGGGCGACTAGTTCAACAGTTTTTACTATCATGTGTTACCCTCATTAAAAAAAGTTGTTTCCTACTTAATTACATTCAAATAGGTCCTTAAACTGCTTTGTCAAGAGTAGCATCCCAAGGGCTCTCTCGGCCGTCCCTGAAAACTTTTGCCGCGGTTCCTTTTTTTGTTTTGACTCAACTGACCGCCCCTGGGTCTCCAAAGATTTTTTTACCAAAGAAACAATAATTATTTTTCAAGTAAAAAACGAACACATTTCTCACAATTAGTGTTGTGTTGTTGTGAATTTTTCTAATGTAGCTGTTGTTCACATGGGCTTTCATAACAATGAAACAGTACACCACCTGAACCATAGAACATTTTTTTTTTTAAGCCAGCTAGAGTAAGCGCAGGCACCTAATACCCACTAAAATGCTCGTTTGAGTCACGGAACGGACTCTTAAAGGGACAGGTTCACGGTTCAGCGAATGCTCATTTATCAAAATGCTGCTTTTCTGCCGGGACATGCTGTATCGTCTATATGCAAGCAATATGATCGTGTAGTAATGTTGTCAAAGAACCAATCTGCACACTCCCCTGGCAGTCACTTGCAGTTGATCGACTTAAATATTTGTAAATAACTGTAAATTAATCAACCATGGAATTAAACCTTCGGGTCAACAGTAAATTCAACGTTTTCTGCGATTTTAGTACTCCTCCATCCTACTTCAGGTTATTCTGAAATACACTTCTACTTTGAAATACACTCTGATATCGCTGAGATACATGTGAGTGGGATTATTAACGGATACAATAAATAATAAATTGGAAAAAAGGAATTTAATTAATGAGCATACGCTTAACCGTGAACCTGTCCATTTAAAAACAACGTAAGAAGGCAGTCAATTGTCTGTGACTTGTTCACAATATAATCTCGATAATTTAAATAACGTTATTCCAGACACAAACCAAAAAAACGTTCTGCGCATCCCAAAATTATTAAGTCCTTTCGTTCCACATTTGGTTTTGATCTAATTCCTTCTTCCTACTTACTCTCAGTCCATTTATATTGCTTGCAGCCTGTCCCAATATAGCAACTCTTAATGAAACATCAGGAGTTCTTACCAGTCCTTACTATCCAAGAGGTTACCCTTCTAACGAGAAATGCAGGTGGAAAATTATAGCAAGTAAAGGAGAACGCATTGTGTTGGTCATTAAAGACATTCATATTCGTAAATGTGGTTCATCTTGCACGTGTGACTACCTGGAAATACAAAATGGCTCATCCTCTGATGGCATTTCAGGCAGGCGAAGATGTAGATACTATAAAGACCGTGGGATAGTATACCATTCGGTAAGAGATGTCCTGAGGTTGACGTTTGTTTCTGACAGTGGTACATACCGGCGGTACCGTGGATTTAAGGCAACTTACATTAAAGTGAAATATAATGCAACAAACACCGGTAAGTCATTTGTCCCTTCTTCCACTTTATCAGAAATCTCTCGTTCTATTGTACAACCTTACTTGTCCTATGGTATAGCCGTCTGGGGCCAAGCTGCTTCTACAAATTTTGGAAATAAAAATTGATTCTTCAAAAACGTGCCCTTCGATTGATTCATTTCAAACCCTTTAGGTTCCCCGCTGTACCTCTGTTAAAATTGTCTAATGTTCTTCCTCTTAATTTTCGTTATTTTAAAGCAAGCTGCCTTACTATGCACGATGTATTGAAAATTGTATCACCTCCAAACGTTTCCAACTCATTTACCTATTCTTCAAAAGTACATCATCATAATACACGATTTTCTGCGGCTGGCAATTTCTATATTCAGCACTCGAGAACTGGCCATATGAAGAGCTCCTTTTCAAGTATTGGTGCAAAAATATAGAATGCATAGTATTCCCGACAGTGATCGTGCTCTACCTAAATATAAATTTAAGAATACCCTACAGAGTCGGCACTGGATATTTTGATACAGGAGGATGCTTATGTTGGCGTGCTTACTTTAATTGACATATTTAGTAAATATTAATTTTTTAGTTTTCTTTCACTCATACCTTGTTTCATTTACCTATTTTAAAGTACCGTAAAATTCCGAAAATAGGCCCCTCCAAATATAAGCCCCGCAAACTCGTTCCAAATATAAGCCCCCCCCTCCTTCGAAATTGCCCTCAAATACAAAAGTAAAACAAAGCAAAAAACGGTAAATCTCCTTCTAACTATATGGCTAGCAAATTTCCCTCCATAGATAAGCCCCTCCGAATATAAGCCCCTCATAAAGGGCCTTTGAAAAATATAAGCCCAGGGACTTCTTTTCGGAATTTTACGGTATATGTATTCACTGTCTAGTTGATTCAATATGTTGCTGTTCGTGTATTTGTTTAACTTAATTGTTATGACTTTACGGAATAAAACATGACACAAACCAAAATGCCGATGAAATGCTAACAATTTTCATTCGCATGATGTTAAAAGTGTTTTGTTTCGAATCTTGTATTTTTTATGTGTATCTATAGCAACGCTTTCGATAAAATTGTTTTTTTTTTGGTTCACAGAAAAAATTACTCTTTGATTTTGAACTATATAGCTAAATCATGCTTATTTCCTCTTGTTGCAGTTTGTACCTCCGGCGAATATCTTAATGGATTTAGTGGATTCTTTACAACTCCAAATTTGCCAAGTAACTACACTCAATACAGCAAATGTACCTGGAACATCACAGTTCCCAGCGGGTACATCATTAAACTTAGCTTCGTCTGTTTTCGCTTGGAGCCAAATCAGTACAGTCCCTGCTATTATGATGCTCCAGGAGCCCGTGTTACAGTCACAAATGTTGCTTCAGATGATGGGTATCAGCCGTTCATGCTGTGCGGTCAGTCTCTTCCTCCTCCAGTGTACTCAGTAGGGAATTCCGTTCAAGTCATATTCACGTCTCTGAGCAGTCAATACCCAGGGTTTAATGCAAGTTACACGGCTATAACGTATAGTTCAGGTACGTGGTATACATTATTTATAACACACCAACGATTGAGTTAAAATTAAAAAGACGATAATGGCAAATTATGGGTGGAAGTGACCATTGTTGTTTCTTTAATGGAGTAGCGACCAAAGATGTCGTCGTAGCAAGTAATAATGACGTTAATTTTGTCGACACTCAAACCGTGCATGACTAAATTGATCGTTGTTTCGTTTTGAGATAATAAAGAAAGTGGACCTCGATTTCTCGCAACGGCAAATTTTATCGTTTGTTCGCCCCCTGAAGTACCACTTGATATTTGCTTTTATCCCATCAATCCTAAAGCGCGTGCAAAGATGGTGGGTATCGTGAATAAGGTCTATTAACTCTTTGCTTTGCCAAAAAGGAAGATGTATAAACCTATTCTCGGAAGATGCTCCCTGTGGTTTAATGCTCGTTTATTGGAGATTACGTTTTACAGCGTCTTTACCAGGCAGAGTACAATCCAAGATAATCTGCATCTAGAATAATCTGGCCCAGTATTACAACAAATAAAGCTACCTCTCGTTGAACTGATATGGCTGATTATTTTCTGGTATTTCCTCAGGCAGCCGAACCAAGTTTTAAGTCATCCGACTCTGAAAGAATAGAATGCTTAACAGCAATGAGGGATCTCAATATATTTTGTAGAAAAATTGAGAGAATTGTAAACTTTTGAAAATTTCTGGTGATTAGGTTTAGACGCAAACTTCGTTCACATGGCACCGGAGAAATGGAGGACAAATTTTCGACCGGTTGAATATTCGTGCGTTTAGGAGATATGTTAACAGAACCGGTCAAAAATTTGAACGCCACAACCTAAGTCAGTTTTTTAGCCGGTACGACCGAAAATTTGACCAGCGCGATCTGAACACTATAACCATGGCAGTTAGGGTGCAGATTCCAATCACTTAGAAGGATTCCGGATTTCTCGAGTAGAATCACAGATTCAAAATCCCGCGATTTCGCATTCCGCAAGCAAATTGTTTTTCTGATTCCGGTATCCCGAACACATATCTTACATGGAGGGAAACAACAGCTATAAACAAACAAACAAAAACAATTACTTTGTATGGAGCTCCTGTAGATCGATCTCACACTATCAGGTCTATAAGACAATTTCGGTACTTATCAGACGATCAAAAAATTGACTCAGAAACTATTGACGTATTACTGCTTGAAAATGTAAAAGAGCAAAAGAGGAATAACGAAATGCCAAAGGGAACACGATTGGGTAAAATTGAACAAGATATTGCATTCAGGTAAATTTGAAGAACAAGTTTGTTTCAAGTTGTACGAAAGTGGGACATCGGGAATCATCAGTTGTTGTGTGGAGATGACAATTTTGTCAGCCAAAGAGGTCTTTTTCTTCAATTTGAAGTTTAAAGGCTGAGAGTCAACCAAGAAAGAAAAAATTACCGAAAATTCTGTGGCTTAACGCTCTAAAATTACCAAGAAATACGGGATAACACTTGTGCTGGAAAAGTATTGTAATTCTATTCGTAATCGATGGCAGGAAGGAAGATGTCTTGTCAAAATACAAAATACTGCTTACTGACAAGCCATCTTCCTTCCTGCCATCGAGTACGGCTTAAAAGCCCCCTTATGAATCAAGCATGACAACTATATATCTTTCTTAGTATTTCATTAAAGCTGATACACTAAGCCGTTTTCAGATGGAGTCTGGGATATTGAGACGAAAGTAAAGAAGTGCTTTTGAAAATATTGTAGGATGGGGAAGGGGAAGATCTGCCTTATCAAGATATTTTTCAAAATATACTCCAAGACATGTGTGTAATATTTTTTTACAGTCTGTTCAAATATGACAACCTTGAATGAGATTTCAGGAGTCATCACCAGTCCTTTCTACCCCAGACATTATCCTAAACCAAAGCTAGTAGTTATGGAAATGGGTATCCTAGGAACATCTTCGAATTACCAGAATTGCATTAAATCAACTAATAATAAAATCCCAGAATATGCAAGGGATTATAAAAAAGAATATCTTTACATAAGAGGATTAAATAAGGAATTTAAGTATTTTTATAATCACCTTGATGAGATAAATGATGGATTATTTAAAAGTAAAAGATGTGATAGATTATGTAATTTAATTAAAAGATTTTTGAGAGGACAAGAAAAAGGTAAACTTAAGGATATTAGTGAATTTGAAATTTATGAGGATGATGGTGTTTTTAATTTAAATAAGATTAAAAATAAATTAGATAATATTGACCAGTATTTAGATTTTATTTTAAATTGTTACCATAAAGAAGATTTAATTTTTATTAATACTTATCCTGGTTTCATTGATTTTTTTTATTATTTTAATTTATTTTTTACAAAATTAAATATTAAATATGAATATGAATATGATAGTGATGATTTTTAGAATAAAATTAATTATTTAAACATTTTCGTCTTTTAATATAATCACTTATTAGAAGACGTCATGTCTAACCAGTCAGTTGATGGTTTTCAGGGTTCTCAACCCTTTATAACAGATAATGAATACAAGAGTTTATCTTTGGATCAATTAAGATATATATTAAACCAGAAGAAACAAGGAACTAAGGATAATTATAAGGAACTAAGTGAAAAAGAAAAATTAATTAGAGATATAAGAAGACTTGATAAGCTTAATGAAAAAGTAAAAAAAGGAATAGATATAAAAAAGAAATATAAAAAGAAACTCGCAGCCAAAAAGAAAAAGATAAAAACATTTGATGAGTATTTTGAGGAATGTATAAAAAATAAAAAGATCCCTAAAGATACTCCTAGGCCTCCTTATTTACGTGAAGCTCTTGAGCGCGCTTTGCATGAATATGACCAAGGACTTGAAAAAGAAAAATCAGCTCTTGAAGGTTTTGCCAATAAGTATATTATTCAAGGTATTCCTGGTCTTACTCCACGGCAGTTTTACGAAAGAATAAATAAAACTTTAAGAGATTTTTTTACCTATCATCGAAATATAAAATTAAACATGATATTGGTTTGTATTATGGAAAAACAATATCTTAAACAAAATATTGGTATTATAGAATTAGAAGAAGGTAAAGCTTACTTTTTTTGAGGAACACATCTTAATCTTGAATCAACTAATGTTGACAAATTAATTAAATTATGTTACGATGGTATTGATGGTCATATTGAAGCGTATACAGAAAAAGGAAGTGGATGGTATTTTAAAGAAGTGGAAAAGCTAGAAATTCATACTGTTGAGTTTAATCCAACTAAGGGCTCATCATACATTGATCTTCCAGGTTGGATAAAAAATAAAAAAGCAATTGTAAATATTAAAAATAAAGATGATAAATGCTTTCTTTGGTGTATACTTAGATATCTTCATCCAAAAGAAACACATGAAGAAAAAATAAAAGATTTAGAAAAGTATGAGTTTTCACTTAAAACAAAAGGTATTAATTTTCCTATGAAATTAAAAGATATTTCCAAATTTGAAAAACTTAATCCAGAACTTCCAGGAATAAATGTTTTTTCAGATGATAATATGATTATTTATCCTTTGAGAATGGCAGATAGAGATTGTAAAAATACTATTGATTTATTTTTGTACGAAGAAGATGGTAATACACATTATACGCTAATTAAAGATTTTAATCGTTTAATTAAGTCACAAAAAACTACAAGTAAGAATGGTAAAATATTTATTTGTAAAAAATGTTTTACTCATTTTACTAAAGAAGAATTATTAGAAAAACATATTAAATATTGTTCTAACAATCAAACAGTAGCTGTAAAAATGCCTGAACCAAATACTTATTTACATTTCAAAAATTATTACAAACAACTTCCTATTCCTTTTGTAGTTTATGCAGATTTTGAATGCTTTACTAAACCAATGAATAGTTGCAGTCCTAATCCAAAAGAATCTTATAATTACAACTATCAAAAGCATGAACCATCAGGATTTTGTTTTTATGTTAAAGGAATAGTTGATAAAAAAACTAAACCAATAATTTATACAAAAAAATCTGAGGATGAAGACATAGCAAAAGTATTTGTAGAAAAACTTACAGAAGTAACTAAAGGAATTTATAATGATTTTTTATCGTAGACCAAAACTTCTTAGACTAACTCAGGAAGAACAAAAATCATTTGAGAAAGAAGTTACCTGCCATATTTGTAGTAAAGAATTAAAAACAGATAAAGTTAGAGATCATTGTCACTTTACTGGTCAGTACCGTGGTGCAGCTCATAACAGTTGTAATCTTAAGTGTAAAAAACCATTAGTTCTCGCAGTTATATTTCACAATCTTCAAGGTTATGACGCACATTTGTTTATAAAACAACTTGCAAGATTAGAAGGAGATTTAAATTGTATTCCATCTACAGAGGAAAAATATATTTCTTTTTCAAAAAGTATTAAAGTTGGTGAGTATTATTGCTTAAAACTTGGAAAAATGTGCCCAATAAATTTTGAAATACGATTTTTAGATTCATTCAAGTTTCTTCAAACATCACTTGCCAATCTAGTTGGTAATTTATCCCAAGATGACTTTCATAATACAAAACAAGTATTTAAGAGTAATACAGAACTACTTACTCGTAAGGGAGTTTATCCTTATGACTACGTTTCATCTCTTGATAAATTATCAGAAAAACAATTACCCCCAAAAGAGGAATTCTATTCAAAACTAAATGATGAAGATATTAGTGATGAAGATTACCAACACGCAATAAATGTGTGGAATACATTTAGATGTAAAACAATAAGAGATTATCATGATCTTTACCTAAAGTCTGATGTATTACTTCTAGCAGATGTATTTGAAAACTTTAGAAAAACTTGTCTCAAACATTACAAGTTAGATCCAGTTCATTATTACACATCTCCTGGTTTAGCTTGGGATGCATGTCTTAAAGAAACAGGTCAGCAATTACAGTTACTACATGATTATGATATGTTAATGATGTTTGAGCAAGGTATACGTGGTGGAATAACACATATCAAAGCGATACGCAGAAGCAAATAATAAATATATGAAAAATTATAATCCTGATGAGGAGTCTAGTTATATTCAATATCTGGATGCAAACAGGCAATTGGGCAATGTCTCAAAATCTACCAACACATGGATTTAAATGGATGAAGAATATAACAAAAGAGACCCTAATGGAAATTTTAGAGAAAGCAAATCATAGTATGTCAAATCTTGGGAGAAAAGGTTATATATTTGAAGTTGATTTGGAATACCCTCAACACCTATGGGAAAAACATAATGACTATCCTTTAGCGCCTGAGAAGATGATTGTTAATGGTGTTGAAAAATTAATTTGTCATTTCAAACCTCGAAAAAACTATGTTGTTCACTATAGAAATCTTAGACAGTATCTTGAGATGGGTATGAGAATTACTGCTGTTCATAGAGGAATATCATTTTATCAAAGTTCTTGGATGGAGCCATATATAAGAAAAAATACAGAACTTCGAAAGACAGCAGCCAACAATTTTGAGAAAGACTTTTTCAAACTAATGAATAATAGTGTTTTTGGCAAAACAATTGAAAATATAAGGAAAAGGCAAAATATACATCTTATTGATAATCGTAAGAAAGCTGTCAAACTATCAAGTAGGCCAAACTTTGATAGATGTACAATATTTGATCGTAATCTTATTGCGGTTCATATGAAAAAGACTGAAGTGTATTTTAACAAACCAGTATATGTTGGTCAAGCAATTTTAGATTTATCAAAAACATTAATGTTTGATTTTCATTATAACTACATTAAAGAGAAATATGGAAACAAGGCTGAGTTATTGTTTACTGATACTGATAGCCTAATGTTTCAGATTTACACAGATGATTTTTACAAAGATATAATTCCTGATATACTAACCAAGTTTGACACTTCTGATTATCCTCTTAATCATAAATCTGGAATACCAACAGGAGTTAACAAAAAAGTAATAGGGATGTTTAAAGATGAAGTAGCAGGAAAACAAATAACTTGTTTTGTTGGATTGAGACCCAAACTTTATAGTTTTAGAATTGAAGAGGATAAAGAAGTACGTAAATGTAAAGGAATAAAGAAAAATGTTATAAAAAAGAAATTAGATTTTGATTACTATGTCCAATGTTTATTTACAGGAAGAAAAGAAATGAGAAAGATGAAAATTATAAGAAGTGAGAAACATGAAATATATTCAAAGGAAGTAAATAAAGTAGCATTAAGTAATGAAGATGATAAACGCACAACACTATTTGGTAAATTAAAAACTGAAGCTTTAAGATAAATTTGTATAAATAATAAATGTCTTATACAGAAGAAGAAATAAAAAAAATATCTGGATATACTACATAATTATGCTAGTCAACCTGTAGAGGAATTTAGTGGAAAATGTAAATGTCCAAATTGTCCAAATACTGAATATTTTACCATTGATTCTGGCTATAAAATTTGTGATGAATGTGGAACACTTAACGGTCATGTATTAGGATTATTTGATCTAAAAGATTTTGATAGACTGCATTATAGAAAAAAGAGTGTTTATCATAGAAAATACCACTATGAGAAAAAAGTTAATCAAATTTCTAAAAGAATAAACCTAAATGATGAACAAAAATGTGAACTTTACGACAGACTAATAAAAATAGACAATTGTATTATGGAAATACTAAACAAGCAGTACTTTAGAAAGAGAATGATAAATATTAATTATTTAACCAAAAAACTTTTGGAGGAGATGGGATGTGAAAAGTATAAACTTATTGAACTTAAGATTAGTTCTCAAACTTTAGAGATTTATGAAAAGTGGTGGAACAGTTATAAGAATTTAAAGAAATAATATATACAATTATAAAATGAGTAATTGAGTTGCTAATACACCTAAAATTGAAGCAAAAGAAATGTTTTTACAAATTAAAGACGGAGAAGGTTTTTTATTTGAATATTTTTTTGAAAGCTATAGGCCACCAGATGGAATATCTGAAGAAGATTACATGAAAGAATTAAATGAAGAGTACTTATAGTAGCGCAGATATGTGCTTGAATTGTTCACTTTCTGTTAAAAGCACGAAAATTGGCATGATGACAGTTTTCAAGGCGCTTAAAAAGATAGGATATGGTGCCATCGCCAAAACCACCGTTAAGGGTCATTTAAAGGGGAGTTTAAAAACGGCGGCCATTTTGAACCGGAAGTAAAAATGACACTTTCTAGAAAATGTCTGTATATTAACAACTTGGCCAAAAAATGACCGGAAATGCACAAGGTAACTGTATTTTCACATAAAAAGACACTATATTAGCTAAATTTGTACAAAAATGATAAATTACAGTTTAAAAGATAGAAATTTAAAATGAACGCGAGTAGACCGGAAGTAAAAATACCATAGTCAAAACTATCGAAGAAATGGGTCCAAACTTCATTTTTGCTAGCTGGTGTTCTTTAATTTTATCTTCACTCTGACAGTATACACATAATTTACTGTTTCTCTGGTCCAGATTCATTTCTAAACTTCAATCTTCTTGGACTATAATGCTGTATACGAATACTAAGAATAACAGGTATGTAATGTCTCATTGACTACTTACAAAATTTACTCTACCCTTCGTTCGGAGACCAGCGTTTATAATCGCAAAAGAGTCTTAGATTGTTGGCTTCAACGGTTTTCACACTCTTCAGCACACTTGCACATAGCTGTACATCTTAGGCTAACCTTCTGACAATCACAGCCTCCTCTACAACCCTTCTTACAGCCGCACTTTACTAGCTCTTGGCATGACTGTTATTTCTGACAGTGTTGTCCAGAAAGGCCGCCACTCGCCACTTTCCAATATCCATCCCCAATCTTGTGGGCTAGGAATAGGTGGGTTTGGCACGAGGGCTTGTCCCCAGATGTGGCCAGCCTGGTATGCAGTACGCTTGACATGTTCTAGTAATGAATCTCGCGTCGGAGGAAGGGCGTCGAAATTTCGAGCCTTACGGGTAAACAACTGCTTTCTGGCTTCGTTTACAGATGAAGAACTGCTTGTTCTATCATAAAGTAAGACAACGAAGCGTTCAAGGGTTGACATCCACTCTTCGGCTATTTATGTTTGAGCTCTGGACAAGGCGATAAACACAGGGGTGACTTCTGGAAAACTCTTCCAGGTGTCCAGCGCAGTCTTCTTGCTTTTCCCATAGAAACAAGACACCGTATCGCATCCCGTGAATGCGTGGAATGCAGGTAGGGCAAGTGCAGCGGTGTTATTAAATTTGTTGGCAATCTCGTGGGCTGCAAGGTAGCGAAGATGTTCCCCAGTACCAAATGCCACCCAGAGTTGGATGCTCTCTGAAGCAAGCGCCTGTAACTTCTGTACCAGAGCCACGGCCAGTACTAAGACATCAGTATCAACACTACGAACAATGATCTTGGTGAAGCCGGATTGGATAGCATCAGCAGCATGGATAAACATTCCTGTGTCGGCTTCTTCATGTGAGGATGGTGCCAGGCTGGAGGTGTCATCTCGTGGAAGGCTCGTCAGTACGCCTCTTGCATACGTAGAGATGATCTGTCTCTGACCCGAGTTAACAGAAGTAGCGCATTGCGCAAGGAATCTAAAGAGCTCCTGCTTGTTCCGATCTTCACGAAGGAATTCTTTCCAGTTTCTTGGAAGCTTATTATTAGCTGCGACTAGTTGTCGTACTCCTGATCCACATTGCTCCGAGTTGTTGCTTTCAAGCTGTTCTCCACGTATTCGTCCCAGACAATATCAATGCATTTCACATGTTGAAGCTGAGCGGTGACATAAGAAATGAACTTATTTGAGGCATATTCGGAAAATGTTTTCTCTTTCCCCGTGGGCTTAAGCATGTTTACCAGTGCTGCTCCGTCCATAATAATGACTTCACAATTGGCTGGGGCTGCATTCTTGGGAGTAGTTAGAGCTTGAAGACAAGAGGCTAACTCAGACTTTTGTCGAGGGAGGCGCAAATTTCCTTGATCAGATATCGATGGGGGGCATGCTTGATTTTCATGTTTAAAAAATTCATCCAAGTTACCATTTCTGCTCTGGCATGCAATAAACAGTCGTGAAAAAAGAGAACAGTCGCTTTTCATAGAGGAAAGCTGCTGTTGAGCCTTTGAAATTTTCTTCTTGGAAGGAGTTTCAAAGAAGGAGAGCTTGTTTCTACTAATAGGGTCATCGAGAGGCTTTGTCCGCTGTATTAGGCGCTCTGAAATGAACGTGTCACACTGCTTTACGCCAAGATCCTCTATTTGCTGCATTCTTGATACCCCTCCTTCGTCTGCCACCACCTTTGTATCTAACACGATCAGGTCTTTGCCCTCTTCTTCAAAAGGGTTCCCAAGGTCGTCAAGTACATCCACGAGTGACCTGACATCTTTGTGGTACGCTGCTTGATAACCCCTCTCAGCTTCACGATGGTTGTTTGTTCCAGGTCTAACTTCAGGTGCCATGGATGCCTCGAACTCGTTGACTAGCCGTGCCATCTCAGGACCGGATAGCATCCACCTGCAAAGTGCGCTGGCATTCTCTGTCAGACCCACAGCCCCTCCGTCATCCTTGACCATAGCATTGTTCTGCTCGTGGGCCTGATCAATAGCTATACAAGAAAATCTTCGACGGGTTTTTGTGACGGTGAACAAACCCTGCTTGAATGCCTCTGCTACTGCTGGTGCCTTACTGTCGAGTTCGCGCATATCGCGTACATGTATAGGGAGCCAACGGGCATAGTTGGTATGGTTTAAAGCAAAGAACCACGGAAGCATCTTGTAAACTGCATCTACGTACATACCAAAGTCAGCAAGGCGGAGCGACTTTAGAAAAACAAGGAGAAGAAGCTCCAGTTGAAGGGCTGTATGCCAGTACTGAAACTGGGGTACTTTACGTCTCTGATGGTTACACCACTCGTCAAAGGAAAGGGCACCATTACCCATTCCATCTACGTACCTATCACAAGTGAAACATTTTACTAATAAGTTTTACGATGTAACAATCCATTGATAACATAATTATCCTTATTTTAAAGCCTTAAACGGCAATACAGGGATAAAAAAATCCACCCCTTTTTATTTCCATCAGCCATGCATGTAAGAAATTTTATACAGAGCCGCAAGGGGGTTGCTTATCGCGCTCACATCAAAACTCGATATTAACTAATATATCTGTTGGCTGTTTTCGGTGCTTCTTTTGTAGAGTCTCGAGGACAGAATGCAGTTGTTCCACGCTCTACCTTTAGCCAGCTGGATTACGTCCCCGAAAGTTAAGATCCTTAACCTTGTTGAGATTTGAGTGAAGTGTTTGTAAAGCTAGTTAAAGCAGCAATGTGCAGCTCAGCTATAACTAAAAACATTAAGATTTTCCCACCAGTTTTACCATTGAAATGACATATTTACCTCTGATACGCTCTCTTTAGAAGAATAAATAAGGAGCATGCTGTCACCTGATGAGCCCTTCGAGTGCGCGTTACATTTGTGGCCTTGAGAAACGAATTAGCGGTTCCTGGCGTAGCAACGTTTGCATCTGAAAGGACCACTGTCCACCCACTTCCCTCAAGCCAATCTCCTAGCACCTTCAGAAACGCCATCTCGATGTGGAGTCCACCGAATACTACAACGAATTTATCCTCGCCGTAATGACTAGCCCATCTCCACTGGATTTCTTTCGCTACAGCATATAATGGCTGATCTACGGCAATGACTGGGACTTGACCTGGATTCAGATGATCTACGGACAGTTTTATCACGTTCATGGCATGTCTTATCATTGCAACCGATTTTACCTGATCAGGAAAAAGTGGCAACAGAGCAGAAACAGCAACCGACGAAGGAGGCACACAGTACGGTTGGTGAGAGTGAAATGCAGCCCAAGAGACTTGGGTTTTCTCTTCGAAACTTTCTTGGTTAACCACAATAGTGCTAGCCTTCTCTAACCATGTGGATTCATCTTCAAAGCCGCGATTAAATGAGCTTTCATCCGACTTCATCTCTGATACGTTGGCTGGAGGCTGGGCTTTACTTGTAGTTTCTTGTACCGGAATGACTTCTGTGTATGACGCTGGCAGTTCTTTTATCGATTTCTCGCTATCAGCATTTGTTGCGATATTTATCGGTGCTTGTTCAGTACCAGGCGTAACTCCCGATGGATGCTGGAACAAAGAAATGCCTGTGCCGTGGAAGGAATCTTTTGATGTTGTTGAGCTCGGATTATGATCAATATTGTCCACGGCAGCTGTTGTAAAGAGACCCAGACGAAGATTAGACGGACACACTGCACCTTCTTGCCAGTAGCGGCGACACACTTCATTTCCAAGATCCGTGGAGATGCTCAATACCCTGTCATATGAAATAAAGATTCCAAGTTTATGTAAGATTTCTACGAGGTCACGGCAGCGTGTCTTGGCATGTACAGATACTCCAACATAGATTGGAACTGGAGACTCTCGAGATTTATTTCGCCTTTCCTTCTTAACATCTCCTTCACGGCGACGGAGATAAGTATTGTACTGTACTAGCTGTGCGATGGTAAGAGCAGCCTGCCCTTTTGAAAAACTACCCTCTTCAGCGTTGATATTTGGATCATACAGGATCATGTTAACAAAGGATAACAAGGATGCTGGGATAGAACGCAGTTGACAGTCTCGTTCGAAGGACCCATTAAATGAATACTTATTTGTAAGTATGTCTTTACGGACAATCGCAGCTGCCTTCGCAAGGTGTATGGCCTCATCATCAGAATCTTCTTTATGGACCTTGTGAAGTGCATTCCCAACATCCTCTCCAAATGCCAAATATACATCGCGTCCCTTATTGTAAGGTTGGAGATCAGGAACCTGAGCAATTATACGTTCTTTAAGGCGTGAACTGTTTGGTCTTGCGGTGTTCTCCATCCCTAGCTGCTGCAGGCGATTGGTATACATCTTCGCTAGGTCTGCTAGCTTAAATGTAGGTAGCTCTCCCCCGCTATTCGTGCGCGACTCCTCTATAAACGTCACGAGATCCGCCAAGGCAATACCTTCTAGACGATGTGGCTTTTCATCTCCTCGCACGGCATCTCTTTTTGCATATTCTGTACTCCTGTACAGCATAGATAGACAAGAGGCGTGGTAGCTCGCCTCAAGAGCGATCAAATCCTCGCCACCAAGCTTAGCTAACAACTTTTCGTCATTCAGTACATTTGCGCATTCCCGAACTCTAGCATCGAGACTAAGGGTCGAAACCCTATGAAGTGGTTGTTTATCAGATTCGCATAAAAAACAAGATGGACTAGTGTCCTTTAAGTATGCCAATGCATTTGAGCGAGGAAACTTTCCGCCAGCTGGCGGCTCGTCTGGGGCTTCAGATTTTCTTTTTTGGGCTCGTTTCAGTTTTGTCGAGTTAAAAAGAGCATAGCAACTTTTGTGATAGCGGGCCCTATGTTTGAAGAATGCAGCCGCAATGCCGTCGCCTTCATCTAGTCGCGATAAATTTACGTCCTTGGGCATGTAACCCAGATCAGCAAACTGTTTCAAATTGTCTGCAAGTGTTTTATAGCCTGCACCTTTATCTGCTCGCCTTGAGTTCGCGGGGCACTGAAGTCCTTCCTTGTTTGATTCTTGGCAGATAACGCAGAGCTCCCAATCGGTCACATTACGATTGCAGTCATCCATGAGGCTGTTTGAAACAAAATAGTTATTTAAATTAGATGAAACTAATCGTTTCGCCACTTTAAAAGTACTTGTATCTAAAGAGTTAAAAGTTCATCTGTAGTAAGTCTGATTTAACATTCCTTACAAATCTGGAACTTTAATGCTAAAGTCCCTGGTTTGGTGGTGTATTCGTTATGAAAAAAAGGTAACACGTATCCAATTCTGAATTGAATATTTTTGGATTACGGTAACTGATGCGCTAAACATACGTTAAATACATGTGATATGGGGACGCATGAATACGGAAAACGTACTCCAGTGTAAACGTACTCTAATTGTTCTCAATACTTACAGTTGATAAGGGCTTCTATTCCATGACTCCGTGCAACAGAGAACGCTCAAGTTGTTCAGCAAGAATCCTCTAGCTTCAGTTTAACCTTTCCTCTGTTGTCTTTGGAACATAAATTTATCATCTAATTGCCACTTCCCCACTCCTGGAATGAAGCATCGATCTAGCTGTTCTTGATGCCTGATACTTACAGCTCACCTAGAGGAGCTAGGTCGGCGTTTACTTCACTTTTCGTTTGTTTTTTCCGAACTTTGATAAAGGTAACTTATTTTGTATAATTGTCAAATTATCAGATGTTACGGCAAAAGCGATTTATTCGAATTAGTACAAGCACAACGAGATATCCACTTAGATGAAACAAAATTGCGGAGCTGATATGCAAATTAGTTTCGACGCAAAGCATTGTGGTTACTATTAGGAATCGTGGCAAAGGAAATATGGTAAATGGGATTCCGGATGGTATTCACTTTTTATATATCTATTCCTTCATTGTTTTCAAAAAATATGAATTGTGATATTATTACATTCTGTATAAAGAATTGCTCTTTAAACTTTCAGTTAATATTGCTTTTACTCCTGTTTTTCCCCTTAAAAAAACAATATTTATACACATTTGAATATTTTATACAAATAAAAACATCGGGAAAAACACAGTTTAAACTATTTCATCATCATTTTTGTCTAAATATCCGCTTTTTCATGTACTTCCGGTTAGGTGCTTCACTACTTCCGGTCAAAATGGCGGCCATATAAGAAATCGGTCCAAAAAACCGGTTTAACAGGAAAAATTGCGATGGCACCATATCACATATTAATCCCCATGTTTTTTCCTATATTTCCTGAAAATTTGGTGCTTTTAACAGAAAGTGAACAATTCGGCCCCAAATCTGCACATATCTGCCCCACTATTAAAATTAAAAAGAGAAGAAGCAAGAAGATTGCTAGGTTTAGATAATAAATAATTTTATATTATTTTTTAATATAAAATTTTAATCCAGCCCTTTATGAAAAATCCAGTAACATATTCCAGTGAGATAACCAAGTACTTCACTATTTATCGGAGAATCAAATACATATACACATCCTCGCCCAAGTTTGTAGTGTTTGTAAAAAGATTTAAAAGCTCTGTAAAACATTAAATGATTATTTAAAATAGGATTATTAGATTTAGTAGATCTATTTTCTAATTTATAAATTATTGTTTCTATATCTATATATTTTTTAAAAGTAGTTTCATATAAGAATCTGTAAATCAGTGATGTCTTTATAAGATTTTCTGAGTAATTAAGATGTTTTAAAGTAAAGTAGTAGAAGTTAACATAATGAACTATTGTGTTTATCATTTAGTATAAGTAATATATAAATAATGCGTATAGAAATTAATCCTAGATCTTTGTTAAATTTAGAGCATATATGTGAAGTGTTATACAAACTTCATCCAAGCGTTTTAGATGACTTGGTTGAAATGGAAAGATCTTTGGGTGATATTCTTGGGGTTATTAATTTGAATAATTTATCTTTAAAAGAAAGAGAATTCTTATCTGATAATTATCAAGAAGAAGATCACTCAAGTGAATCAATTACACAAGATGATAAAGGAGTTAAAGTTACCACTAAAACTTTTGATAATAGAGAAGATGTTATTAAATGTTTAAATGAATATAAATCTAATAATCCAAATACTAAAATATTAACCGAAGAAGATAGTACAAGTCAACTATTAAAATATATTACAGAGTTAGAAGAAAATAAAAATTATATACAATTTCATAATCTAAGAAAATATCTTCAACTAGATACAGATGAATATATTCCTATGAAAATTTATGTTGAAGTTGAAGATCCAGTAATAGGTAAAAAAGTAAAAGAATTGGTTGAGGCACTTGAGAAAACTAGAGCTCCAGAACAGTTTTATTTAAATAAAAAAGAATTAGATGAAGATGCTTATTTTGCTGAAGGTTATGGTCTTACAATGAATGAGGAACAGGAAAAACAAAGAGATGATTTCTTTTGGGGTAAGGATGTTGAAGGACTTAAAGAACTTTTAATAAAGGAAAAGTTATATCCATAATTTGGAATTTAAAAAATAAATTATAATTATATAAATGGTACATATAAGTTGTATTAAAAAAATTACCTCAAATGAAGTAGAAAAATGGGAAAAAATTAGATGTTCATTATTTGTTAGAAACGATTTAATGAAACTTACTTATAGAGAAATTAGTTCATTAAATAATGATAGAAAAAAATCTTTTATTAGGCTACATTATCTAAAAATGAAAAGAGATTATATATATCTTAAAATTTATCACGATAACATAAAAAAGACATTATCTAATGAGAAACTATTAAAATATTTTGAATCTGTTTTATTCACAGATTTGATGTGACAAAGTTATAAAATTGAATTATTGTTTAAAGAATAAAAATAAAACTATAAAATGACGAAAATGTTAGAGAAATCTTACAAAAATGAAGAATTAGGAATAGAGTTAAAATCATTTATTGATTATAGACAAAATATTTGGTTTTTAGGAAAAGATGTTGCAAAGATACTAGGTTATAGTGATACTAATAAAGCTATAAGACAACATGTTGATGAAGAAGATAAATATAAAGGGGCCGCCAAAACGGCGGGGGGTTTACAACAAACATTTTATATAAACGAATCAGGTTTTTACTCCTTATTATTATCCTCTTAATTAGAAACAGCTAAAAAGTTTAAACGATGGATTACTTCAGAAGTTCTTCCTTCTATTCGAAAATTTGGTCAATATAAACTTTTTGATAATCCAAATAACAAAATGTTTAAGATTGAAAATGAAATGGATTTACATTCAAAAGTTGTAGAATTAATTAGAAATTTTTATCCAGATGCTTTATTGGTTGCATCTCTTGGTGAAAACCAAGATACACCAGAAAAAAGAATTGATAGTTGGAAGAAAGGATTTCAGAGAGGTCTCCAGATCTAATGATATTAAATTATCATATAGATTATAATGGTTTATGTATTGAGTTCAAATCACCAACTAATTATTACAATATATCTGAGTCACAATTAAAAATGAAAGAAACATATATTAAAAATAATTATGCGTTTATACTATCAAACGATTACGATAAAATCTCAAAACTAATTCATAAGTATATGGCTGGTGTGCGTATTCCCTGTGAATATTGCTCTAAAGCATTTCGTAAAATAAAAACTCTAAATAATCATTACAGAGTTATTCATAGAATAAAAATATAATTTCTAAATAATTATTATTTAGAAATATAATGTCTAACATGATGAAAAAGCTTTTAAAAATAAAGAATTAGGAATTGAGTTAATTCATTAATATTTCTATTTTAAATATTTATTAACATACTCTGGTGATACATACTTTTTACTTTCCTCTAAATATTTTTCACACCTTTCGTAAAAATTATCGTCTATATTATTTGCTTTATCCTTACCTAATTCTAAAATAAATTTACAATATAATATCATACTAACTATATGCATCTCATCACAATTAACTGCGCTATAAATTATATTGTGAATATCAAGTCCTTCTCTTTTTAACTTATCCATTTCTATTTTAATAATTTTTTTTCTTTAAATCAATTTATTTTATTTTAAAGCACATTTTGAAATCTTCATAATTACGAAAATGTTTGTAAAATCTTTTAAATTTTTCAACCAACTTTGGATCAAATTTTAAACTTTTTTCTTTATCAGAAAAATAATAGTAGTAAGCTTTACATTTTTCTATCATCAAATCATTATTATCACCAACTATAGAATCAACTTCTTCACAAATTTTTTTTCCTTCTTTAGCTAAACATGATTCATAAGAATTAAAAAATTGTTTTTCTAGATCTTCCATTTATTAGTTAATTATATTAAATTTTTTATTATACCTACTAACAAATCTATCCGCTATAGGAGTTTGATCAATTATCATTTCATCTATTAACTTCATTCGATCGACAAAATCTTTTTTATTCCACTCATCTCCTCTCAGAGCAGCTCTAAGTTCAACAAGAACTTTTTCATAAGTGGTAAATGCAATCCTTGACATCTCAATTTTTCTTTTGTAATTATTTTTCTTTCCTACTCCAGCAATAATAACTCCAGCACCATTTACAACTCCAAGAACAACAGGGTTAAGTGTTATTCCACCACTAATAGTTCCTATTGCTACCAAGCATATTCCAGAGATTGTAAAAAAATTATCAAGAAATTTAAAACTCTTATAACATTTCTTAAAACACCAGTATTTCTTGTGGTAGTGACTATAAAAGTCTTTGAGGGTTTTGACATCTGATTCTGTCAGAGATTTGTCTATGTGATTAAATTCAAAGATATCCTTCATTTTATATTTATATTACATAAGATCCATTTAACTTTTCTTGAAGCATTACTTTATTATATTGCTCAGAGTCGGTGTCGTAAAAGTTTGGAGAAAACATTATTTTACTTAACACTCCACCTTCAGTTTAAACTCAAACTTTTGATCGTTGGTGTAACGAACTGTTTGTAAACTTAATATTGCGCTGTAGTTACTTATTTTAGCTTTTGTAATATTTTGGCTAAAATCTTCCGCCAGCCATATAACAATTTTTTTTCCATTAAAACTACTTGGAAAGGTAAGTTGTCTTCTTACTTTATTAACAACTAAATTGATTGTTCTACTTAACGTATTATAATATAAATCTAATAAAAAAAAATCCACTATTTGAATCTCTTTTCTTTATACTAAATTTTCTATTTCTCCAATGATGAAAAACAATACATAAAGTATATTTTGTAATACCGATAGGAGGAGAAAAGCTAATAGTATAACCAGTAACATCTAAGCCTTCTTTTTTTATATCATCTATGGTTCTATTAGGTATACCCATATCACTTAAAGTATTACCGCTAGTAGAAGCTAAATTGTTAAAAACAATACCAGATGAAGTTCTACTTAATTTGTAATTAGTGGCATTAGTAAAATCATAAACTTCTTTAAAATATTTTCTGTACAAATTATGAGTAGTAAAAGGATGAATTTCTTTTACCATTCCAACTGTTGCTGCACTATTGTTACTGTTTCTATCAAGATTGACGTTCAATATTTTTTTATTATTTGCATTTATATCAACGTTGTACACCACTTCTGTTGGGTGGATATCAAATGCGGTGTGATAGTCGTAAACTTTATCTGGATCGATATTGCTAAATGTCCCCACAATTCCATAAGTAATTAAATAAACCCCCAAAAACTGTCTCGGATAAACAGCTAAGTCAGTTCCATCTTGTGGTATATTAACCAAAATGTGAAGAAAGAATCTATTTCCAGTTGTCAACTTCCGGAAATTAACTATTATTCTATGGTAATACATAAATTGTGATTGTCCCTTTGGATCGCTGTATCTATGGGAGAGTTTCCTTACACTAACATTTCCAATTGATAATCCTGTTGAAGTTCCTTTGTCTACACTTATTTGTGACTTATGCCAAAGTTGATAATCAGTGTTGAGTATTTCAAGACAAAGGGTATGGTCAACATTTGCAGTTAACCTGTAAAAGTTGATTCCCATTTTATACTTGTACCCACCTTGAGAATTTTTGTTTATACCCATAAAAATAACTTTGTGATTATAATCATGAAAGTTTCCTTTGTTTGGTGCTAAATCTCCTATTCTTTTTATAACAAAACTGGCTCCGGTATCTATTTCATCAGTCCATTGAGACCCACTAGACATAAGATAAGCAAACTGGTTGTTGTAATGACTTGGTTGAACTGTAGTATGATGAACTAGTTTGTCAGCGTAATTTTTATTTACCGCATCATTGTCTTGGGTTGGCTTACCAAGATTTATTATTTTATTATTACCAACATTAAGGTTTCCAGTCATAGCGACTGTACCATCTTTTTCCAAATAATCACTTAAATCTGGAGCACCTGTGTTATCATCCACATATTTCTTTGTTGCAGCATCTGTGTTTGTTGTTGGTGGTCTAAGGTTAATTATTTTTTTATTATCCATGTTTAGATTATTAGTCATTGTAGATGAACCATCACGGGCAACATACTTTAAATCTGTAAAAGCTAATGGTGTTGGTTGATTACCACCTGTTGGAGCTGGTAGATTAAATATTCGATTATTATCCATATTCAGATTACCTTTCATTGGGTAAGATCCATCTCTGTCAAGAAATGTGTTGTCTACATAATCTTTTGTAGGAGGTTCTTTTCCATCCAGTGGTGTGCTAAGATTTGTAATTCGGTATGCATTCTTCATATCAATATTTGAATCAACTGTTAGCCTTGTTGACGTGAGTGATCCGCTGGATTTATCATCCACATACTTTTTGGTTGCTACGTCATCATTAGCTGTTGGTGTGCCAACTTTAATTATTTTATTATTATTCATGCTTAGATTACCAATCATTGTTCGGGAACCATTTCTATCAAGAAATCTGCTGTCTGAATATTGTTTTGTGGCTGGCTCATCTGAGTCAACTGGATGTTTGAGGTTAAGAATACGAAATTGATCCTTCATATCAATATTTGAATCAACTGTTAATCGTGTTGTTGTGGGTGATCCACCAGAATTATCATCAACATACTTCTTTGTAGCAGCATCAGTATTAGCACTGGGTGCACCAACATTTGTGAGTCTTTTTTTATTCATATCATAATTTCCATTTGCGGTTAGACTAAAACCAACTCCTGGAGCACCCTGAATTCCTTTAGCAAAAGGATGATCAAAAGATTGTTCATTAAATATTCCCATTTTTATCTAATGATTATATTTATTTTAAGGGAGGGGTGTTAGGGGAACCGTAGGTTCCCCTTATAGATTACTAGTAAAGTTTTTTGCAATACGTTTTCTGGGTTTATCAACATATAAAAATGTAAATGGTTTTTTTGTTGCTGCTTTATATGTCTCTTTGTCAACTCCTAATTCGGATGATATTCTGTTTGCTTCCCTTGATGATGGAAATTCGTACAGACAGTAGTGAGAACAATTCAATCGAATATCCTTTGGAGTTTTGTAAAATGATTGACTGAGGTAGATTACAGAGCAATTCTTATGTCGTCCTTGCATGAAATAATCTATTAACTGTCTCTGGTTTTTATCACAGACGTAATCATCAAATATCACAAGTTTTTGATTGTCTTCATAATCCATTTCTGTCACTGGAGTTATTTCATCATTACTTACATGAAGTATTTCATAACCAAGTTTACTACTTAACTCCCTCATTTTTTGAATTAAGTTTTGATACTTATCCTGTTCTAGATTACGTGCATAAAGATAAATTTCATCGTAGTATAACAGCGGTTTAATTAACATGTGATATAATAGATTAGTTTTACCACTTCCACTGTTTCCACAAATTAACATCCGAAATGTATCTGATGGCATGTAAGGAAATAACTGTTTATATTTTTTATCCGGGTCATCAACACTATCATAGTTTGGTATTTCCATTTATCTATTTATTATATAAAATGAATAGTGAAGAATACAAAAAACTTGCAAGAAATAAAATTGAAGCTGACGCTTTAACTCAACAGGTTAGAGACGTTATCAAAACAACAAAATGGCAAAAACAAGATATGCGGGAAGGTTTTAAAGAGACATTTAAACCACTTATTAAATCTCAAGATAGCATTAAAAAAAGTATTGATGAGCAGCAAAACGCAACTATAGCACAACTAAAAGCTAATCAACTTGCATTAACATCAGGATTGGAAAAGATTAATGAAACTAATTTAAGATTGGCTGAAATGAGAGAATTACCAGCTTTGGAAGGTGTTTATGATGACCCATCAACATCTAGACCAAGATCACCTACATGTTATAACATTGAAAAAAATTTTGATAAAGTTGATTTAGAATTATTAGAAATTATGGGATATCCAAGGCCAAATAATTTTTTTGGTACTGATATTGATAGACTTGAAGAAATACTTAATGAAGTAAAAAATGATGTAAAAACTTTTACAGGATAATAGATAAAGCAGAAATAGATAATGTTAAAATGCAAAAAGATACTCTTCATAAATACAAAAACATTCTTAAACTTTATTTAGATTCGCTTGAGTATAAAATAGGAGAAGGTATTTACTTTAACAACCCACATCAACTTCTAGACAGACTTGAATTACTTGGTGGTTCAATTCTTGCTGGGAATAATGGTGTGATACCTGAGTTTTCTCAAATAGCACATCTTCTCAACCAAATGAAAGTGATCTCAAAAAAACAACTAAATGATTTAATAAAAACTTATATATAATAGGGGAACCTTATATATAGGGGAACCTACGGTTCCCCTAACACCCCTCCCTCTCAAAATAATATAGTTATTAAATAAAATGGAAGAACGAGCTATTCACATTTCTTCAATAAACAGAGAAAAAAGAGGAACAAGCAAACCTGGTGATTTTACTATTAAGTTTAATCCGTCTTTGAAACTTAACCCTGAAAAGAAACATCAACTTGCTCTTGATCGGTTGTCCATGACTTACTCTTGGTACAATATTAGAAGTGATTATGGAAACAATAAAATCAAATACACTCATGATGGTACCAACTGACAAACAATTACTTTTACAGATGGAATGTATTCCTACTCAGATATTAATGATTACATTCATCAATATATGACTCAAACGTCTCATCACACAACAGATTCGGGTGGAAAAAAAATTTATTACATACATACACTTTACATACACTTTATTGATGCTCCCTAACTGGGCTTTTCAGCTCAATAAAATAAAAATATATATATATAAATTAATTAAGAATGTAAGTACAATAATATTATAATTACAAAATATATATCAATAATATAATATATCAACTTAATAAAACATTTGCAAGATGACGTCTAAAATTCCTGGGGCATTTTAAGGACTTAATGTTATCATTCAAGGAGTTCCAGAGTTTGGCTCCTCTGAAAGCAAAGGAGCGCTGCCCTGTTGACAGGCGACATAAAGGTATATCCAAAGCACCAGATGATCGAGTTTGTCTATTATTGACTTGAGAACGTGATTTAAACATATCAGCAAGATAGTCTGGAACAAGCTTGTTAATACATTTGTGCATCATAGTAGCGTCATTTAGAATGAGTTTCTCTCTAATAGGAAGCCATTTCAACGATCGCAACCCATCCGAAATATGGTCATACTTTCTTAGTCCCAGAATAATTCGCCCAGCAAAGTTTTGGACTTTTTGTAACTTGTCAATATTGCTGCTGCTGGTATTACTCCAGACAGTTGAACAATATTGGAGTTTACTAAAGACAAATGAATTTATTACTAACAGAAGTGTTTTCCTATCCAAGAGGTGCTTGATTCTGTTAATTTGGTACAATTTAAAAAGGCATTTAGAGGCAATCTCAGTGATATGTTGGTTATAACTGAGGCGTGTGTCGAGAAGAACACCCAAGTCCTTAACGACAGGCACAGGTGTTATTTCCTTGTCAAAAAGTGTTATACTGAATGATGACAGTTTCTTTAAAAGTTGTGGTAATCCAACAGCTAGAACCTTAGTTTTGTCCGGATTAATCAAAAGAGAGTTTTTACAGCACCACTGAGATATTCTCCTAAGATCTTCGTTTAAGGCGAGGATGGACGTGGGTAATTCGGCAGGTGAAAAGGACAAATATAATTTACAATCATCAACATAGGAGGCAGATAGACAACGTTTAGGAACAGAAAGGAGGTCGTTAACATAGATTGTAAACAAAACCGGACCTAAAATAGAGCCTTGCGGAACTCCGAACTCAAGTGGGAGTACTTTAGAAACTGCGTCACCAATTCCAACGCACTGTTGTCGGTTAGAAAGGTAACTCTGAAACCAATCCAACGCACCCTGGGAAAAATCGAAATTTTGTAGCTTGGATAACAAGATGTCGTGTCGAATACTATCAAATGCTTTAGACATATCTAATAAGACCATGATGGAAACTTTCTTGTTATCCATAGCCTGGAGCAACTGATCTGTAACGTACAACAGAGTTGTTTCTGTCGAGTGAAGCTTTCTATTTCCGCTCTGATGTGCTGCCAGTTTATTATTTCTAATTAGATGCTCCATAAGTTGTCCATGTACCAACCTTTCAGTGACTTTGTGTTGGTAACAAAGGAGTTATTCACAATGTGGGTAATTGTTGTTAGCGTACTGGGTAAACTGTCTTTAAGAATTCTAGAAGATATCTTGTCCATTCCAGGAGCTTTGTTAGATGGTAGGCTTCTAATCACCCTTTCTACCTGATTTTCCGTGACTTGATAGAGAACGAATAATTCGGGGCTAACGTCGGTGGATATGTGTAAAGGAGTCGGCACATCCAAATTTACATTAAGTCCATGATGTAAAGATAAGTCCCTGGCTTTTTGAGCAGTAATACTGCCGACGGAAGTGAAGAAATCATTTAATTCGTTAGCTAACCCAGTGGGATCCTCAGAAACCATAAAACTATCTTGTTGTTTACGTGGTAGACACCGGTTAATGATTTTCCAAATTGAGTTAGAATTTCCATTGCTATCCAGGATCTGAGTCCTGACGTGAACTTTTTCGGCCACACGAATCTCCCTTTTCACTTCTTGACGAAAAAAAATCTGTATCCGTTCAGTGGAAAGGGTCATTTGTTTTCCCGCAAGTTTGCGCCGTTGGTCGCGCGTTCTCATTAGTTGACGAATTTCTGGTGTTATAAAGGGGTTAGGTTTAGATCTAATTTTAACCCTCTTGACTGGAGCATGTTGACTTAGTACTTCCAAGAACAGTTCGTTGAATACATCAACTTGATCGTTGAAATCGTCAAATAGGCTTATTATGTGAAAAGGCGCATATGACAAATCATGTAGAAAATTGTCGGCGCTGTAATTAGTATAGCTTCTAATAGTGACGTAACAGGGCTTGATCCTTGGCTTTTTTAACTTCAGCGAGATGTAAACAAGATTGTGATCGCTAATAGTTGACATAAGGACGTCGTTTGAAGCAATTAGTTTCTCATTCGTGGTCATCACAACATCGATTAACGATTCCCCATTCTCCGTGGCTCTGGTTGGTTTATTGATTAATTGGGTGAGGTTAAAAGTCGAGCAAAAATCGTTTAAAGCACGGGATTCTACGTTATCTTGAAGGAGGTTGCAATTGAGGTCACCCAATATAATGACATCAAGACCTGACAGGAGGGATTCGATAAGACTGTTGGCAAGATCATCTATAAAATTTAATGGAGTACTCGGTGGTCGATATACTGTGCAGAAGACGAATGACTTATAACAGCGACTTTGCACTTTTAGCCACAATTGCTGAAAGTTATTATCAGAAACTGAGGATACATTCTCCAGTGATGAAACTTTGTAGTTTTTCTTAATGTAAACACATAGTCCGCCGCCAGGTTTGTGCGGGCCACGGTCTTGTCTATACAAAGTGTAGCCTGGAGTATAGCCTGGATTTATTCAATTAATCTAACTTTTATACTATCCACCTATAGAGTGTTAGTATCACTTGATGGTGATTATCAACTTGATTTGAGAGGAACAGAATTTGGAGACTTGATTGGATTTGAAAAGAAACTTATTACAAAAACAGAGTATGGATCAAAATTACCAAATATCACAAATTCGATTGATGTGTTAAATATCAACACAACCGCAATAACTGATAGCATTGTAAATGGAATAAATACAAATACCATTGCTGTGATACCAACTGATAATCTTACAAGGTCTTTTCCATTTTCATTTGAACCTAAAAGACCTTTGTATTGTCCTGTATCAACATTTCACATTGATGAAATGAGAATCTATGTGACAGACTCACTTGGAAGACCAGTAAATTTTAATGGTATTGATTGGTTTATGACTTTGATACTCCATTCAATGTAAGGGGAACCTACGGTTCCCCTAACACCCCTCCCTCAACTAAATATATATTCATTAGATAAAAATGAGTAGACAATCAGAGTTTAAAATGAGATTTGACCCTGAATTGGGGCGATATACAAGGCAACACATCTATGGTGAAGGAATAATGGATGTGTTTAAATCAGTTGGTTCAAAATTATTTGGAAAGACAATGAAAAAAGCTGCTAAAAAAGGTGTTGAAAAAGCAGTAAAAACAGCTGCAACAAAAACTGGTGAACATGTTGGTAAAAAGGTTGGTGATAAAATAGTGCAAATGCTAACCAAAAGTAATAAAACACCAAAAGTGACTATTAATGAAAATGTTAAAACAATTCCAAACAAAACAATGACTCAAAAAGAGATAAATAAAAGAGTAAATGCCATTCTTAGTGGTGGGTCAACACGTAAGAGAAAAATTATATAATTATTAAAATAAAATGAATTTTAGAAATCCAAAATATTTAGAAAGATATGAAGATGTTGTTTATGACTTGGAACAGGCTCTAGATACAGCCCCAGCCAATAACGCGTACCAAACTAAAACAGATCTTAGATTTATTGCTGATAATACAGGAGAATCCACTCCTTTTGATTGGTATAACGCACGATTATCAATGGATTTTAAAGTAAATAAACTAGCAAATGGAGCAAACATCGCGGTTGCTGACCATAACGCAATTGTAAATGGTAGTAACTCCTTTATACAAAAATTATCTATCAAAGCAAATGGCCGAGATGTTTATAGTTGTAATTATGCAAATCATGTTGTAAATATTAAAAGTTTACTTGAGTATAGTCCTTCATATGCGCAAAGTATTGCTGCAAATGAATTTTATTTTCTTGATACATCAAGAGAAGCAGAGGAAAGAGAATTTGAAGTTAGTGGCACAAATCAGTTAGCTAAAAGAAGAGCAGAATATAGCAAAGGTTTTGCTGCAAGAAAAGCGCTATTGGGAGCATCAGTCACAGTAAACTGTGAAATTCCTCTTAATAGATATTCTTTCTTTGAAGCATTGGAAGACAAGCTACTTCCAAATACAAAAATTGAGCTAAATATTGAAATTGAAAAAGATGCTAATTTAATTTTTCAAGCTGCTGATAATTGTAGAGTTATTATAACAAGACTACAACTTTTTGTTCCAAAACTTACGTTTAATTCAGAAGGACAAAAGCTGTATATGGAAAATTATCTTAAACCTTACAAATGGATATATTTGAATGAAGTAGTCGAAAGGTCAAATAATTTACAAAATCAGACAGGACATTTTAGAATTACAAATGCTATTTCAAAGCCAAGACATGTATTTGTTTTTGGAATTGATACAGCAAGAATTGATTCTCAAACAGCAAATCCATTTTTATACGATACTTTTAATCTACCAAATAATGCTAATATATCAAGATGTTACCTGGAAGTTGCAAATGGAAACGAATACCCAGATATTCACCTTAAACCTTCTACAGATATGACAAGAGTTTTTAGAAATGTAATGTCATATGTTTATGCAAATAATGATTATCAAGGTGGAACATTACTTAACAGAAGTAATTTTGAAAATTTATTTCCTTTTGTTTATTTTGACCTGACAAAACAAAAAATGGGTATCAAAGATGGTGTTACAAAATTAGCATTTCATTACGAATTATCTGCTAATCCAAACGCTGATTATAATATTTACGCATTAGTCTTACATGAAAGAGTAGCAGAAATATCACAACAAGATGGAAAACTATTGCTTAGAGCTTAGATTTAATATAATTCTATAAATAAATGTCAACTTATATTGAATACGGTGTAAAACTTACAGATGGACAAAAGTCAAAATTGGCTTCTGCAATATTAAATAAATCACCAATAACTCTTCGGCTAAAACATGGACATCTTCGAGGTTCTGATGAGTTAATGCTAACCAAAAGACAAATTAATAAAATAAAAAAATCTATTGCAAATGGCACAGGATCAGATATAAAGATAAGTAAAACACAAATTAGACGTTCTGTAAAACATGGTGGAAACTTATTTTCATCACTTGCTTCTCTCGGAGCAAAAGTATTACCTTACGCAATAAAAGGATTATCTAAAGCTGCTCCTGTATTAGCAACTGGTGCTGCTACTGCACTTGGAGAACTTGGAATAAATAAAATATTTGGAAAAGGAATTACAATTCCAAAAAAGTTTTTCCCAATGTTACCCGCTATTAGAGGAGAATTGACAAAATCACAAATAGATCTAATAAACAAAGCTTATCAATCAGGTGGACGACTGGTTATCAAACCAACTCGTAAACAAATAGAAGGAGGATTTTTAGGTACTCTTGCTTCTATTGGAATTCCAATGGCAATTAGTTTGGTATCTAAGATGTTTGGATCTGGACTGCAGGTTGATAGACGTGGATCATCTAATACAGCAAATGTTTACGTTCCACCTCCTCCATCAACATATGGTGAAGGTTATCCTTATCACTTTCCACCACCCTTTATTCGTACATGGGAAAACCCAATTGGAATGGGAGTTAAAAAAAAAAAGCCGGCAGGCCGTCCAAATCCAAAGGAAAAGGTCTTCTTCTAGGAAAAAACAGCCCTTTCAACTCAATCCCCATTCTCGGAACCATTTTGTAATTAAATCTCTATCCAACTTTGACCTTATGGATTGGATAAAAAGACTTGGTATTAAACATTTTAGAGGAATATATAGCCGTGATGGACTACCTAATAAGATGCGCAAAGAATGTGGAATAATTAATCTAGATGATATGACTGGCCCTGGCACGCATTGGGTTTGTTATAGAAATATAGACAATATAGTTGAGTACTTTGATCCATTTGGATTGATAATGCCAAATGAAGCATTAGAGTATTTTAATACTTCTGGAAAACCTATATTTTACTCAATGGATGAAATACAAAATCGTAATACTGTTCTATGTGGATATTGGTGTTTATATTATTTGTTCGAGCGACAACGTGGTACTAGTATTCTAGATGTAATACATAACCCTCATTTTGATGATGACAACAGTGATTTTATAAAAGCATACTTTGGAGGATAAAAATAATATTTAATAAATATTATTTTTTAATTATCATTATCTTCAAATTGTAATACATATCTATTTTTATTATTAGTGTAAATTATAACTTTTTCAATTTCTTCTTCATCATCTTCTATATTAAAAATATCCTTAAACCAATCAAAAAATTTTTCATATTTATCTTTCTCATTAGACATAACTTGCATTTATTTATTTAATTTTATATTCTTTAAATCATTTTTATTCACTATCCACTGGTGTATTCTTTAGCTGTTTAACCTTCTCAACTTTTGTATTTAAATCTTTAACACTATCAACTAAATCAATAAAATTTGAGTAAATGTCAAAAAGACGATAAAGTGTCTTCTTTTTATCACTATTTAACTGCAACCAAGAATACTCCTCATTTCTTATTCTTTTCCACATATCACTTTCAGCTGCAATTAGTATTCTAGAAAGATCATCATTTTCCTTTCTAAGTGTCTCCAACTCATTATATATTTTTTTCCTTACTTCCTTTTCAAAATCTTTTTTGTTTTAATATCCATCTTTTTCTCTATCTCGGAAAAGAATTTGGCCTCCATTTATTATATAAACAGATAATTACCTTTTATAATATTATTAAGTATAATTGTTTTCTCTTTTAATTCCATAATCAACTCAAATATTTTTAAAAATCGAGTATCATTTTCCATTCTACAAAATGTATTTTCATAACTCATTTTTAAATTATTATATATATTGTCAAGTTCACTTTTAACAAAAATAGATCTAGTTGACATACTTCGTAGATGTATTTTATCTAAACATTATATTAAATGAAAGAATCATATTGCATTGTAGATAAAAGAGTAACTCCTTGCACAGAGCCAAGTGGTTATCAAACTGATAAAAGAGGTAGAACTCAATTCTTTTGTAGATGTGCAGTTTGTGGAAATAAAAAAGTTAGATATGTCAAAACTGGATCTGCTTCTCAAACTGGAAGTGGTAAAAAAAGAAAAACAAAAAAGAAGTCAAAAAACTAATAAGCCCGTCAGTGATGGCGGGCAAAGGTGTTTCTGATGCTGTTGGCCCAATCAAAACAGGAATAAATGTGGGTCAAACAATTTCAGAAACCTTATTTCCTCAAACAAAACCAATGTTTAAAGATTATTGGTCTGGTGATATTGCTAAAGGTGTTGTTAATTCAGAAGATGGAATATTTACTTCCAATTTCTGGACAGGTAAAACAACTGTGTTTCGTTATGATGGTAAAAAATTTTATTTTAAAGAAGGAAATCCTATAATGATTGTTAAGAAAAATGGAAAACAAATTGGTTATGCTCATGTAAGAGATTTTTTTCATAGTGGAGGATTAGGAACCAACAAAATTTACAAATCTGTAGCGGAAGTTAAAAAAATATATGGTTCAGGTCTTTTTGACACAGTAGTTGGTACAGCAGTTGATGGTTTTGTTCATTACGGTTTACCTTGGATGGGTAAGAAAGCAGTTGAAATGGGGCGATATGGAGCAAGTGAATTAATGAGAAACAAAAATCTTCAGAAAAAAGCTGTAAATTATGGGATTAATAAACTCAATCCATTTATTCAAGATTCTGTTGGATCAGCTATGGACCAGCTGTCAACAAAAGTGAGACCTAAAAATAAATATAAAACTGATAGACCAGAATTAGATGGAAGGGGAATAGATATTCACAAGCAGATTGGTAAATTACCAAAACCAAAAGGAGGATGGACCTTGCCAGGGCATAAATATACCAGTCCTTATAATGATCTCGAAAACCAAGTAAGATATGATCCGGAAACTGGTGAAATATTAGAAATTTACGATCAACCAACTGGACCAACTGATGCTGTAGCCATGCAGCATGATGTTGATTATAGTGTTTGTGGTGATGACCGAAAGTGTAAAAATAAAGCTGATAGAAAGATGGTAAAATCATTGGATGCAATTCCTTGGAAAGAAAGACAATGGGGACATACTTTAGCTAGAACAATAATTAATACTAAACAAAAACTTGGAATGGGAACAAAAAACGTAAAGCGGCGTTGAGTATTGATTGGTCTCAACAATTAGCCGACAAACTTCACAAACCAATCACACGAAACTTTCAAAAGAGATCAGTAATCTCAAATGGGATTGATGAAATCTGGGCTGCTGATTTAGTTGAAATGCAAAAGTTTAGTAAGTGGAATAAAGGAATTAAATATCTGCTGATGGTTACTGATGTGTTTAGCAAGTATGGATGGATTAGGGGATTAAAAGATAAGAAAACTGAAACTGTTAGTAAAGCATTTGATGACATATTCAAAAGTAAACGTAAACCTCAAATGTTATGGACTGATAAAGGTTCTGAGTTTATAAGTAAACATTTCAAAGATTTTCTAAAAATAGAGGGAATCAATTTGTATCACACTGAAAACGAAGAAAAATCTAGTGTTGTTGAGAGATGGAATAAAACAATGAAAAACAGAATGTGGAAAATGTTTACAGTTAATAACAACACTGTTTACTGGGATAAGTTAGATAAACTAGTTAATGATTACAACAACTCTAGACATTCTAGTATAAAAATGACTCCTGTTGAAGCAAGTAAAAATAAAAATAAAAAAAATAGTTTGGTCTAATTTGTACGGTGATTCTATTTACTTGAAACCTGGTAAATCAAAATTTGTGGTTGGTGATCGTGTTAGAATTTCTAAGTATAAAAGAAAGGTATTTGATAAAGGTTACACACCAAACTGGACAGAGGAAATATTTGTAATTGATAAAGTTTTACCAACAAAACCAATTACATATAGCATTGTTGATTTGATGGGAGAAGAGATTAAAGGTTCTTTCTACGAGCAAGAATTACAGAAAGCAAAACAACAAACGTTTAGAATAGAAAAAATTATCAGACGAGATAATAAGAAAAAAATGGCATTAATAAAATGGAGTGGATATCCTGATAAATTTAACTCATGGGTTAGCTCAAAGGATTTGGTTGATTGTTAATACAAATTTTGTATTAAAAATAGTTATTTACTTAGTTTCTTCTTCATCAGATAAAAGTAAGTCTTCAACTACTTGATCAGTTATCTCTTCACTATCACTATCACTATCACTATCACTTTCTTCCTCTTCAATTGTAAGTAAACTCTTTCTAGGTTCTAATTCTTTAACATAGCACTCGTGTACTTTTATTTGTAATGATGTTACAGTCTTACTTATAAATATTCCTTCAATTATCAATGCTAATTTAACATTAGAGTACTGATTAATATATTTAAAAGGATTTAAATCGCGACCCCCCTTTCCCTTAAACAAAGATAAAATTTTCCTTGATTTTTCTGAATAAATAAGTTTTGCGTAAAGAACTGGCGCTGATGATTCATCAACTTTTGTTTTCTTTTTTCCTTTCTTGTCTGTGTATTCTATTTGTTTATAGTAAAATGGTGAAGATAGAGTTGATGCTAGATCTGGTCCATATTCATTCTCTAAATGTTGCTGAGATAAAGTTGTTACATTATTAATAACATCAAAAAATGCTTTTTCTTTATTATTAGGTTCACTATCTTTAGCCCAAAGACATACTGGAATACTATAACCTACTAACTTGTTTGTTTCTTGATTTTTCTTTTCATTAACACCAAAACTGAAAAGAACTGGAGATTCTAATACTAAAGCTCCTTTCTTTCCATTTGTATATTTAATTTCAATTGGAATACGTTTGTATTTAATCTTGTTATCTTTGACTTTATACTCTTTGGCTTCATTAAAGATAATATTCTCTTGGGTAATATTTTCGTAACTAGACAACTGCATTTTATTAATATTTATTTTAATCTTTAAACTATAATTCAATTTTATTTTTTTGGCCAAAGAATCTTTGTTGACCAATAGTTAGGTGATTCTGGATTATTATTATAAGTTAATTCCCCCTTTTTATTTTTAATCTTTGTAGCTCTTGAAAGATAATTATCTCTTCTATCTTTATCCTTATGGATAAGATAATCAGGATATTTTGGTGATCCAAAATGAACTTTTTTCCCACCTGGAAGTGTGGCCATGTATTTGTTATTTTTTCGGGTTGAATAATCAAGTGATTCAGCACCAAGCTTTTTCGCATTTCTGGTTAATTTTTTGAACTCTGATCCAGTAACAACATATTTGTCGTTTGGAACATAATCTGGATCCTCATCATGTCTATAACCATCATCAACTATAAAATCCAAATCCTCTTTTGTAGGAGTAGTTTCTCTTGATCTTGATTCCATTTTTTATTATTTGATTATACTAATCCTAATTCTTTTTTAAACTTTTGTTCCCTTCTATATATTTCCTCATGTCCTATTTCTTTTACTTGCTCTGGAGTATACATGTGAGTAAACATAAGATATTTACAAAAAGGATCTAATGGTTCATCACTTCCAATAGCTTTAATAACTCCAGCAATACTCATTTTTGCAGTATTAACAATACCATCTAAATAATTACAAAGATAATGTATTCCATATTTATCCTCATCAACAGGAATTTGCTTTGGATTTAAAATATAACCCATACTATTAAGAATACTGTAATATCTATACAAGTTTTTTGCACAACTAATCCTATCATCATCACCACTTTCCTTTAATTTTTTTATTGATTCAAAAATTGTTTTTTTTCTTCTTTTCTCTTTGCAACCAACCTCAACTTTAAATCCCATATCTTCAAATTCTTTTAATAAAGTATCCATTTATATAATGTTTGGAATAAACTAAATTTGGGTGGAGGAAAAAGATTAACATTCAGTATTTTATAAGAATCTTTAATATATTTGTTAGCTACTTCTTTTTTACTTGAACCTTCTTCTCGAATTTCTGGATTTGGATATTTTTGTAAAATTTCATATAATAAATGACCTTTATCGTTTTTAATTATTTTTATTTTTTCATCAAATGAATAAACAGTGCTTCCAACATAAACTTGTTTTTCAGGAAAATGTATTGAATAAACTTTCTTAATATCTTCCATTGTTTTTATTTAATTTTTTTTCTTTTAAATCATTTTTAAGAGAAAAAACTTTTCAAATGATTACAAAAATCTTCATGATCACTGTCAGTATATGAAAGATCTAATTCCTCTCTATCGCTATCGTATTCATCACTATCACTATCTTCATACTAGCCTGCGTAGCAGGCGCTTGGAAGTAGTGGGCACAAGAAAAAACGGGCGCGCGAGAAGGAGACACGCGAGGGGAGAGGAAGCGCCTGCACGGAAGGCCCCCGAAAATCGTTTCCCGCCCCCTCTGTAATTACTTGGCAGCCGTTGCGTGATCTGTCAAAAGTTTTGACAGAAAACGACTGACCTCGCACAAACAAAGCAAGCCGCCAAAAAGCGTTGTACATTTTATCTTCGGTCTAAATATATCTGTTATAAAGATCAGCTGGGTTATCTGATTATAGAGCGATGGAGCAATAAACTGATGGTTAACACACAGCTTTAAATCGTTTTTAACCATGGGCACGATAAATAGGAAATAACAAAGTCAAAACTGGGTATCTTTTAAAGAATGCATGCTGTGTATTATAAAAACTAAAAATATTGTTCTGGTCAGACTCCAACGATCACAGCGTACGTGGAAAATGACCATATTGCTTTTACTCCGCTAACTGGCAGCCGTTTTTGGAGCAGACATGTCTTACTAAGCGGACCTAAACCTCAGAACACAAACTGTACCGACATGTTCTCTACTGCAGTAATGAGACATAAACAACAGACCTCAGGTCGCCTCCGAACGGCGAATAATACTATAGTCAAATGTTTTTTTCAAATTCATACCCCTGGTAAGTGTTTCATTTCATCAATCATGTGCAAGTTTTGATGGTATACGTTCCATCGACAGCACAAGCCGCCAAGTTCTCCTGAGCAAAGAATATTTCCTCTGATCTTCATTGCAACGATTCGACAAATCTTTTGTCTCTCGCCACTTCTGCTGATGCGTATCCGACGTCAATTCTTTCCATCGTGAATACCGTTTGAACACTCTAACTTTTCTTTGAGATTACAGCCACATAGTCCCATTAAACCAGATTGAAGTGACCTCCGAGACCTGAACTTCGATTGTATACAATTTAGTGGTTTCAGGAGCCAGTAGTGTAATGCAAGATCTTCACTACGTTGTCCACGTACTATTGATTGACAGTTTTCTCGCCCCGCGCGGTTAATTTTTCCCTCGGGAGCCTCTCGACCAATTGGAAATATCCGCACTCACAGAGTGCGAGTTGAAACGATTTTCGGGGGCCTTCCGTGCAGGCGCTCCCTCACCCCTTGCGTGTCTCCCTCGCGCGCGCCCGTTCTCTCTTTCGCCCGCTACTTCCAAGCGCCTGCTACGCAGGCTATCTTCATACTCAATGTTAAGCTTATTAAAAAATAATTCAAAATAGTAATAAATATTTTCAAAACCAGGATAAGGATCATTACTATCATCATTTTCTTTTAAAGCATCGTAACGTATTTTATAATAAGAAAATTCTCTTTTAATTTTAATCAAATAATCAACATCATCCTCATAAATTTCAAATTCACTAATATCCTTAAGTTTACCTTTTTCTTGTCCTCTCAAAAATCTTTTAATTAAATTACATAATCTATCAGATCTTTTACTTTTAAATAATCCATTATTTATCTCATCAAGGTGATTATAAAAATACTTAAATTCCTTATTTAATCCTCTTATGTAAAGATATTCTTTTTTATAATCCCTTGCATATTCTGGGATTTTATTATTAGTTGATTTCATGCAATTCTGGTAATTCGAAGATGTTCCCAGGATACCCATTTCCATAACTACTAAAGCTGCAGTTGGGAAATCTGGGCAAGAAAGGGAAAACGAATTTTATATACTACTGAAGACATGGATTTTTCTTGGTGATGCAGTAGAGTATGGTTAGAATGATATGATTAGAACGCCAATAAATAGATTTCTTAAAATTGATTTCGAATTCGCATGCATACTACGAGTTTATTTCTTATTCACTTGGAATCAATCGATATATATGTTCATACACCATCGTAGCTCCGTCGAAAACTATACCCGATTTCAGACCAAAATGGGCAAAGTCTATAACCGTTTTCAAACCAAAACGGCGCAAAAACCATACCAATTTCTTTCTATTAAAAGAAGGATAATAATTCTTTCTAGAGTAATTTGAATAATCACTCGCGGTTTCCCCATTTTCCCTCATCTTGGTAACTTTGCTTTATATAGTAAAGATCCTCTCTGGGTCATGGTCATATATTTTCAGATTTTCCCTGCTTCCAGGTTTTTGACCCTGCGAAAACAAATTTTGTATGAAAACAGGTGTCTTAAAACCACCATGTAAACTTTTCTTTAAAAATAAACAGCACAAACAGCTGATCGATCGCGCAAAGCTGGATGATGTACACTTCCTAGATTCCAACAGTTCCTTCTTATACGGCGCCATTTTAAACAAAAATTGAACCATTTTTCTCTCTCTTCTTCACTAAAGCCAGCACCAGGAATGTCCCCTGGAATAAGATCGACTTGATCGCCCGCCGTGTTAGTTATTTCAAATTTGCCGCAAGGGCCAAAGGCTCACTTCCAGGCAACTTCCGTTTTTTTTTTTTTTTTACTAACTTGCGGTCAGCAGGTTAGTTTTTTTTCTGGAATCCGAAAATTATAGAATTTCTTCGCTTTTTTGGGCTCTATTTTCGCTGAAAAAAGCTCTCCTGCAAGAGCCAAGCATGCACGAGAACAGTCATGTTTGCGGGTAAGCTTGCTCGTATAAGAAGATCGCGAAACCAACGCGATAAGTACTAGCCTCTTGCTGGTCATAAAAGTATTTTCTGCACCAAATCATAAGGGCCACTAGTTGATCAGATTTACTGTCATCTGTCTAATGTATAATGTCTTTTTATTCTAATGTACACATCGCTTTTTCTTATCTTGTAGTATTTTTAAATTTTAATTCGTGTTGTTTATTTTATTAGTTCTAAATATTTTAATTACGATTGAGGGCGACTAGTTCATCAGTTTTTACTTACTTACATTCGAATAGGTCCCTAAACTGCTTCGTCAAGAGTAGCATCCCAAGGGCTCTCTCGGCCGTCCCTGAAAACTTTTGCCGCGGTTCCTTTTTTTTGTTTTGACTCAACTTACGCCCCTGGGCATCCAAGGATTTTTTTACCAAAGAAATAATAATTATTTTACGAGTAAAAAACCAACATGTTTTGTCACAATTAATGTTGTGTTGTCTGTGAATGTTTCTAATGTAGCTGTTGTTCACATGGGCTTTCATAACAAAGAAAGACAACCTGAACGGTAGAACAATTTTTTTAAGCCAGAGTAAGCGCAGGCGCCTAATACCCACTAAAATGCTCGTTTGGGTAACGGAACGGACTCTTAAAGAGACAGGTTCACGGTTCGGCGCATGCTCTTTTATCAAAATGCTGTTTTTCTGCCGGGACAAGCTGTATCGTCTATATGCAAGCAATATGATCATGTCATAATATTGTCAAAGAACCAATCTGCACACTACCCTGGCAGTCACTTGCATTTGATCGACTTAATATTTGTAAATGACTGTAAATTAATCAACCATGGAATACACCTTCGGGTCAACAGTAAATTCAACGTTGGTAGTGTTGGCATAATCCACTAATGTTTTCTGCGATTTAGTACTCCTCCATCCTACTTCAGGTTATTCTGAAATACACTTCTGCTTTGAAATACACTCTGAGATCGCTGAGATACATGTGAGTGGGATTATTAACCGATAGAATAAATAATAAATTGGAAAAAAGAAATTTAATTAATGAGCATACGCTTAACCGTGAACCTGTCCCTTTAAAAACAACGTAAGAAGGCAGTCAATTGTCTGTGACTTGTTCACAATAATTATAATCTCGATAATTTAAAATCGTTATTCCCGACACAAACCAAAAAAAACTTTCTGCGCATCCCAAAATTATTAAGTCCTTCCGTTCCGCATTTGGTTTTGAACTAATTCCTTCTTCCTACTTACTCTCAGTCCATTTATATTGCTTGCAGTCTGTCCCAATATAGCAACTCTTAATGAGACATCAGGAGTTCTTACCAGTCCTTACTATCCAAGACTTTACCCTTCTAACGAAAAATGCAGCTGGAAAATTATAGCAAGTAAAGGAGAACGCATTTTGTTGTTCATTGAAGACATTTATATTCGTAACTGTGGTTCATCTTGCACGTGTGACTACCTGGAAATACAAAATGGCTCATCCTCTGATGGCATCTCAGGCAGGCGAAAATGTAGATACTATAAAGACCGTGGGATAGTATACCATTCGGTAAGAGATGTCCTGAGGGTGACGTTTGTTTCTGACAGTGGTAGATACCGAGGGAACCGTGGATTTAAGGCAACTTACATTAAAGTGAATTATAATGCAACAAACACCGGTAAGTTATTTGTCCCTTCTTCCACTTTATCAAACATCTCTCGTTCCCTTGTACAACCTGACTTGTCCCATGGTATAGCCGTCTGCGGCCAAGCTGCTCCTACAAATTTTGGAAAAATAATTGATTCTTAAAAAACGTGCCCTTCGATTGATTCATTTCAAACCCTTTAGGTTCCCCGCTGTACCTCTGTTAAAATTGTCCAATGTTCGTCCTCTTAATTTCCGTTTTTTTAAAACAATCTGCCTTATTAATATGCACGATGTATCCAAAAATGTATCACCTCCAAACGTTTCCAACTCATTTAACTATTCTTCAAAAAGTACATCATCATAATACACGACTTTCCGCGGCTGGCAATTTCTATATTAAGCACCCGAGAACTGGCCATATGAAGAGCTCCTTTTTTAAGAATTGGTGCACAAATATGGGTTGTATAGTATTCCTGACAGTGATAGTGCTATACCTAAATATAAATTCAAGAATACCCTACAGAGTCGGCTACTGGATATTTTGATACACGAGGATACTTATGTTGGCGTGCGTACTTTAATTGACTTATTTAGTAAATATTAATTTTTAGTTTAATTTGACTCATACCTTGATTCATTTACCTATTTTAAAGTACCGTAAAATTCCGAAAATAAGCCACTCTAAATATAAAACCCCCAAGCTCGTAATGCAAAAAACCCTCCGTTAAATCGCCCCTCCAAATATAAGCCCCCGGGGAGGGAGGGGACTTAGGGTTAGGGTTAGGGTTAGGGGGGTTTGGGTTAGGGTTAGGGTTAGGATTAGGGTTAGTATACCTCTGTATACCTCTATATAACCTGTTTACCCATGTTTACCCTAGTAATACTGTATACCCTGTATACCCCTATATATCCTGTTTACCCTTGATTACCCTAGTAATACTGTATACCCTGTATACCCCTATATAACCTGTTTACCCATGTTTACCCTAGTAATACTGTAAACCCTGTATAACCCTATATATCCTGTTTACCCTAGATTAACCTAGTAATACTGTATACCCTGTATACCCCTATATATCCTGCTTACCCATGATTACCCTACTAATACTGTATACCCTGTATACCCCTATATAACCTGTTTACCCATGTTTACCCTAGTAATACTGTATACCCTGTACACCCCTATATATCCTCTTTACCCTTGATTACCCTGTATACCCCTATATAACCTGTTTACCCTTGATTACCCTAGTAATACTGTATACCCTGTATACCCCTATATATCCTGTTTCCCCTTGATTACCTTAGTAATACTGTATACCCTGTATACCTCTATATAACCTGTTTACCCATGTTTACCCTAGTAATACTATATACTCTGTATACCTCTATATAACCTGTTTACCCATGTTTACCCTAGTAATACTGTATACCTTGTATACCCCTATATATCCTGTTTAGCATTGATTAACCTAGTAATACTGTACACCATGTATAGTCCTCTATATAACCTGTTTACCCATGTTTACCCTAGTAAAACTGTATACCCTGTATACCCCTATATATCCTGTTTACCCTAGATTACCCTAGTAATACTGCATACCCTGTATACCCCTATATAACCTGTTTACGCATGTTTACCCTAGTAATACTGTATACCCTGTATACCCCTATATATCCTGTTTACCCCTGATTACCCTGTATACCCCTATATAACCTGTTTACCCATGTTTACCCTGGTAATACTGTATAGCCTGTATACCCCTATATATCCTGTTTACCCTAGATTACCCTAGTAATACTGTATACCCTGTATACCCCTATATAACCTGTTTACCCATGTTTACCCTAGTAATACTGTATACCCTGTATACCCCTATATATCCTGTTTACCCTAGATTACCCTAGTAATACTGTATACCCTGTATATCTCTATATAACCTGTTTACCCATGTTTACCCTAGTAATACGGTATACCCTGTATACCCCTATATATCCTGCTTACCCATGATTACCCTAGTAATACTGTATACCCTGTATACCTCTATATAACCTGTTTACCCATGTTTACCCTAGTAATACTGTATACCCTATATACCTCTATATAACCTGTTTACCCATGTTTACCCTAGTAATACTGTATACCCTGTATACCCCTATATATCCTGTTTACCCTTGATTACCCTGTATACCCCTATATAACCTGTTTACCCATGTTTAGCCTAGTAATACTGTATACCCTGTATACCCCTATATATCCTGTTTACCCTTGATTACCCTAGTAATACTGTATATCCTGTATACCCCTATATAACCTGTTTACCCATGTTTACCCTAGTAATACTGTATACCTTGTATACCCCTATATATCCTGTTTAGCCTTGATTACCCTAGTAATACTGTATACCATGTATAGTCCTCTATATAACCTGTTTACCCATGTTTACCCTAGTAATACTGTATACCCTGTATACCCCTATATATCCTGTTTACCCTAGATTACCCTAGTAATACTGTATACCCTGTATATCTCTATATAACCTGTTTACCCATGTTTACCCTAGTAATACGGTATACCCTGTATACCCCTATATATCCTGCTTACCCATGATTACCCTAGTAATACTGTATACCCTGTATACCTCTATATAACCTGTTTACCCATGTTTACCCTAGTAATACTGTATACCCTATATACCTCTATATAACCTGTTTACCCATGTTTACCCTAGTAATACTGTATACCCTGTATACCCCTATATATCCTGTTTACCCTTGATTACCCTGTATACCCCTATATAACCTGTTTACCCATGTTTAGCCTAGTAATACTGTATACCCTGTATACCCCTATATATCCTGTTTACCCTTGATTACCCTAGTAATACTGTATATCCTGTATACCCCTATATAACCTGTTTACCCATGTTTACCCTAGTAATACTGTATACCTTGTATACCCCTATATATCCTGTTTAGCCTTGATTACCCTAGTAATACTGTATACCATGTATAGTCCTCTATATAACCTGTTTACCCATGTTTACCCTAGTAATACTCTATACCCTGTATACCCCTATATATCCTGGTTACCCTAGATTACCCTACTAATACTGTATACCCTGTATACCCCGATATAACCTGTTTACCCATGTTTACCCTAGTAATACTGTATACCCTGTATACCCCTATATATCCTGTTTACCCTAGATTACCCTAGTAATACTGTATACCCTGTATATCTCTATATAACCTGTTTACCCATGTTTACCCTAGTAATACGGTATACCCTGTATACCCCTATATATCCTGCTTATACCCATGATTACCGTAGTAATACTGTATACCCTGTATACCTCTATATAACCTGTTTACCCATGTTTACCCTAGTAATACTGTATACCCTATATACCTCTATATAACCTGTTTACCCATGTTTACCCTAGTAATACTGTATACCCTGTATACCCCTATATATCCTGTTTACCCTTGATTACCCTGTATACCCCTATATAACCTGTTTACCCATGTTTAGCCTAGTAATACTGTATACCCAGTATACCCCTATATATCCTGTTTACCCTTGATTACCCTAGTAATACTGTATATCCTGTATACCCCTATATAACCTGTTTACCCATGTTTACCCTAGTAATACTGTATACCCTGTATACCCCTATATATCCTGTTTACCCTAGATTACCCTAGTAATACTGTATACCTTGTATACCCCTATATATACTGTTTAGCCTTGATTACCCTAGTAATACTGTGTACCATGTATAGTCCTCTATATAACCTGTTTACCCATGTTTACCCTAGTAATACTGTATACCCTGTATACCCCTATATATCCTGGTTACCCTAGATTACCCTAGTAATACTGTATACCCTGTATACCCCTATATAACCTGTTTATGCATGTTTACCCTAGTAATACTGTATACCCTGTATACCCCTATATATCCTGTTTACCTCTGATTACCCTGTATACCCCTATATAACCTGTTTACCCATGTTTACCCTAGTAATACTGTATAGCCTGTATACCCCTTTATATCCTGTTTACCCTAGATTACCCTAGTAATACTGTATACCCTGTATACCCCTATGTAACCTGTTTACCCATGTTTACCCTAGTAATACTGTATACCCTGTATACCCCTATATATCCTGTTTACCCTAGATTACCCTAGTAATACTGTATACCCTGTATATCTCTATAAAACCTGTTTACCCATGTTTACCCTAGTAATACGGTATACCATGTATACCCCTATATATCCTGCTTACTCATGATTACCCTAGTAATACTGTATACCCTGTATACCTCTATATAACCTGTTTACCCATGTTTACCCTAGTAATACTGTATACCCTATATACCTCTATATAACCTGTTTACCCATGTTTACCCTAGTAATACTGTATACCCTGTATACCCCTATATATCCTGTTTACCCTTGATTACCCTGTATACCCCTATATAACCTGTTTACCCATGTTTAGCCTAGTAATACTGTATACCCTGTATACCCCTATATATCCTGTTTACCCTTGATTACCCTAGTAATACTGTATATCCTGTATACCCCTATATAACCTGTTTACCCATGTTTACCCTAGTAATACTGTCTACCCTGTATACCCCTATATATCCTGTTTACCTTTGATTACCCTAGTAATATTGTATACCCTGTATACCTCTATATAACCTGTTTACCCATGTTTACCCTAGTAATACTGTATACCCTGTATACCCCTATATATCCTGCTTACCCATGATTACCCTAGTAATACTCTATACCCTCTATACCTCTATATAACCTGTTTACCCATGTTTACCCTAGTAATACTGTATACCCTATATACCTCTATATAACCTGTTTACCCATGTTTACCCTAGTAATACTGTATACCCTGTATACCCCTATGTATCCTGTTTACCCTTGATTACCCTGTATACCCCTATATAACCTGTTTACCCATGTTTAGCCTAGTAACACTGTATACCCTGTATACCCCTATATATCCTGTTTACCCTTGATTACCCTAGTAATACTGTATATCCTGTATACCCCTATATAACCTGTTTACCCATGTTTACCCTAGTAATACTGTCTACCCTGTATACCCCTATATATTCTGTTTACCTTTGATTACCCTAGTAATATTGTATACCCTGTATACCTCTA
>CALNXK010000137.1:700000-777500 GCA_942486035.1 Porites lobata | reverse complement strand
TTTGCCACCAAACACCCACGTAGGCTGGAGCTCGGGACTATTCTGAGGGATTAGTTCCGCAGTATTTAGGGACTGTGCAATAATTATCAGGAGGGAGGGGGAAGCTGAAAAACTAGAGGGGGGGCATTACATAAAATTGCTGCCAAGATAGGGGGGGGGCTCAAAGTAAAATCACTCATTTGACGGAGGGGGGCCTTAAGTTTTATTCAAAATGTAAATAAAATTAAACGCAAGAAAAGATTCTCAATAAAGGTATCATGATAGACTGTAACAAATATCAATACGAACAGCTGTTAAACGATTATTGAAAATATTCCATCAAAATGAAAAGAAAATTCACAACTGATCAGTTTTAACCCGTCTTCTAATTAATTGAGCTGATCCTATGTAAAGCAAAAATCATGAACTTGTTTTTCAGCTTCCCCCATAAAACAATGGGAATCAAACAGATATCGTAGACAAGCTTTGTCGGTTTTTGATGTGAATAAAAGTAATGTTTCTTCATCGACTGAATCGATTTGCTGAATTCCATATATATATCTGGCTCATAACAAAGTTCAACAGGCCCTCCTCCCAAGGATCTAAATATAATGCAAGCTCTTTTTCGTCTGTTTATTTGAAGTGTTCAATCTCCTGTTCTTTGATTTTTTTTCTCTGCTCCTTTCTCTTTCTGACTTCAGAAGTTTTAGATTTTGAGCCAATGTGGTAAGCACCCCGGTACTTAGCAAATGCTTTGTCTAAATCTTCAATCAAGCGATCAACATCCTTCTCGATACTAGATGTTACATAATAACGTTTGTCGTTATTGAAGCTGTGATGGTAGCTCAGTCCAGCTCAGTCCAGCGCACGCTTACAGTAGCATGACAATATAAAAGGTATTTACTTAAAGGCATCTATGGTAATGGTGGCGGTGAGGGGTGGGTGTGTGTCGGTGGGTGGGTGGGTGGTGGGAGGGAGGTTGCGACGTTATTTTTAACATAACAGAGGGGGGTAGAACTAATTTTTTTTGTTTTGGAGGGGGGTACTGTCTAAGTTTTTGCTAGATACTTTAGTTTTTCAGTCCCCCTCTCCCGATAATTGTTGCACAGTTCCTTAATTGATGTATCATTTTACATCGTAAAATTACTCCTTTATAACTTAATTTAAACAGTTGTATTAGACAAATGTAATATTCAGTTCCTACCGTGTACTTTGCCGTTACAATTTCTCATGTATTACTACTTTCCTAAATAAACGAATCGGACAATAAAAAATACATTTCGGTAGTTTGGTCCACTTAGGCCTCGTTAGCACCCCCCCACATAAAATCCTGGTTACGGGCCTGACTAGGGTAAACATGGGTGCACAAGGTATATATGGGTATACAGGGTGTACAGTATTACTAGGGTAAACATGGGTAAACAGGACATACAAGGGTATACCAGGTATACAGTATTACTAGGGTAAAAATGGGTACACAGGATATATAGGGGTATACAAGGTATACAGTATTACTAGGGTATTAATGGGTACACAGGATATATAGGGGTATACAGGGTATACAGTATTTTTAGGGTAAACATGGGTACACATGATATATAGGGGTATACAGGGTGTACAGTACTATTAGGGTAAACATGGGTGCACAAGGTATATAGGGGTATACAGGGTATACAGTACTACTAGGCTAAACATGGGTACACAAGATATATAGGGGTATACAGGGTATACAGTATTACTTGGGTAAACATGGGTTCACAAGGTATATAGGGGTATACAGGGTATACAGCACTACTAGGGTAAACATGGGTACACAAGATATATAGGGGTATACAGGGTATACAGCACTACTAGGGTAAACATGGGTACACAAGATATATAGCGGTATACAGGGTATACAGTATTACTAGGGTAAACATGGGTACACAGGATATATAGGGGTATACAAGGTATACAGTATTACTAGGGTAAACATGGGTACACAAGATATATAGGGGTGTACAGGGTATACAGTACTATTAGGGTAATCAAGGGTTCACAAGGTATATAGGGGTATACAGGGTATACAGCACTACTAGGGTAAACATGGGTACACAAGATATATAGGGGTATTCAGGGTATACCGTATTACTAGGGTAAACATGGGTGCACAAGGTATATAGGGGTATACAGGGTATACAGTATTACTAGGGTAAACATGGGTGCACAAGGTATATAGGGGTATACAGGGTATACAGTACTACTAGGGTAAACATGGGTACACAAGATATATAGGGGTATACAGGGTATACAGTACTACTAGGGTAAACATGGGTACACAAGATATATAGGGGTATACAGGGTATACAGTATTACTAGGGTAAACATGGGTACACAGGATATATAGGGGTATTCAAGGTATACAGTATTACTAGGGTATTCATGGGTACACAGGATATACACGGGTACACACGATATATAGGGGTATACAGGGTATACAGTACTACTAGGGTAAACATGGGTACACAAGATATATAGGGGTATACAGGGTATACAGTATTACTAGGGTAAACATAGGTGCACAAGGTATATAGGGGTATACAGGGTATACAGTATTACTAGGGTAAACATGGGTGCACAAGGTATATAGGGGTATAAAGGGTATACAGTACTACTAGGGTAAACATGGGTGCACAAGGTATATAGGGGTATACAGGGTATACAGTATTACTAGGGTAAACATGGGTGCACAAGGTATATAGGGGTATACAGGGTATACAGTACTACTAGGGTAAACATGGGTACACAAGATATATAGGGGTATACAGGGTATACAGTACTATTAGGGTAAACATGGGTGCACAAGGTATATAGGGGTGTACAGGGTATACAGTATTACTAGGGTGATCAAGGGTAAACAGGATATATAGGGGTATACAGGGTATACAGTATTACTAGGGTGATCAAGGGTAAACAGGATATATAGGGGTATACAGGGTATACAGTATTACTAGGGTGATCAAGGGTAAACAGGATATATAGGGGTATACAGGGTATACAGTATTACTAGGGTAAACATGGGTAAACAGGTTATATAGGGGTATACAGGGTATACAGTATTACTAGGGTAAACATGGGTGCACAAGGTACATAGGGGTATACAGTATTACTAGGGTAAACATGGGTACACAGGATATATAGGGGTATACAATATTGCACTAATATATTAGGGAGTCTATATGGAGACTGCCATGAATTACTTGCCCTCAAATAGAAAGTAAAACAAAGCAAAAACGGTAAATTTCCCTCTAACTATAAGGCTAGCCCAATCTATTTTGAAACGCAAATTTCCCTCCGTAGATAAGCCCCTCCGAATATAAGCCCCTCCAAAAATAAGCTCCTCGTAAAGGGCCTTTGAAAAATATAAGCCCCGGGACTTATTTCGGAATTTTACGGTATATGTATTCACTGTCTAGTTGATTCAATATGTTGATGTTCGTGTATCTGTTTAAGTCAATTGTTTTGACTTTACGAAGTAAATGCCGATGAAATGCCAACAATTTTCATTCGCATGATGTTAAGAGTGTTTTGTTGCGAATCTTGTATTTTTTATTTTTATCTCTTGCAACTCTTTCGATTAAATTGTTTTTTTTTTGGTTCACAGAAAAAATTACTCTTTAATTTTGAATTATAAAGCTAAATCATGTTTTTTTCCCCTTGTTGCAGCTTGTACCTCCAGCGAATACCTTAATGGATTTAGTGGATTCTTTTCAACTCCAAATTTTCCAAGTAACTACCCTCAATACAGCAAATGTACCTGGAATATCACAGTTCCCAGCGGATACATCATTAAACTTAGCTTCCCCTACTTTCGATTGGAGCCAAATCAGTACAGTCCCTGTTATTATGAAGCTACAGGAGCCCGTGTTACAGCCACAAATGTTGCTTCAAATGATGGGTATCAGCCGTTCATGCTGTGCGGTCAGTCTCTTCCTCCTCCAGTGTACTCGATAGGGAATTCCGTTCAAGTCATTTTCACGTCTCTGAGCAGTCAATACCCAGGATTTAATGCAAGTTACACGGCTATAACGTATAGTTCAGGTACGTGGTATACATTATTTATAACACATCCACGATTGAGTTAAGATTAAAAAAACATCACCAACAACAACTCGCCCCTATAAAACGTGATCCAAGAAAGTCTTGGATTCGTGATTCCACGCTGTGGACTCTGGATTCCAGGAACTCGATTCCGGTTACTCGTGGTAGTTAGATTCCGGATTCCAATCATGAGAGGGATTCCGGACTCCTCCAGTAGAATTATTTTATCGATTCCAGTATTCGAATTACCTTACATTGGGGGAAACGACAGTCATAAACAAACAGACAAAATTTAAAACAATTAGATTTTACGGAGCTACTCACACTATCAGCAATTTCTTCGGTACTTACTAACGTATTATTGCTTGACAATGTAGAAGAGCAAAATAGGAATAACGAAATGTCAAAGGGAACACGATTTGGTAAAACTGCATTCAGGTAAATTTTGAACACCAAGTTTGTTTCAAGTTTGTCTTTATTTGTACGAAATTAGGATCCTCCAGAATCATCAGTTGTTATGTGGAGATGACAATTTTGTCAGCCAAAGAGGCCCCTTTCGCCAATTTTGAAGTTTAAAGCCTAGAGTTAACAAATTAAGAAGGATAAAATTACCGAAAATACCGTAGCTTATAAACTCCTTAAAATCACCAAGAAATACGGGATAACATAAATTCGTGCTGCAAAAAAAATGGTGTTGTAGTAGTATTCGTAATTGATGGGAGGAAGCAACATGTATTGTTAGCAAGCAGTATTTTGTATTTAAGCTCCCTTATGAGTCAAGCATAACAGCTACAATATATCTTTTAGTATTTCATCAAAGCTGATACACTAACCCGTTTTCAGATGAAGTCTGGGATATTGAGACGCCAGCTAGTAAAGAAGTGCTTTTGAAAATATTGGAGGAGGGGGAAGGGAAAGAGTCTGCTTAACCAAGGGATATTAAGGTGTTAAAAAGAAAAAAAAATGTTTGAAATATTTTTCCGAATAATATACTCCAAGAGATATGTGTAATTCTCTTTTACAGTCTGTCCAAAAACGACAACCTTGAATGAGATTTCAGGGGCCATCACCAGTCCTTTCTACCCCAGATATTATCCTTATCAGAACCAAAGCTGCAGCTGGGAGATCCGGGCAAGAAAAGGAAAAGGAATTGTATTTACTATTGAACACATGGATTTTTATTGGTGGCGCAATAGAAGACGGTATTGCTTGTGTAATTATTTGGAAATTCAAGGTGGATCCATTTCAGTCTACGATGGTCCAAAATGGCGTTTATGTGCCCCTCCTTTAAAAGCCAAAGTAACGTACAATTGGTTTAAAGAGCGAATTAAAGTACTATTTTTCTCCGACGGTAGTAGACGACGGTCTCCTAGATTTAGAATATCATATACTCAAGTAAACTTCAGTGTATCCGGTAAGTAAATATTGCTTATTTCCTGTTGTGGAAGTGAAAATGAGAAAACCTGTACGCCAAGCTAAGAATACATCTTTCACTTAAGATTCAGATAACGACAAGTTTTGTTTTTTGTTCTTGCTTTTGTTTGTTTGCTTGCTTTTAACATTTGGGCAATTTGCTTATCATCTGGGTGGGGCAAACACCCTATTTTCCCCGTGTCATGTTTTGGTTGGTGACTAGTTAACTTAGACCGCAAATGGTGGCCTAAAGATCTGAGTTTCAGGACTTTCCGGAGGAGAGAGGGGAACAGAAGCGAAGGGGAGAAAGTGCCTCGTTCCTTAAAATCTCCTCTCTTCAATAAGCTATGGAATGCACATTACTCAGGATACATCACTGCGTCACTTGTAATCCTCTCTTAGGATGTTCCAACTACACAACCCTCAACGAGTCCAACAGAGCAATGACACATAACAGAAGTATTTCTTACCTGTGCGATGCAAATCTTAATGGATGGTACAGATTTAACGGAGAGGCTGGAACGCAAATGGCTGACTCTTGTGTCAACATGTATCATTGCGGGACCGAGTCACCTGGATGGCTGAACGGAACTCATCCTGACTTAACTGATGGGGCCGTTAAACGCCAAGTGTGTTTTAGCTCTTTTGACAACTGTTGCCATCATTCAACCGAAATAACTGTGCAACATTGTGGAGGATTTTACGTTTACAAACTTGAAGGACAATCCCATTGCAATCTGCGTTACTGTGGAAACGGATTGCCATTTGCACCAGGTATTAACAAAAACAAAACAACAACAGTCGTTTTATTTCATTGTTTGGCAGACGTTTTTCAAAATTCATGCCTCTTTTTTCCAATGACATTGCATTTTCTAGCAAAATAAGAGTTAAACACTAACAAGTTTTTAAGAAAATAATATAGAAGCAACTTAGGCTCATATAGTAGTAACTGAAGCTGAACAAGTAGACAAGAATTTGACAGATTGTACTACACGGAGTTCTCCTTTCTTTCATAGAATGTTACAATTACAAAGTTCTTAACGAGACCAGCAGATCGAAAACATATAATACACCTTATTTTCAATGTGATAATACGCTGTCGACCGACTGGTACAGATTTAGTGGAGCAGCTGGAAATCAAATGGCAGAGTCTTGTGTTGATGGGTATCGTTGTGGCACATGGTACCCTGGTTGGCTCAGTGGAAGTCACCCTACAGTAAACGAGGGGGCTGTTCAAAGAAGAGTGTGTTTCAGTTATTTCGTATACGGTGACTGTTGTTCTTTGTCGACTTACATCAGAGTCCGTAACTGTGGTGGCTTCTTCGTTTACCAACTAAAGCCGTTAACTGTCTGTAACTCACGTTACTGTGGCAACGGATATGGATCATCGACACCAACGACACCAGGTACACTTTTCCTTCTTTCCTTTTTTTTTTCATCCTGCGAAGAACGCATTAGGCATTTACCGATGAAACAAATAACGGACACACTGCTTACATTCATATGGTTAAAATGAACGCCATTTTCTAGCGTATTGCCACCCTTACTCCCCACAAATCAACCCTCCAATGACAGAATTCATCAGACAGCCCTTAACGACAAATGTATGGTTGAAATATTGGTTTTCAGTCCTGAAAACTCTAAGTGAGCCTAAAATCTTCAATTTACAGTCCTAAACGAGGCGTCTACGAAGGGAAACAGCTTCCCGCACAATGAAGAAATGGATCATTGTACGTTTCTTGGAAACTACCCACCTACCCCTCCCCTAAGCCAACATTAACACTTACTTCTCACTTAAGGAAAAAAGTTGGTTTAGGGGAGGGTAGGTGGGCGGCCCACTGATTCTGGAATCTCCTTATCTGGAGCTTACCAGTTTTTCTTAGTTTTTCCTATTTTGCAACTTTACAATTTTGCCAAACATAGAATGTACGCTTTCCACCGAAATCTAAAATATAGTTTGTCCCGCGCAGGCAACAATTTAGTGATTGTTTCAAGCTTGCTGAGGACATGCGATCACTGTCGGTTGGCTTATAAATGTTGACGGGTAAGTTCAGCCAACGAAAAAACTTCCGTCCGTGCACAACGCTGATTGCGTTAACATCGTACCAAACTTTGCCTATTGTTGAGGTCGCATTTTTGGAATACAATAGTGCTTTTGTTTCTTACATTGTAGTAATGACGTTTGGTAAATATATAAAGGCAAGTCTGCGATAACATTTATGTTACGATAGTACAACAAAGAAAAATATCTGAATCTTAGGCCCCGTCCAAATGTATTGGGACTTTTGGAAACGGAAATCTCTTTCTCCTTTTACAAGAAAAAAATAAATAACATACCCATCCACACTTAGCGTATTCGAATCGTTTTCGGCCATCCACACGAAAACGCTAAAACGAAGAGAAGAAGAGAAGATACGATATGTATTCTGCAGTTCCATGTGATTGTTTCAAGCTTGCTGAGGACATGCGATCACTATCGGTTGGCTAATAGATGTTGAAGGTTGCGTTCAGTCAGCGGAACAACGTCCGTCCGCCATGCTGAATGCGTCAACGGCGTATCAAACTTTGCCCATTGTTGAGGTTACATTTTTGGAAGACAATAGTGCTTTTGTTTCTTACATGCTACTGATGACGTTTGGTAAATAAACGAGAAGTCATAACATTTATGTCACGATAGAACGACAAAGAAAAATATCTACATCTTAGGCCCCGTCCACACGCATCCGGGTTTTTTGAAAACGAAGATCTTTTTCTCCGTTTTCAAGAAAAAAAGCTACCCGTCCACGCTTAGCGTATTCGAATCGTTTTCGGCCATCCACATGATAACGCTAAAACGAAGGAAAGACGCAAGCATCCCTTACGGAGCATGCGTCATGCTAGAAGAACATGATGTATGACATCATCGTATTGGAAAACCTCTGTTTTCGTCCGTCCACACGTAAACGAGAAGCCGGCTTTTTCAAAAATCTACACTCTGGAGAACGTTTCTGAAAAGACGCATTTTTGGTGACAGTTTTTACATAGGTGTGGACGGTAGGACAAACCGGAAAAAAAAATCCGTTAATTCAAACAAAACAGAGATAAGTGTCGACAGGGCCTTGATGGTGCGGTACTGGCCCCAGTTGTTCAAAAGGTGGATGACGCTATCCACCGGATAAATCACTATCCACTGGCTAAATCACTATCCACTGGATGGCGCAATTGGTTTCCCTAACACTTATCCTTTGGATAGTGATTTATCCAGTGGATAGCGCTATCCAACTTTTAAACAACTGGGGCCAGATATACGGGTTAATTCCACGTGTTGGGAGAGAAACTTACTAATTTTTTTGTTTTCTTTTTGTTTGTTTATTTGTCTTTTTCATTAGAGTTAGCACACACAACGACCACAAAAGTAACAACTGCAAGTAAGTATCCTATGAAGATTAAAGTATAAAGTTGTACCGAACCAAATTTCTGATTTTACTCAAATTTAGAGCTCGCTTAAAATCTTATTAATGATACATTTGGTATCTTCCACCAGGAACACCAAGCATCACTGACCCCGAAATAACACCCACACGTAAGTCTCTCATGGGGTGCAAAAAACTTGAATGTATTGGAAAAAATCGGCACCATCTCTAAGTGAGCCTAAAATCTTCAATTTACACCCCTAAACGAGGCGTCGACGGAGGAAAACAGCTTCCCGCACCAAGAAGAAATCAGCCCCAGCCCACCTGATTCTGAAATCTGCTGATTTAGAGCTTACAAGTTTTTCTTAGTTTTTCCTATTTTGCAACTTTACAATATTGCCAAACATAGAATGTACGCTATTGGCTGTAGCGTTGACTAAAACTGCTGCAAAACATAATATAAAGTGATATCTTCATCCCACAAAAACTAAAAATATAGTTTGTCCCGCGCAGGCAACAATTCAGTGATGGCTTCAAGCTTCCTGAGGACATGCAATCACTATCGGTTGACTAATAAATGTTAAAGGTTACCTTCAGTCCGCGGAGCAACGTCCATCCGCAACGCTGAATGCGTCAACAGCGTATCAAACTTTGCCTATTATTAAGGATGCATTTTTGGAAGACAATAGTGCTTTTGTTTCTTACATTCTAGTGAAGAAGTTTGGTGAATAAACGAGAAGTCACAACAGTTATGTCACGATAGAACGACAAAGAAAAATATCTGAATCTTAGTAGTCCGGAAGCCAGGACCCTAAAAGAAGGGTTTCGTACAATGATCGGGTCAGAAAAGGTTTGATAGCGGATTTTGATAGAACAAGACCTACTGATCAATGTCAGCTAGTTAGTAGAGTTGATTTGTGGTATAGATCACAAGTTAAGCGGCTATTTTAATAGGCCACCCCTTTTAACTTCATGGAAACGAGGCTAAGATACAAGACCACTGATAATGCGTAAATTAAACGTCTATTTTGACCTGAATCTACAAATATCGTTACACCTTTGTAGCACGAATCTTAATTAAGTTCAGATTGCTCAAATTGAAGTCACGTGACCGAACATGTGACAGCTGCAAGGTCAAAAATGGTGTTTTAGAGCTTTTACTAGCCTATTTTAGCGACTTCATTACCATAAATGTGTTAATTATTCATAGATATTCTGATATTTTATACGTACTGTTGGTGCATTACGCACTTTAAGACAAATTCTAGCTTCTTGAAACTGAAACAATAAAAGAATGACAATTTTTCTCCCATTTCCGGGTCAACATGAAAACGAGGCTCATTCCGATAGCTTCTGTTTACGGCGTTATCTGCAATTGTTGATCAAGGGAAACCTGTAATATCGTTACTTCTTAACAAATTATATCCCAATCATGCTCAAACTTTGCAAAGCAAGGTCACGTGACCGAGCACGTGACCTCAGACAAGCCAAAACATGCCTATTAAATCGCCCGGAACGCATATACGTCGATACTTATGTTATATTACAGAATCTGTTGTTTACAATACACTTTTTGTCAGTGTTATGAAATACTCTATAGGAGATTAGTGATAGCAATATTTCTGCCTTTATAAATTTGCTCTGTAGAAAATATACGTCAAACATCAAACAATTCAACAGTTCGAGAGCCTTTTCACTCTTCGTCGCTTTCTTCAGAGTCACTTATGCAGGTAACACCATGCGGGTTTTTACATACTTCATCATCTGCCATGCAGTAGCATCCTTCAGTACAAGAAAGCCCTGTGTTGTTGCAGGAGAAGTCTCGCAAACAGGAAGACGTCTTGCACTTGCACGTCGTCAGTTCGAGGAGACTTTCCGGAGTCGGTGCTTTTGTCATTAGCAATGGTAAAAGATGCTTTTCATCCCTCACCCATCCATGACCCTCTGGTGACTCAAGATCTTGCATCGCTTCAAGAGCATGCCTCCAGACGAAGGCCTGGTAGTTTGATCGCTTTAGATGTTGAAGTAGACAATCAGACGTCGGTGGAAGCATTTCGTTTTTCTGCTTTTTCTTGCAGAACATGAAGTAACGCAGCTCATCTACGGTGCTTGCCTTTTGGATGTTGTATATAGACTGCAAACAAAGGCTTCGCATTTGCCGGCTGTGGTTACGTGCAATTCTTGTTCCTCTCCGAGATGAGACACGCTATCCTGGTGGTCAGTACTACGACAAAAACTATTCCAAGCCTTCTTCTTCCCGATACCCGCCAAAACGCTGGTCGAATCACAGCCCGTGATTGCATGGAATCCAGGAAGAGATCTACAAAGCTTTTCACCCAAAGCATGGGCGATGTCATGCACTGGAATCAATCGTTGTCGGTCCTTCAATCCGGTGCGAAACCACAATTCTGGACATCCCAAACTTCTAAAGTGGCTAACGCTTAGGATAAGGACATCAGTATCCGGCGACTGGATAACAAGTCGTCTATCTGTTCTTGCTGCGTACTTGGCATCCAATATCATCCTGGTGTCAGCCTCTTCATGATTTGATCGGAGTGCCTGGACCTCTCTGCACTGACCTCTTGTCACAGTCACCGCTTTCTCGTCATCTCTGAAGCCACCCCCGATCACAAGCTCCTTCTGTGGGGGAAGCTGGTGTTCACCGAGTCTGCAGAGCGCAGCCGACAGGAAATCGCACAGGTTAACCTGGTATTGGAAATATGTAGCACACATTTGAGAATTGGAATCTCTTATGAATGGTTACACTCAAAGGCAAAAAATGTTGATGTCCAATTCACATTGCTGGTAACGAAAGTTTAGTTTAAGTGTAAAACTTGTCAACTAAAATAATCTAAGCCTTACCTTATTCTTGGGATCGGAAATGTACTTTCCCCATTGCCTGGGGACTGGAGTGGTAGGACCTCCTATCCGCACTTCAAGACCAACGGATGCTCCTCGTCGTTCACGCTCTCATTCCTTTATGGAGTTCTCCCAATATTGGTCAAAGACTACATGGACTTGCACACAGTTGTTTGAAAAGAGCGGGGCAGTGAAGATGTTGTAGTACTTTTCAGAAAGATCCCCAAAGATACTTGTTCCGGCAGATTTTGTCATTTGTATGATAGCCATGCCGTCGATGATAACAACAGTTGGATTAGGTAATGCTGTTAGATGCTGAACCACGTTAACGTCTTTCTACAGAAGAGAGCATAGGACGCTCTTTGTCCCTTTTCTTAGACTCCCATCTGCGTTTGCGAGTGAATATGGTACTGGAGACAATTCAAAGCTCAGCACATCTTTCAGAGAGATCTGTCGCGTGTTTGATACGATAGGGAGCCTGCCAAACAAGTCCCTGTCCGCGTTAACAGTGACAAGCTTGTCGCTGGATTTGACGTGGATCTTCTTATTTGCGCTGCTGAACGTCTTGATCTTCATGTTGGGTATTGGTTCCCAGAAACCAACGGCATTGCTACTAATACGCTGCTCGACGAAGGTCTTCATTTGCTGCCGACCTTTCTCGGTACTGTGAACAAGGGTCTGGGCAACATCTTCCGGAAGAACTACTCCAGTAGCAATGTTGAGAAGCGCATCCGAATCGAGATTAAAAGGATTTGTCATCAAGCCTGAAGAAAAACAGCTGATCATCTTCTTGACATCTTCTTCGTCTCGTCGAACTCTTCTTGGAGCTGCTTCCTTGTGCGATGCTTGTTCCCCATCTTGAAGGCCGAACATGGCTTTCAAAGCACATGTAATAGATGCTCGCTCGTGTATTGTTAAAAACCAGCGCTCAAGAGCCGACGGACTTTGTGATATCCCGATCACTCCTCCGCTTGATTTCGAGTCAGCATTGATCCACTGCTCCAGGGCCATGTCAGTGGACACTTGTGAAAAGGGCTGCCCTGAACGACTTATGGAATGATTCCCCTCAGCAAACTCCTTATAGACTTCCGGGTGAGTTAGTTCCAGTTTCTGCATATCGGCGAGATAAACAGGTAGGTAGCGAGCATAGTTCTGCCTGTCCATGGCAAAAAATTGAGGTAACATTGCTGCAGTACTGAAAAGATGCAACTTCCAATTTCCGGTTCTCTCTGCCTTTAGAAACTGTAAAAGGGTAGTGACCATAGAGCAATACTCATCCCAAAATGCAAATAGGTTGGACCTTTCTTGATTCTCTGATTTAAAGATGGCGAATAGATCCGTAATTTCCGTCAGATCTGTTGTTATCTTTCTCACGCTCTCTCGTGCGCTCTCTTTGTCGCTCTCCACCGCTCGAACGCAGTCCACAATCTTGTGCAAAACGGGTTCTTCTGGGATCTTCTCATCCCGTGACTCGTACCAGAGAATAAAAGCATCCCTCATGAGACGGAAGAACACTTCTAAACAAAGCTTGTGCGCCCTTATTCCTCGGTTGTAAGATTTCCCTTTCATTAAAGCGGACGTCGAACCAGCGGCGTATACACCTGACTCAATCAAGAGGTCATCCAGTCCAGAATCAGCGAATTTCTTCCCTAACAGTGAAAGAAAGTTCAGAACAATATGAAATCCGCCCATGCGTACCACTACGTTGGAGAACTCGTTAGGAAATCTCCACTGTATTTCCTTTGCCTTGCTATATATGGCAAGGTCAAAGATTACCACGGCGTCGGCTTGACCCATCGCGGCACTTATCTTCTGTGCATGTTTCAGCACTGTGTATATGGTCGAAAAGTCATTAGATGATCCATCGATCATTGGACAGTAGGCCAATATTGCTCACTACTGGCATCTCAGGATAGAGAAGGGCGTTAAATCCTGCCCAACTTGGAATTGATTGCTTTTCCCAAACATCTGCAACGACAGCTTCTCCAAATTTCTTGGGACAGAGCCGAAGAAGAGTCCAGATGAAATCAGCTTTTCGAGCGGTGCCTGTTTCATTGTTCAAATCATCATACCACTTCATGTTAACAGAGCCAACGTGATCAGTTACAGCTGGACGTCTTCCTCGAACTGGACACTGTTCGATGTCGTACACCGTACCCGTTGCCTGTAATGAACGTCGCTTTGGTCTCTGTTCTACTGGGCTGGGAGGTGGATCTGGACCAAAGGTTCTGTTCTGATAAATAACCATGGTGGTTGCATGCGTAGTATTCTTCCCGTCGATAGTCTCCTCATTTAAATCATTATTGTCGGCGGCAATCTGTACAAACGAACCAGCCTTTATTACAGTTGGTATGACAGTACCGAACTCTTCAGCCTTGGCAAGAACGTCCTCTGCAATACTTGTATTCACTGCACGCATCTCATCGTAGGAGACGCAATGTCCCATTCTGTTTAGCAGTTCGATAAGCCGCTTAGATGTTGTCAGATGATGAACACATATAGCTAAGCTGGTGTGCTTAGGAAGATTAACACGTCCCTTGGAATTACAATGGATGATATCTTGTGCGATACTGAGGATTTGTCGTTCGTCTTCAATTGCGGTAGACTGGTTCAACGGATTAGAGGGTCTAACCCGCTTATCTGAGACCACGAGCTGCTTGATTAGTAAATACAGAGAGTCCGGGATGAGTTGTCTGGCGGTCTCCATGCTGTCGTCTTGAGTATTTAGTGGTTTGGTGTTAATACCTGTACATTTCTTTATCTCTTGTTTGATTAAGCTTGCCACACGACGTATTTCACTTGACTGTGGTGTTTCATTGCCGTTGTTGACGCTTACGTTTCCGTTTTCGGGGCTCTGAAATACTGCCCATGCGTTTAGAACATCTTGAATGTTAACGGTACTTGCATAGACAAGTTCAGATTTACTGCGGTTGGCTGGCTGATGGAAGACAATCGAAGTGGAAAAATGCTTTTGCAAGCGTATTTTTAAATTTTGAGTGGTGTAACTTTCCGGACTATCAGCGCCTTTTTTTGTGAGAATTTCCTGATATTTGCTTAATAGAGACATCATATCGTATGCTCTGCCTTGTTCTATACCAGCAGCTAGATCAAATACAAGGTCTTGAAAAGCCCTTTCGTGAGGCGAATCTAGGGCTTCTCCTTTGGGCAGGCTAAGCGTGGTTTTCTTACTGACATAAGTAGCGAAACAGTTCTTATGGTACTTTGCCTCTGCTGCGATGAGGTCTCCGTTCACACCATTTAAAATGTGTAACATAGAGCTATCTCCTTTTCTTTCAGTCGCTATTCGGATGCTTTCACAGGCCTCGAATGTGCATAGATTGATAAGGTCGCTACTCTTTTTATGACTCTTATTTTTACAAATGAAGCACTTCGACCAATCAACTGGGGCCATTGCTGAACGAAAAGTCCTACTAGAGATGACCTCGACTTCCTTTTGCCGGCTTGTATGCTGAAAAGCATCGCTAGGCGTTTTATAGCGAATATTTTGGTCACTTGTGTATGATGCATAACAAGTTGAGTGCCAATGAATTCCCGTGTCGGCGTCATGACTCACAAACCTTGCCCGCACTTCGTCGTCACAACGCTTTTCCGTTGCCTTTATCGCTTTTTCAATAGAGTCTTCCTTTGCCTTTCTAAGTGGTTCCCCTGGGCGGTCAGTCTGGCAAATAATACACAATGTGCTACGGGACAGTTTTCTTTTTCTCGATTTTGGAAGTAACGGTATGGCGAAGCCCTCAGGAAAGGAACCTTTATCAGCCATTCTATAATCTAATAACGAATTTTAAAGTAATGTGTCACATAAAAAAAAAATCAAAGCCAAAAAAGAATATGGCAACCAAATCTAAACATTTTGAAATATTGTTTCACATTGTGTTCTAAAAGGACATGAAAAACGATTGTCGATTGTTGAGGTTGTTTTTTTTTTTTGCTTTATAAAAGTGTTAGTTGAAGTAAGTAAAATACAGCTATTCTACAAATGTACTTACAGAGATTCCACTGCTTCGGCCATGGAGGCAGCCATGTTGGATGATATAGCCTCGTTTTGAAGATTCTTGAAAAAGAGGCTACAGCCTCATTTCAGTTTCCCACAAAAGTAACGATGATACTTGCAAAAATGAGCTAACACACTACAGAATACCCGCAATTTCTAACCACAAAATCTATTATTAAAGTATACTAAAGTATAATATACAGTAGATGCCTTAAACAGATCGGCTCCTGCTTTTAGCTACAACTCAATAATGCAAAAAGGCCCGAAAAAATGTAGAATCAAGTCATGTAGCCATAAATTACAATAAATAACAGTATTATTTACGGAAGACGACTTCCTGGGACAATAACACCTATTGTTGATTTAATAGCCATTTTCTAGTACTCAAAGGTACTGAAATATAATTTTTGGCCTGTCTGAGGTCACGTGCTCGGTCACGTGACCTTGCTTTGCAATGTTTGAGCATGATTGGGATATAATTTGTTAAGAAGTAACGATATTAGAGGTTTCTCTTGATAAACAATTGCAGATAACGCCGTAAACAGAAGCTACCGGAATGAGCCTCGTTTTCATGTTGACCCGAAAATGGGAGAAAAATTCTCATTCTTTTATTGTTTCAGTTTCAAGAAGCTAGAATTTGTCTTAAAGTGCATAATGCACCAACAGTACGTATGAAATATCAGAATATCTATGAATAATTAACACATTTATGGTAATGAAGACGTTAAAAAAGACCAGTAAAAGCTCTAAAACACCATTTTTGACCTTGCAGCTGTCACGTGTTTGGTCACGTGACTTCAATTTGAGCAACCTGAACTTGATTAAGATTCGTGCTTCAAAGGTGTAACGATATTTGTAGATTCAGGTCAAAATAGACGTTTAATTTACGCATTATCAGTGGTCTTGTATCTTAGCCTCGTTTCCATGAATTTAAAAGGGTGGCCTATTAAAATAGCCGCTTAACTTGTGATCTATACCACAAATCAACTCTACTAACTAGCTGACATTGATCAGCAGGTCTTGTTCTATCAAAATCCGCTATCAAACCTTTTCTGACCCGATCATTGTACGAAACCCTTCTTTGAGGGTACTGGCTTCCGGACTTAAAAAAAAAAACTACCCATCCACACTTAACGTATTCGAATCGTTTTCGGCCATCCACATGAAAACGCTAAAACGAAGGAAGGACAATAGCATCCCTTAAGGAGCATGCGTCGTGCTAGAAAAACATGATGTATGCCATCATCGTATTGGAAAACCTCCGTTTTTGTCCGTCCACACGTAAACGAGAAGACAGCTTTTTCAAGAATCTCCACTCTGGAGAACGTTTTTGAAAAGATACATTTGCGGTGACAGAATTCACTGAATACATACGTGTGACAGTAGGACAAACCGGTAAATTTAAACTAAACCGGATACGTGTGGACAGGGCCTTAGTGGTGTCGTACAGAAATATAATGCTAATTCAACGCTTTTGGAGAGAAAATAATTTCTTTGTTTTCCTTTTGTTTGTTTCTTTGTCTCTTTCGTTAGAGTTACCACACACAACGACCACAAAAGTAACACCTGTAAGTAAGTATCCTATGAAGATTAAAGTATATAAAGTTGTACCGAAGCAAATTTCTGATTTTACTCAAATTTAGAGCTCACTTAAAAACTTATTAAGGATAATTTTGATTTGTTCCAGCAGGGGCACCAAGCACTACTGACCCCGAAATAAAACCTACACGTAAGTCTTTCAGGGGGTTGAAAGAACTTCAATGAACGTATTAGAAAAAATGGGAACCTTCTCAACTATAGTTAAACGCTATGTAAAAACCGTCGATCCTCCCGTAAGCGATCATGGTGGTCTGTTCGTAAAAAAGGTCCGGACACAACTATTTTTGGAGGAGAATTTACCCTCTTTACTTTTTAGAAGAGAAGTTACGATATGTGTTCTGTAGTTTCGTGTTATGGTCTCAAGCTTGCCGAGAACATGCGATCACTATCGGTTGGCTAATAGATGTTGAAAGTTGCGTTCAGTCAGCGGAACAACGTCCGTCCGCCATGCTGAATGCGTCAACGGCGTATCAAACTCTGCCCATTGTCGAGGTTCAATTTTTGGAAGACAATAGTGCTTTTGTTTTTTACATGCTACTGATGACGTTTGGTGAATAAACGAGAAGTCATAACATTTATGTCACGATAGTACGACAAATTAATATACCTGAATCTTAGGCCCCGTCCAGACGTATCTGGGTTCTTTTGAAAACGGAGACCCTTTTCTACGTTTTCAGGGAAAAAACTACCCGTCCACACTTAGCGTATTCGAATCGTTTTCGGCCATCCACATGAAAACGCTAAAAGGAAGGAAAGACGATAGCATCCCTTACGGAGCATACGTCATGCTAGAAGAATATGATGTATGACATCATCGTATTGGAAAACCTCCGTTTTCACCCTTCAATACGTAAAGGACAAGCCGGCTTTTTCTAAAATCTCCACGCTGGAGAGCGTTTTTGAAAGATGCGTTTTTCGTGACCGTTTTTCCCGGATACGTGCGGGCGGTAGACTAAACCGGGAAAAAAAAAAAAACTAAAACGGATACGTGTGGACATGACCTTAGTGGTGCCGTACAGAAATATAATGTTAATTCCACCTTTTTTGGGAAAAAAATAATTTCTTTGGTTTCGTTTTGTTTTTGCTTTTTTTTTTTGCGTTTTTCGTTAGAGTTACCACACACAACGACCACAAAAGTAACACCTGCAAGTAAGTATCCCATGAAGATTAAAGTATATAAAGTTGTACCGAAGCAAATTTCTGATTTTACTCCAATTTAAAGCTCGCTTAAAATCTTATTAAATGATATTTTTGGTTTCTTCTAGCAGGGACACCAAGCACCACTGACCCCGAAATAACACCCACACGTAAGTCTCTCAGGGGCTTCAAGAACATGAATGAATGTATTGGAAAAAATGGGCACCTTTTCAACTATAGTTAAACGCTATGTAAAAACCGTCCATCCTCCCGTTAGCGACCATTGTGGTCTGTTCGTAAAAGAGGTCCGGACACATCTATTTTTGGAGGAGAATTTACCCTCTTTACTTTTTAGAAGAGAGGTTACGATATGTGTTCTGTAGTTCCATGTCATTGTTCCAAGCTTGCTGAGGACATGCGATAACTATCGATTGGGTAATAAATGTTGAAGGTGACGATGAAGTTTGGTGAATAAACGAGAAGTCATAACATTTACGTCACGATAGACCGACAAAGAAAAATATCTGAATCTTAGGCCCCGTCCACACTTTTTTCCCGTTTTCAAGGAAAAAAAAACTACCCATCCACACTTAGCGTATTCGAATCGTTTTCGGTCATCCACATGAAAACGCTAAAACGAAGAAAAGACGATAGCATCACTTACGGCGCATGCTTCATGCTAGAAGAATATAAAGTATGACATCATCGTATTGGAAAACCTCCGTTTTCGTCCGTCCACACGTAAACGAGAAACCGGCTTATTCTAAAATCTCCACGCTGGAGAACGTTTTTGAAAAGATGCGTTTTCGGTGACCGTTTTTCCCGGATACGTGTGGACGGTAGGCCAAACCGGGGAAAAAAAACTAAAACGGATACGTGTGGACAGGGCCTTAGTGGTGCCGTATAGAAATATAATGTTAATTCCACCTTTCTGGAGAGAAAATAATTTCTTTGTTTTCGTTTCGTTTGTTTATTTTTCTTTTTCACTAGAGTTGCCACACACAACGACCACAAAAATAACTCTTGCAAGTAAGTACAGTCGGCTCTCTCTTAACGGACACCTCTATAAGACGGACATCTCTGTAAAACGGACACCTAGAGTTGGTCCCTGCCTTTCTTTCCTCCCTTTATTTGACTCTCTATGAGACGGACATTTCTCTAAGACGGAGAGCCAGTGCCGGTCCCAGAGGTGTCCGTCTTAGAGAGAGTTGACTGTATCCTATGAAGATTAAAGTATGTAAAGTTGTACCGAAGCAAATTTCTGATTTTACTCCAATTTAGAGCTCGCTTAAGAAACTTATTAATGATAATTTTGCTTTCTTGCAGCAGGGGCACCAAGCACCACTGACCCCGAAATAACACCCACACGTAAGTCTCTCAGGGGGTTCAAAGAACTTGAATGTACTGGGGAAAAATGGGCACCTTTTCAACTATAGTTAAACGCTATGTAAAAACCGTCGATCCTCCCGTAAGCGACCATGGTGGTCTGTTTGTAAAAGAGGCCCGGACACATCTTTTTTTGGAGGAGAATTTATCCTCTTTACTTTTTAGAAGAGAAGTTACGATATGTGTCCTGTAGTTCCCTGTGATTGTTTTAAGCTTGCTGAGGACATGCGACAACTATCGGTTGGCTAATAAATGTTGAAGGTTACCTTCAGTCAGCGGAACAACGTCCGTCCGTAACGCTAAATGCGTCAACAGCGTATCAAACTTTGCCTATTGTTGAGGATGCATTTTTGGAAGACAATAGTGCTTTTGTTTCTTACATTCTAGTGATGACGTTTGGTGAATAAACGAGAAGTCATAACATTTATGTCACGATAGTACGACAAAGAAAAATATCTGAATCTTACGCCCTTTGCACACGTTTCCGGGTTTTTTTTTTAACGGAGATCTTTTTCTCCGTTTTCAAGAAAAAAAAAAAAACTACCCATTCACACTTAGCATATTGGAATCGTTTTTGGCCATCCACATGAAAACGCTAAAAGGAAGGAAAGACGATAGCATCCCTTACGGAGTATGCGTCATGCTAGAAGAACATGATGTATGACATCATCGTAGTGGAAAACCTCCGTTTTCGTCCGCTTACGCGTGGACGGTAGGACAAACCGGAAAAAAAAAAATCCGTTAATTCAAACAAAACAGAGGTAAGTGTGGACAGGGACTTGTTGGTGCCGTACTACTGGCCCCAGTTGTTCAAAAGGTGGATAACGCTATCTACCGGATAGTAAGTAAGTAAGTAAGTAAGTAAGTAAAGACTTTATTTTATGAGGGTTAGCACGAAATAGCCGGGGCTAATAAACTTGTGGCCCTCTAAATAATAAATAATAAAATAATAAATGAGTATACTAAGCTACGAAAAAATACAAGATTAAAACCAATTACTATCACTATCACTATCGACTGAATAGCCCAGTTGGTTTCCCTAACAATTATCCTTTGGATAAGGATTTATCCAGTGAATAGCGCTATTCAACTTTTAAACAACTGGGGCCACATATACATGTTATTTCCATGGTTTGGGAGAGAAACTAATTTCTTTGTTTTCGTTTTGTTTGTTTATTTGTCTTTTTCATTAGAGTTACCACAGACAACGACCACAAAAGTAACACCTGCAAGTAAATATCCTATGAAGATTAAAGTATAAAGTTGTACCGAAGCAAATTTCTGATTATACTCAAAATTAGAGCTCGCTTAAAATCTTATTTATAAAATATTTGGTTTCTTCCAGCAGGGACACCAAGCACCACTGACCCTGAAATAACACCCACACGTAAGTCTCTCAGGGGGTTCAAAGAACTTGAATGTATTGAAATAAATTGGACCTTTTCAACTTACGTCAAAGGCTATGAAAATAACCGTCGATCCTCCCGGGTAAGTGACCATGGTGGTCTGTTTGTAAAAGAGACCCCAACGCCAGCTTTTCCAACGGAGCATGCGTCATGCTAGAAGAACATGATGTATGACATCATCGTACTGATTTTGATTTATCCAATGGATAGCGTTATCCACCTTTCGAACAACTGGTATTAAGATCCTTATGGATCTTTATAAGGTTCTCAAAAGATGCTTGTGCAGATCCTCAAAGACCCTTAAAGATCTTAAAAAGTGTTTTACCAGGGTGCGCTATCCAACGTTTGAGCAACTGGGGCCAGAAATACATGCTAATTCCACGTTTTTTGGAGAGAAACTAATTTCTTCGTTTTGCTTGTTTATCAGTGTCTTTTTCATTAGAGTTACCACAAACGACCACAAGAAAAGTAACACCTGTAAAACTTTGTACTTTAAAAAGTACAAAGTTGTTCCAAAGCAATTTCCTGATTTTACTCCAATTTAGAGCTCTTATTAATGATAATTTTGGTTTCTTCCAGCAGGGACACCAAGCACCACTGACCCCGAAATAACACCCACACGTAAGTCTCTCAGGGGGTTCAAAGAACTTGAATGTACTGGGGAAAAATGGGCACCTTTTCAACTATAGTTAAACGCTATGTAAAAACCGTCGATCCTCCCGTAAGCGACCATGGTGGTCTGTTCGTAAAAGAGGCTCGGACACATCTATTTTTGGAGGAGAATTTACCCTCTTTACTTTTTAGAAGAGAAGTTACGAGATGTGTTCTGTAGTTTCATGTTGTCACTCAAATTTCTTCGTACGCACTGACAGGCGACCAAAGAGATCAACCATAGTGGGCTTACAAGAGGTTTAAAAAAATTATAAAACCGTCAACCGCCGTCGCGATTGCTAAAGAGAGGTAGTCATTTGCAGGAGGTTTAAATCACAGGGCTTCGACTGGGAAAGTCTTGGTTGTTCTGGGTGTTTGCACGTGGAGGTTTGACTTCCTTTTTTTCTTCCTGTCAGTTTATATATCAGTCAGATAACTGTTGACGTCGAAACAAGTTTCTCGGATGCTATATTTTCGGGTCTTTTGGTTGCTCGTTTTTGTCCATTGTTATCATTATTAATATGTGCCGGGCACCTCAGTGAAATAATATGATTTCTTCTTTGAAATAAATTATGTAAAAATAGAGATCACGGGTTATTTATGTCCATACTACTGTTAACTGCGAGTTAATGTTGCTTCCGATAATCCATCTTGGACAAACATGATTTCTCAGTTCAAGAAGATTGAACTCATACTCTTACCATCTTGGTAAAAGTATCGACGATTTCCGTCAGTTTCTAAAACACAGAGCAAGAATTTCAAGCTTCAGAAGCTTGGAATTAAGCCTTATTAGATAGCTGGTTTTTGAGACTTTGCAATGAGAAGGAAGAAAAAGTACTGAAAACCATGCATTTACAATTACTCCGAAGTTTGAGGAAATTTGTATTGAACATATACTTGTGACGTAAAAGGCTTTCAATACAAGTTTCCACTTGTCAGATTCCGGAGTAGTGATTTTTAACTGCACTGTAAGTTTGATTTCACCTCCATTTTTTTAAAATCCAGTTTGAAAGCTCAATGTAGATTTAAGCTTGATAACTAAAAGTGAAATCTTGTTTATTAAGTCTATTTATCAAGTGGTAAAGACTTGTAATTCAAGACCATATGGTGGAGTCATCTTGCATTCAAGCTTTTTTTATGCACAAAAAACTTTGATTCAAGTCTCCATACCACAAAAATGGCTTTGATTGGAGTTTTCAAATTAAGGAAACTCAAATCAGTCTGACATTGATTTAGATTTAAGTCTCCATACCACAAAAACGGCTTAGACTGGAGTTTCCAATTAACTGGAAACTCAAATAGTTTTAAAATTACTAATTAAAGTATACCTATTTCCTAACATTAATCTATCCTTTTTCATTCTTTGTAGGGGCGATGAACAGTGAACTTGAGAATCGGAGCATTGTTGTCGTAGACATCGATAAAGAGATAATTGGAAGGCGCGGCAGCATTCGGCAAAAAAGCTGTTCAAAATAAGGATTCAAAATTATCTTCTGATCCACATCCTTTCGCGTATAGTTCAGTCCAGTTTTGAGGCGGAAGAAAAGAGAGAAGATTGAGAACGAAAACTGATTTAAGGGAGCCTGCGAATACTTACAAATTTTACCCTTTCCCTGATCTCTTAAAATAGGGACTATTGAACAAGACACTGGTGACCCTCTACTTCTAAGGTAGTCTGTTCCTAGGCTATCAGATTGTGGTTATGACGGATTGATGTAAGCAAAACGCACGCGAAAAGGGGTCTTGATGGTAGTGTGCTACTCGAGCAAGAGATTTCGCAGCTATCTACTACAAAGAGTGGATTTAAATTGATGCCATGCATAACAACGGACGGTTTGCAAAGAGTACGGATGGCGTTTCGTTTTTTGATTCTGCATTAGTCACTGGAAATGCAGAAGGGCGAACGCATGGACATGTTAGCCTGAGAAAACAGCGGACATTTCGCTACGCCACCACTGATTTCCCCGCGCGAAATGACGTCTGAGAAATGACTGCAGAAAGTGTCACTAAACAGATTCGGGCAGTGATTCTGATTGGTCGAACCGCGAGGGAAATTTTCTTCAGCCAATCAGAAGCACTACCCAGATCTGTCATCAGTATGGAATTTCTGCAATCGTTTCTCAGACGTTATTTCAGTCAAGGGGAAACTAGTGGTGTGAGTCTTCAATTTTTCCGTAAAATCATCGGGATCAAGCACGTTCTGTAAAAGGTGGCCATCTTGGTTTCGAAGGTACCGGGTTTAGTAAATACAGCAAAGAAGACTGATACCTATAGGGAGTACCCCCGAAGAAATACGAAAAATTGTCAACGGGTTCCTCCCCTCCTTTCCGTCCCCTAAACTTTTTCATTCATAGTGAAGTTCAAAAGAACCCTTGAAACGTTTCCGTTTGTACACTTTAATAGAAAATACTTTTATGCCAATGCTAATACCAAAAAAGAAAAAGAACTGCTGTTCAGATCAATATCCATGTTAATGTTGACAAAAGTGGTAGAACTTAAAACTTTCCATAGAAAGTGGAAATCACAACGAGTCCTAGTTGCATACTATTATTTATTTATCCGCAGTTTATTACTTTGAACACACGAACAGCAGTGTAAAAAGAAATAAGTTAAACTATTGGAATGTGATCACACACTTGCTGAGAGTAAGTGCCATGAAAAATTTGAGATTTAACTCAGCGTTCTTTGAAACTGCTACAAGATATTGATTCCCAAATGAAATTTTACGAGGCTTTTAATCGTAATTGGAAAAAGAGAGTATTGTGTTCAACTTGGCGTCAGCATCTTTTATTTAATAAATACTGATATTTACAGCGCAATTTTATAATGGGATCCATTTCAATAGCTGTATTGACTCTTTACAATTCGTGGACGGTGAACGCTGCAAGGACCTATCCTGTACAGCCACTTGCAGTAGTGCCTGGAAAGGAAAACGCATGGGTGACTTATGGTATCAAATATCACTTACATTGAAAAAGCTCTCAAAAGGTTTCCGTTTGTAGCCCCGTTCACCCTTAACCATCATAGGGTCGACAAGATCGTAAACTTATAATGTGATCCTCTCTAGTGGACAGGTGTAAATATTAATGTATGCCCTAACAACGGGAACCTCATTACAAGTTTAGACATTGAGCCTTGATACGCCACACCCATTTAATATTTCATGATATACATTATACTACGTCTCAAATTAAACTGGCTTGCCCTTGTTCCACTTTTCTGCTGCAGTGCAAAGGCACCATTTGCTCAGAAATGCATTGATTTGCTTCTCAAAATTGTGCTGGTGACAAAAAACACGAGTGATTTTTTTTTTCTTACCTGACCTCGAGCATGAGTATATCAACCACGAAGAGTAGTGGTGGCTGAGTTAGTGAACCTTGCCAATGCATCACACTGTCAAGATCTGTCAATTCTGCAGACTTCAAGTTTTAACTGTTTCCTACCGATACCAAAAAAAAAAAAACATTAAAACAAAAATAATTCCTTAGTCAGGCAAAGAAATGTGAATGAAATATTTTTAAGCTCAACAAGTAAATACCATACATGGCCCTAACCTGAGCAAATTCCTGACATTTCGGGACGTCGTTAACAGTCTAGCGGGCCTCCTTCCAGCAACCACACTCTGCCCCCGTCTCCAGCCCCACAGTTGTACTCGTCGGTTTAATGCCACGGTCTACCAGAAATATGAAATATATTTAAAAAAGTAATAATAAATGCAAACATAAACGATAAACTTAAAACAAAACAAAGTGAAAGCTCATGGCGACAACCAATTATTTTATAAATGCTAACCTGAATGGAAAACTAAGAGTTGCTATTATCAATGCACTAGGCACTTATGCATGCATGATTCTTGATTTGTAGCTTGTCAACGAAAACAGCAATAAATATAATAGAATAATCTATTGATAAGATAATTTCCTGCCTTTCACTTTTAGTCAGGCTAGCAAGAAATGTTTTTGCGGCGTAACGATTCCAGACATAGGAATAACGACTCGATCTGATCGAAGCGCTGTAAACAGGTACACCTGTAGTATTAATGCGTTCGGCTTAAAGGGTTTCCTTTCCTAAATAATGTTCTATTATAATATATAGATTTAGGCAAGCCTAAAAGCGGAGCTCCCGAATTTATAATAATAATAATAATAATAACAATAATAATAATAATAATAATAATGATAATAATAATGATGATGATTATGGTGATGATGATGAAGATCATTTCTTTTATTCACACTGGCGCACAATAAGAAATAGCCTAATTGTAAATACTGATACCCGCCAGTAGGTATCGAGATGTAGGCTACCACGCAGCCGGATCTGTCACAGCTGCGTGGGACACTGGTCAAAGTGTGATACAGTAAAAACCCGCGTATAAGAACCTAACATTTAAGAACCTGTTAGGCTAAAATTTCATTTTTAAGCACCCTTCACATAAGAACCATTTTAGGCTAAAATCCTAAAACAGGTTCTTATTTTCAAAAAAAATATATATATAGAATTAAGAAATTTTCTCCAAAAAAAAATATGTATATATATAACACAGTCTGTATGCAATAATACTCTAAACACTATAGCATGGTTACATAAAACTTTACCATAGGTTTGATTGTAACAGAATCAGATTAAAATAGTATAGTATTTCGAGCATATTAACGGCAATGAACAATTTAACCTTTATCTCTTAAACTTGCCGATAAACATGATCGCTCATTTCAGAACTGGTGCACAATAAGTTAAAACCGAGTTGTAAAGATTGAATATCGAGGTTTGGTATTTTCCCTCAAAGTAGACAGACACCTCACGAACAAATCTAACCCTTCTTTCGTGCTTAGCAACCTCCCGCGTGCATCCAAAACAAAGGCGAAAGTCTACTCCGTTCAATCTTATTTGAAAACTGCACGATGGGGATGTTTAGATGGATAATAGAACTGAATGACACAAATAAATCCTTCGAGGCACGTAGCCTGTTCCAGGCGTTGAGGTGGGGGAGTGCAGCGCGAAGTAAGAGAGCGTAAAAAAAAAGGAGGATGAGAGGGACAGAGAGGAGGAAAGAGAGGAGGTTCCTTTGCTCTGGCCCCCTACCCTACCCCCGGTTATTTTTTGTGCTGACATCTCTTTGGGCCGTCGCCACCATCTGAAAGCCTGGAACAGCCGAGGCATCGCAGCAGTAACCTGCGATCAGCCTTTTTTTTTTTAAGATAAAGGGATAATAGGGAGAGGGTATGATCTCGATGATCTCAGGCTATCGCGGATTCGCGGCAGTAATGGTTCCGTCCTTGAAAGAACGCGGGCGCACAAACGGATGGTATGCGGCGAAAAAGGCGGGAAAACGCGTGCAAGATAAAAGCCTGTTGACAGAGACGAGAAGCACAGAGAAAGGAGAGGAGGAAGGTACGTGGTGTTGCATTTTTTCCTTTGGTTTTGTTGCCTTTGTTCCAAACACTAAACCAGCAAAAAGGTCTCGTTATCTTTCTAAAACTCTTTCAGATAGCTTGATGATAAATTATAAACCGTTTTGGATGTATTTACAACTTATTCTACCCGGATTATACTGTTACCTTGTGTAACCACTCTCTTTATTTTGCCTTCTCAGAAAAAAGAAATGAATTCCAGGTAAGCTCACTATTAAAAACTTATTATGGCAATTCAGTGTAATTGTTTCTTTGTTTGTTTTTTTTTTCTTGAACAATGCTGATATTTCTGTCATTTTTACATACGGCATATTATCTGTTGTTTTTTGAAGTGAGAACGAAAGTGCAGGAGTAGAGGAACCGGTAAGAAAAACGTTTACATTTCAGATGACTTTATAAGCTTACTTAAGCTTATTAACTTAAGTATAAACTAAGCTTATTAAGTCTTATAATACCTCCATAAATTTATTTGAACCTAAAAATACACGCGTACTCAGTTATTTCGTTATAAGTTCATAAAAAAATTTCTATAGATTATTTTCACCGGACATTTCGTACTTAAAACTTACTCGCACTTTGTCAGTTTGATTCATTTTGTACTAGGGATCTACCTTTTGATACTCACTTATTCGCTTTATCAACGACATGAGCTATTGCTGATATTACACATTAACGGTGTCGTTCACTAACTTAATGAAATAATAGGGTAACGTATTTTCCCCCTTTTTTAATAATTCCAGATGAACCAAGACATCGGAAGAGGTCGTCCACCAGGTTGGCATTCTCAGTAATAGCTTCTTATAATCAATTACCAAAATATTATAATGTGTTGCTAGGTTTATACTATGCTGAATGATTAGTACGGTTATTTATTACAAAACGCATTGATGTGTAGCTGTTATTGATAAGGTGTTTCCTTTTTTTTAGCGGCGGCCTCTGGTTCCTCGAATGCTCAAGGTGAGCATTCTCTGTCATAGCACTTATAATCAATTATCTACATAGTGTTTAATTGTGTTGCTATGTTTATAGAATGGCTAATGATTATTACAAGGACATTGACTTGCAACTTTTATTAATAAGGTCTTTCCGTTTTCTTGCAGGGAGTTCTGCGTACCAGAATCCTCCAAGTGAGCATTCCCAGTCATAGCTCTTAAACTCAATTATCTGAAGAGTGTATGATTGCATAGTGTTGCTAGGTTTATAGTATGCTGAATGATTATCACAGTTATTTATTACAAAGCACATTGACTTGCAACTTTTATTAACAAGGTCTTTCATTTTTCTTTGCAGCATTGAATCCTCCAATTGCAAGAGAACAATATAGACATCGTCCAAGTGAGCATTCTCAGTCATAGCCCTAATAATCAATTATCTGATGAATAGTCTTTAATTGTGTTTGTTAGGTTAATAGTACATTCAATAATTAGAAATACAATAATTTATTACAACTTTTTCACAGTGCCTGTTCGGTTGACTCATAATAAAAATTAATGACACAGTACCTCTATCACTTTGCAGAGAAAACAGAGAAAAGAAGAATCAGTGAGTACATTGTTCATTTTTCTTATTTCTTGAAGACGTAGCTTTGTTAAATCTAACAGAAACCAATTTCTGCTGTTTTGAAAACATGACATCAATCAAAAACAAGTCTGGACAAAAATGATCCCACTAAAAAGCATTCTCCACACAGAAAACATTTCAGTTACCTTTTACACAAGTAACCGTTACTTGCTGTGACAGCAAATGTCAAAACAACCACTAAACTGCCTATTGAAACTGCCCATGTGTTTACCACACGGATACAAAACAGATGTCAAAAGAGTGACTGTATGAGTGAACATTACATGGAGCTTTCTGCAAATGCAGCGGGTGATCAGACGACATCTTCGACAGACAATATCATGACGTTAAAGCAACTTTCTCAAATTCATTAAGAATTAATAAAGTGAAAACAAAGAAAATGACAACCGTCACAGTCGTTTGGATATTGGATACGAATTACCATAAAATTTTGCGAACTGTATTTATCTTTAAATTTTTCCTACAATTTTTGGTACTATTCATTTGAGAAGCCATATCAAAAACGACACGCGATGCACAGCCAAGTTTTTTAACACCAACTTCGACTACAGCTTTCATATCTCAAACCAGTAAAACTACCACACCATGCTTATTAATTTACTAACAAATTTTAAAAGTTAATAACATTCTATAATTTGCATCTCTTCACAGAATGCTACAAGTGCGAAGGGTGGGGCCATACAACCCCAATTTGCCCCACCCGGCAAGAAGGTTAGGTCAGCTACATGATACTGTACATGTACAGTTAGCTTTATATTGTAAGTGTTATAATTTAGCAACACACAAACCACTTTTTATGATGATCCAAACTACTTTATTTCTTGCAGATGAACATCTCAAAAACCTAAGATGTCACCGCTGTGGCGGGTGGGGGCACAAAAAGTTTTTGTGTCCCACCCCCCGGCCAAAGTGGCCAAAAAAAAAAACACAGCAAAAAGGTATTTGCAATATTTAAGAAAGAAAAATAATAATTATTAAATACATGACATTTGTAACAATTAATTATGTGTTTGGGGGAGTTTACCTTTCCATTAAGGACTTCGATCTATTTGGTAAACACATGTGTACACTTCTGTTTTCTTGATGCTATATATAAAATGCCTTGGCTGCATGGCATGCACAATTCACTTTTCTGAAAACAAGTTGTTTTATTAGTACTACAAGGTTCTGGCTGCCCAACATGTGAACAGATAAATGCTCTCTTTTTTTAGACCTGTGGTTTCTGTTACTTTATTTCTGTTTGTAAATATCAATTTTCATGGTTTATATTTTATGTTTCTAAAACTGTGAGGTATTAATTTCTATTTGTGGAATCACTTTTGATTCAAGTATGTATTTATTTTCCTTTACAAATATGCAATATTTTTGTCTGTTCCAGCACAAGATGACAAAGGAGCACCTGCAGAGAAGATGGGAACGAATGTCTTTTATATCTATAATAAGTAACATCACATTACTTATTATAGATGTAAAAGACATTTTCAATCTTTTATACCTTAACATATTATCTTAAAATATTTTTTAAATAACTTTTAGAGTGATTTTACTTGGCCCATGAACACACACTAACACTAGTGCAAAATAGCCACTAGTAAACAAAGAAATACAACGAAATTTACAGTGCATATATAGTGCTTAGCAATTCTACTATGCCTATTTCACAGGTTAAGTAAAGTCACTCTGAGAACAATATACAGTGAAACCTCTATTATTAAAGCAGGACACCTTTGGGACCTTCCCAAGTGTCCAGTTAATGGAGGGTGTCCGCTCAATAGGGGTTCATACAAATTGCACACTAGCTGTTTGTTAACGATTAACATTCAACAGTTACTCTGTATTGTGATAAAGTTCCATGTTGTTAAGGAAGCTGTGCTTTAATTACTTTGTGCAAGACTTTTAGGTGAACTTTTGACAGCTAATTGTATTAATTGTTTTACCTTTATTAATCAACTACAGTATCGTATTTTAAGAACATGATCCAATGCTAGCTACTATTGTCAATTCAGTCTGGTGTCCACTTAATAGAGGTTTTTAACAACAGAAATTAGCCAAATACGATTTCCTTCAGAGGTGTCCGCTGAATAGGGCTTTGTTAAAAAGGAAAATAAAAGACATTATTTTTGGGACCCGGCTTTTGTGTCCGCTTAATAGAGGGTGTCTGCTTAATTGGGGGCCCGCCTCAATAGAGGTTTCACTGTACATCGATTTTAACCAATCATTGATATTGCTAGCCTGCGAATACAGCCTCATCTCATTGTTCATTGCCATAGGGGGTTTCAAAATGATGTTTAAATATTAATTAATTTGATACTCATAAATTTGTGAGAGTTTATGCAACTTTTGCGTTACATTGAACTGTTGAGTTTATTTCTCACAAAAAAAGCCTTGGAGAAAGTCAATTGCCTCTTCAAAGAAGAATATTTCCAAAAATGACTGTATTGTGCAAGATTCATTGTGTTCAAATATGACATGATATTCTGGCTTTTTGTTTTTGGTTAATATTTATTCATAAAAAAGCTCAAAGATTAGAATATATTAAATATAACTACTTTCACCGAACAGACAGCAGGAGCAGTTCATCAGTTAGGTCATATTGTTGTCCATTGTAAACATCTTTCCCACAAAATGTTGTCAGTGGTTGGCAGCAAGTAGAGAAGGCTGTATCGGCAGGCTGTATTGTTAATTATTACATTTTTTAAATTTGGGATGTGAAAATAACTAATGGGCCTTTTGCAATAGTTAATAATGTGATCAACTTTCGAACAGAAAAACAGTCTGCTTTTGAAAAAGTTTGTTAGCATGAGCTGAAAGGACAAATTTTCAGCCGTTATATATTCCCAGGGCCATCGAAAGTTGGAAGGATTTGTACGAGGAAAACAATTTTTGCTACCCAGGTACACTTGAGTTGTTTTCCATACAATTCCGATTTGTATGGAAAACCATTCAAACACATCTGGGTGGAATTAAGTTGTCTTTCAGTCACACAACTAACAAAATTTTTCAAAAGCAGACTGCTTTAGTGTTTTCTAAAGTTGATCATTTGATCAACCTAAATGCAAAAGGCCTTTTTTAAATCTTGAATATTTTGTGAATAATTAAATATAGCATTTATTTCCATGAATTGTTGTCTTTAAATAAATTTGACAGAATACGTTGTCTTTTTTGCAGTAACTTCAAGGATGAGGACTCTGATTTGAAAAAGAAATTCAAAAGTACATGATACGAAAACCAAAAGGAGACCAATCTGAATGAAGATTGGGTCTTTTTGACCCCTAAATTTAAGAAGATGGATAAACTTTCTTAAAGTGTGTGTTTATTACTCTATATCATGATATACATATATAGATATTATCTTTACCCACCACCATTATCCAGAATCATGAGAATCAATACCGTATATAAATCTTTTACATGGAAATTATACCCACAAGTACGTACAACATACAGTCTTGGTTTGGACATTTTGCCACTAAAACTTTTTACTCATTGAGAGTTTGTGAGTTCTTTCAGTTCACGGAAGCACGCTGATGTTTCTTTATGATGCTATCTTTGGAACTTTGGACTCATACAAGAAGAGCAATTCAGTTTTGACACCCAATTTTTTTTTTGAGTAAGGTTTCACATTGCATAACTCATACCTACTCCCTATTCCTCTATCATGTCGGTTTTTACAGCTGCATGGACATGACTGTCCCGACAAGTATAAATTAAGCCATCTCTCATTGTCCTCTCTGGTTGTGACTTTCTCAATGTCTGTCTTGAGACCAATTGGTCATAAACATGGTGTAAATCTGTTCCAAATCTGACCAGTAGCTAGCTCTCTGATTGTATTCTTGACAAACTGATAACACTATTCCAGGCTATCCATTGTTGACAAATCAAAGACGAAATGTAAATGGTTAAAAAAAGAAACAAATGTGCTAGCTGGTTCTTATTGCCTTCAACTGGGGCAATTCACATTAAAGTGATAGTTACAATGGGGACAAATTTTAACCTTCCTTCCCAACTTAAAGAAATAAAATGAAATCACCATAGGGCTTCAACTCAAACCCACGAATGCTAATTAACAATTATTTGCTGAAGGCGACTTAGTTAATATTGTTGAATAATCCCCAAGACAAAGTAGAGGATTATTCAACAATATTAACTGAGCCTGAGGTGAATAATTGTTTTACTATATTCACACGAAGTGATCTCAACAGAATTAGAAAGGAAACCATTAAAAAACGCTTAGTTTGATTGACAGGTGAATTCATGCGTGAACGAAGCCGTAAACAGTGGACGCGCAAAAGTTAGATCTTTACAGTACCTTCAAACACGGCAAATGATAGTTTTAATCTTTTTGTATCGAGTTTTGTAGGCTTTAGCATCAACGGTTTAAAAGAAAACGTCGAAAATGTAAATTACTACCCCATTCTGAGAAAAAAAGTAGAGCTTTATTTGTTTCTGTCAACTCACTGTGAATGAGAAAGTTTCCTTTGTCGCTTCTTGCAACGCTGTCAACAGTGGCTATGATCAAGGTGAGCATTGTTTATCTCCAATGTTCTTTGCCTTGTTAACTTGCTGGCACGTACAATTTTCGAAAATATTTGCCTTCCTCTTTTCTCGATAAATTAACTTCTATTTATGGGCAAAATTGGTCTTGTGAGAAAATCCCGAAATCACAAAACATTGACCAAGCGACCTTGTTTTCTTCTGTAGTGGTAAACATAGCATTGAGCGTACAAAAAGTCAGCTACAGTAAACCACTTCACAATAAATAATGCTGTGTAAACACCTTGAAGTCTTTTCTCGCCTTCAAAGTCATCAGCACTTGGATATTTGTGTATTTTCAAAAAGGCTTTACTATGAAACTTTGGCAAAACACCCAGTTCACGACAGCAATTTTGTTCTGCTTTATATTCACTGCCTAGCGCGGTGAAAATAACGTCATAGTCTGAGATAGCTAACTAATCAGATTGCTTCAATTACCAAGATCACTGAGTGTGTATATACTAATCCTCAATATTAGTAATGGTAACAGGACTGAGTCACGGAGTCGAATTGGGTCTGCAATCATACGAGTGATTAACAAAATTGGAGTAGCAGGAGTCTGATTTGTTTAATCACAAGCATGAATTACAGACCGAATTGGAGGACATGAAGTTCTGTTACCAATTAATCATAACTTTAACAAAATTTGTGATATATAAGGCTTTTTAAAAAATTCAAAACAGAAGAAATTCCAAGTCTTGTTTTGGCTAGCAGTGAAAAAAGCCATTTAAGTGCGTGTATTATAGCGCATACTGTCCAATTACTTAGGCATGGGGCATACTGTCCTAATAAATTGTCCTATAAAGGCTGAAATTAGGGCAGTTCATAGCCAATTAGATTTGAGAATTTTGTTATAGTTATGATTAAGCCTATAATTACTGGGCATATAAATCCATGCAAAAATATGATGTGTCACACACTTCAACCCTTATTTGACTACACTGCAAGACAGTTTGTAAATTCTTCGATTGTGTCATTCTGTGGAGGAGTGACCGCATTAATAAAGTGGGCGCTTGATATTAACAGAAATTCCAACCTTCCTGTTTTGGTCGGAGCCCCCCTGTTTTCGGCAAATATTTCCGGCATCCACGTTATGTCTATTCTCCTGAAACCTCCATTCTTTAGTTGACAGGGTTGGAATCTCAGTGACATAGAGTTTCGAGGCCATAAAGCAGGACATTACAATGATGTTTTGGCGATATCATATTCTTGACAGGATCATGCCCGGGTCATGCAAAACTGGAAATTTCAAATATTAGTTCTAGAAATCGAGTCTTTAGTCCCAGTTCACTGAAGGCAAGAGGGAAGGTTTTAAAATTGTGCGATCAGCTGATCCTTCATCGCCGGGAAGATCTGTGAATTATTGACGCATTTTACCGAAACAAACGTTGAGCTTACATGACATAATCGACATCTAATTACGCAGCTCAAAATACGTTACGCTATAAGCTCCTTACCTTCTCAAATAGAGGCCTAACTGGTTCCTTTCCTAGCTTAAAAATACAACAACTGATAGCCTCCATATGTAAGATCTCCAGCTAGCGTAAAAAATGGCGCTCCAAGTAAAACAAGGCGGGGAGGGGGCGGGGAAAGAATGGTGATCGACGATTGGCACACTGGCACACAGGTCTAACAGAGACGAACGCCTGGGAGTAAATGCAAGCCACCATCTTCGCTGGTGTGCGCTAAATATTGTTTGAAAGGAGACGAGACCAGTGTAAGGTGCAAAAAATTACTCGAGAATGTGTTTGGATCTGATTTCTCTTGACGACTGCGCGGAAAAAAGCGGAACACATTTTGAAGATCGTACATCTACCAAGACTTGGAATAATCCGTTGCATGAAGACCCTACTTCTAGGTAACAAACATAAAACAATTACTAATTTCTTTAACTCTTTTCTTTCAATGAAAATGTTCAGTGTATCATCAGATGGAAGATTTTTAGGTATGAGTGGTCTTGAAAATTATTAATGTGCCCAAGGGTATTATCTAAAACATCAAATGATCACTATTAAAACACGAAATGGCTATACACGTATGTCGATTTGTGTCGGCGTCATATTTATTCATGCTCGATTGGCCTTTTTTTATCATTGCAGAAATTATGAAGCATTGGTGAGTTTGCAGGAGATACACGCGCAGGAAGAAATATGCCTTATTCAACTGAAATCCAACCCTCTCACCCATGAGAGGTGGAAGTGGGTTTAAGCAAGAAATTTAAAGCCTTATTTGATGATACACTAACCTTAGGGAGCAGGTGGTTAAATTAACTATAACTTCATTTCTCACAACAAACAGTTTTTCCAGTTTTAAAGCGTACTTCAAGTATGAATTCATCTGGGGACATGGAAAGTTGCTGTTTGCCTACATGTAAGCCCGCCATATACCCAGATGTTTCTCACCTGTTTCTTGGAAGATTATGACCTATTACTGTTTTTTGTTAATCGCTCAAGCAAAACAAATGACAGGATGGCACATTCATCATTGTTTAGCTGCACCTTTTCAGTGTGCAAAGAAAGTGGTGTCCGATACCCCATGGCTAGTGGATTTTGCTATCGGGCTAGTGAATTCTGTTTTTAAATTGCCCGATGGGCAACTGATGTTTTTTAAGGAATTAAAATAACACAAGAACTATGAAATCAATTCTGCTTGTCAAAAATTGTTTGGGGCTAGTTCAAATGACATTTGGGCAAGTAAATGCTAGTTTCAGCTCGCCCGAATGGCAAGCTGTAAAAATGATTTTCTTTGCACCCTGCTTTTTTACAAATAAATTAAAGGAAATTTATCATATTCAACTGGTACATAATTTGATAAAGCAACATTGACACATTACGTCCATTTCTAAGCACTAAGAACAAAAGCAAAAGAAGCTTTGGCAAGTGTAGCGTCTTTTCATTTCCCATTCATCAAATAAATTATCATGTATTAAGAGCATTACCCAGTATAATACGTGATGTATGAGGGTTCCCAGTCCCCCGCAGCATTTTTAAAGATCTCATAACAGAACTCGCTGCGTACTAACCGCTCAAGAAGGCGGAGGTGTCATGAAGGAACCACCTTCACTCTTGTCGCTGGGCTAAAAACAAAAAGGCTACCTTGTATTAATAATAATAATAATCATAATAAACTTTATTTTAAAAGGATAACATTTAACCCTGATCAGTCTATGCCATCGATAATAAATTGCAGATTATTTCTGTAACAGGAAAGGAGAATAAAATTATTGTTACCAGGCTATAAGTACAGTTTACTATTGGAATTAAAAAAGTTACAATGACTATATGCAACAAAGATTAAAACTATGATAAATGGCTATATGTGATTAACATTATTAAAGTCTATTTAAAAGGGACTGAACACCCCCTTTTTTGTTATATCTACTGGAATACCATTCCGTATGCTATGCATGCTCCATCTGTCTCCTGTCTGTAGATTTTACACACAAGCTTTTGTTGTGAGGATTACCATTAATTAATGAGTTATCCCCATTGCTTCTCTGGTATATATTAAGACAATGTTGTTGCTATGTTGCCAGTATGTTTTTAGTAATAAATAGTTCAGTCTTTTCAACATCGCTTCTTTCTAATGTCTGCATCGGTTGCTATTAAGTTGATGTTTTCAGCTGGTCAGCAGCCAGAAACTCAGCTCTAATATCATGTTATTGACTTCATCCTAAAGTTATAGAACTGCTCCCATTATTTGAGCTGTTGTAATGCTGTAAAATATTTCAATTTTGCAAAGGTGTCTTTGTGCTGATTAAAAGGCATCAACATGCTTTTCAATGATGTTGTGATGTAATGGGAACAGGACAGAGACAGTATTTGAGTTACTGATAACCATTTTGCTTTTGAAGGATGATAACACTCTTGTACGACTTGGTGATGTTCTTTCTATCAAGTGCTCTCCAGAGTAATGGGAGAAGCCAGAGATGATTACTCGCTTACACCTGTGTCATCGTCATAGAACTCAACAGTTGACTTGTCAGGTGCACTGGGTTGAAGATCATTTTGTAAATCCACGAACAATACCACTCCAAGAATCGAACCTTATGGAATGCCATTGATAATGACTTGGAAAGTGACAATGATCAATAAAACTGATTTCCAGCAAAGAAAGATGACTTTATCCATGGTGAATTCACACAACAAAGTTGTATCTGGTATGCTATTCAAGACATACTGGAATTGCAGAATATGAAGAAGATCATGACAGTTTACAGATGCAAGTTTTTCACTATACCTAACCATTCATATGGTCATCCTCCAATTTCTACAGCATCTGGTCAATTAGTCTGACAATTTCAGTTTTGGTTGTGGGTGTCTTGGGGAAAGAACAATGCAGTTTATAATGGAGGTTTTGATTTTCAGTATGTACATGCTCCTCAAATAATTTTGAATCTGTAGTAAACACGCAAAATCTCTTGGCTAGCTTCCAAGCTGATGATTAACAGAACTGTTATTAGTAGTAGCATACATACTCGATTAATCTTGGTAACAATGACGACGTACCTGGAGCACCAGCCCGTTCTGCAGTAATACCATTGGCACCGGTCACTTTGAACAAAGGCATAGACTTCATTTTATATTGAAGCTGTTTACATGGGGATAAGCAGTTAAGGTTTAGTATTTATCTGACAGTTGTTCATGGAATCAGCAGTCGAGGACAATGAATGTGAAATATTGTTTATGGAATCTATTCAGCAGTTCGGCACAGTCTTTCCAGAAACTCAAGTGTGGTTGTTGAAGAAATATGTGTAGTAATGAAGTCTAACTATGCCATTTTCGCTATAGTTTTTTATCATCACATGTTTGACTTCAATACCTTTTTGATCATCTCTAAATTTACCATACCTAGCTAATACACTACTACTAAGGAAAAAGGAAAAAAGCTTTTCCTAAAAAATACTGAGCTACCAGAATGCACATACAATCAAGGACTGGGTCTGGATGCTATTAACCCTTTCACTTGCAAAGTGAACAATGTAGTCTTGTAAGATAGTTAATAATAATTATTATTTACCTTTTGATTTTGAAGACAAATCCTACAATGTATGGTGTGACTATTCAAGTGAAAGCTCTTTGTAAGTAGTACTATTTTAAATTATGTCTTTCACCATTTTACAAAATGATGCTTAGAATTTTATTTCAATAGTCCATTTTACAGTTAAAGGTGAAAACAAGGTTGGAGTTGACCTTGTAATGTATTCATACGACCCTTCCTGCTTGATTAGGTAAATTATGTTGTTTTTATGCTAACTAATATTTTTAAGCATAATTTCCATAAGAAAAGGAAGCAGGTTTGTATCAAAAAAGGTCAACCTCAACTTTGCATTCACTCAAGGCTACGATACGAAGCCCATAACTGTAACATGGTATATGTGGACTTTGCCTACCTTTGGCAGTGAAATTGTGAAAACAAATGCCATTAGCATGTAATTGAGGAAATGCCAAGAGCAATGAAGTTTGATAACTATATGTACAGTAAAAACCAGCATGTAAAAGTAGTGGTTTACTTAAAAAACCTACAAGCAGAAATTATCCACTTTAACGACCAATAATACAAGAACCCACATGTTTTAAACCAAGAAACTGATCAAGCAGGCTCTTTTATTTGGTTTATAGTTTAACTATGATAAACTATAGAGATACACTTGCGGATTTTAGAACTGAAGCAAAAACAGTATTTTCTGCTGCTTGAAGACTATAATATTATATCTTTCATAGAGAAAAATGGACTTAATGTAACCAGAATTTACTAAGTATGCATAAGTATTAATTGCCAATAACTATCCAAAGTACAAGAACCTATTTTGCCATACAGTCAACTTCCTTTAAAGTGGACACTATAAGGAGCTTGAGTTAGTGTCTTCATTAGTGATAGTCCATAATAGCGAAAGTTTATTTCTCAATCAGTCAAACGCCTGTAATTTATTTTTGCTTGGTATTTAGCTGCCGTCCATATTATCAGGGTGTTCCTTATAGCAAGATGTCCACAAGGCGAGAGTTCACTGAATTGCAAAAAGTAGCGAGGTTCATCAAACATGCAGGTTTTTACTGTAAGTTAAATAAAGTAAGGAGACTTAACAAAACAGTATTGCTAAAATGAAATAATTCCAAGAACTTACTTTTTTGCTGAAAAAGTGGCTTCTGAAGTAATATCCCTTTCAACACAAGCCCTAATCCCAATCTCAACTTAGGAGCCTTTTTATTTGTTAGGCGTGGCCACATAGTAGGCTTTTGTCCACACAGGTTTATTACAGCAACGGCCAGTTCATTTGTTATGCATGGCCACAAAGGCCCTCAGCCACACAGGCTAATTACAGCATAACGGCACTTTTATTTGTTATGCATGGCCACAAAGGCCCTCAGCCACACAGGCTGATTACAGCATAACGGCACTTTTATTTGTTATGCATGGCCACAAAGGCCCTCAGCCACACAGGCTGATTACAGCATAACGGCACTTTTATTTGTTATGCATGGCCACAAAGGCCCTCAGCCACACAGGCTGATTACAGCATAACGGCACTTTTATTTGTTATGCATGGCCACTAAGGCCCTCAGCCACACAGGCTGATTACAGCATAACTGCACTGTTATTGGCCGTGCTTGGATATGTACAATTCATCACATCATAAACATTAGGGCTATCTTATTGATATGAGTGCAAACAAGACACCACCATGCTAAGGCTTTCACCTCTGAACCAATTGCCAACACTTAGACCACATGTTTCAACAATGACGTTGAGACTGAGCCCACTCTACGAGTCTGAGAAAGGTTTCCTCCCTATACGCTGGTGCTAACACCCTTCTCTGCCGACACTGAGTTGCTAAGACATGTAGTCTTTCAATCTCCACTGCTCTAGCTCTTGTAGTTGGAGTGTCCACAGGTCTGAATCTGTCATTGTTTATCAATACATCTTCATGAAAAGCAAAATCAGGATCTCTTCCTTCCCCGCCCGCTGATTTTGCTCTTGACAATGCTACAAATAGAGCTCCTGGGTTTCTGGCTTCAAAGCCATGGTCCCCGGGGTGAACCACTACATACCTGAATGCTTCTCCAGCGCCCACAGTCATCCCTTGGCATTTGTGGATTGTTGTTCCCCATGCCAGTCGCAATGGAACCTGCAGACGCTTGCATCGGCATGCACAATCAGTGGAACGACTTACTGGTACAATTGGCACAACTGTAGGATCTTCATTAATGTACGGTGGCCCCCTATATCCTGGAAACCTCACCAGAACCACATCAGGTACTGGCGCAGGATCATCAGTAGGTCTGCGGCCATCTTTGTACACAATATCTATGACTGTACCTACAGCCCCATTGTACAAACCCCAATCAGCCTTTAAGTTAACCACCAGCATGACTTTGCTGTCACGGGAAAGATACAGTAGAGGTAACAATCCTCCCGCCTTATTACTGTCAGCCTTCATTGCATGTCTGCCATTGTGAACTGCCTTGATCTTTGCTACTGGGTGGTTTGGCTGTCTGTTACACTCAAGCAGCTTTGTTTTATTACGCTGCCATTCAAGACGGTGCGTGGGAAATACGTACAGACCTTGCTCATCCATCCTAGCAAGGAGTTCTGGCCCATGTGACATGCGGAGATTGTGCCATTGAAACTGTTGTAGCCAATGGATTTGCTGGGGTGTTGTGGTATAATTTCTTAGTGACATCAGCACATCTCTCAGTTGTTGTTCAGATTCACTCTGCCGTATAATCTGAGTAAGTTCAACAGCGCTATCAAACATTGTCCAAACCAAACGACCGTGGTTAGATGGTGCACTACGACAATCTGAGATGTACACAGGGGTGTCACACACAGGAGGAAGCTGAACATCATCTCCCATGAACACTGCTACAGGAATCCCTCCCCATAACTGATCTGCATTGGCTCCTTTGTTGACTGCATAACGTGCATGCTGTTCCATCCAGCCCATTGTTGTGCGTCCAAACATTGATCGTTCATCCCCAACCAGAACTTTCAGATTTTCGCACTTTTTCTGAATTTTCTCTAGTAAGGGACCTGTAGGTACAGTCAACTCATTGCAAGGCCTTCCACCCGTTGGTACTCCAAGAAAGCTGTGAGCTGTACTGCCTTGAACAAGATAGGCAGCATTCCCTGTTGGAGTTATCACCTGTATTGCATCATTGGCTTTGAAAACTTGCCGCACTAACCTCTGGAGACACTTTATGACATAAGACTTTCCTGTACCAGCAGTTCCAGAGACAACAAGTCGCAGTGGAAGGTAATATCCAGTGTTTTCAACAAAGTTGTACAGGGTGTGCAACACAAGCCCCACTATGGCTTTCTGATTCTCATTTAGAGACAACGGACACACCTGAGGTAAATCAAGGTCTGTACTTTCTGTCTCCCGTTCGTCATCCGCTTTAATGCTTTCTTGAAGCCATTTTGTTGGGTCTTTTCCTTCAGGGAGAATAATACGGGTACTGCTCCAGTCATAGTCCTCCCCACCATCATCATAATCAAAGTCCCTCTCTACACCCTCATACATTTGGTTCTGGCCTGCATATACATCCACCCAGTCTGGCTGTTCTTCTGCTTCAGCAGCATCATCTTCCTCGTCCTCTTCAAATACTGGTTCTTGTGGGTGGTCTGCAAAACGCCGTGCCTTAGCAACTTGGGCCTTCACAAATGTTGGACAGTCATCACTTGCAAAAAAGTCCTTAAAGCGATCAATCCAAGATTCTGCATCGCCCTTCACTTCTTGGATGTCAAACCAGCTTGGCCAGTGTAACAGGAGCATGGTCCTACAGTAGTCTTCATTCAGTGGCCACGTTGCGTGCGTAGAACCACCACTTACAACAGGAACATTACCATTCTTAGATGCAAAGTGGTACCAAGAACAGTGTTCATCTTGCGGTCGTGCAAGGTACTTATCCAGTGGGGTGCTGCGAGTTGCAGTTTCACCATCACGTTCAAGTCTCCTTGACCCTGACATTGACAAGTAGGTAAATGGACGGCTACATCGCCAAAGTGCTAGCCCACTCAGCTCAAAAGATGCCTCCGGTCCACTGATATCTCGTCTTCCTACCGTCTTTATCAGCATCTTAGCACACATTGACTTGCCTGTCACCTGGTCTGCATCACCTGCATCAACAGCATTCACCATGTCCTTAAAGAGATCAGAAGTTGCACCAGTAGGTTCGCTATCTTTGCAAGCATATCCACACACATAGTCAATTATGGCTATGATATCATCTGTGCTAGGATTGTCTGGAGGGGAATTGGAAAGAATCAAGCTTACATCCCCATTTGCTCTCCACGATTGTAACTGATAACGAGAATGCTGAACCACACGTGGATGGTCACGTGGCATCTCTAGGCGGGGAGCTCCATTATGATCTTCCACAATTTCTGGATTACTGTGAATTTTTTTCCCTGGGCGGAACTCGCTTCCAAACTCCATCCGACATACACGTTCTCTAGGCTGCAGTCCTTGCTCCGGATGGCGAGGAGTTCTCAAGCAGTAATCAGAGCAACTGTGGAGTCCAACCCTGTTTACTAAAAGCAAATGATCCTCCAGTATTGCATCTTGTGTTGCAGCTATTTGCATTAGCATCTTAACTAAGGGATCCCTATCATCTGATATGGGCTCAGCCGTTCCCTCAGGTGGTGGCCAGAGGTCTTTTCTTGGCTGCCCTTCTTCACCATTGCCAGCTGGATGTAATGCTGTCATGGCAAAGGTTTCATCTGCCCACTGACTAAGTCTAGCTGCATACTCTTCCTCTTCGCAACCATCTTCACGAACTTCATGCAACAGCTGATGCGGTTGCCTGTCTTCCCTCCAGCTGAGTTGGTGCCAATGAATTTGACCGCGGGACTTGGCAAACTCATAGCGGTACCAATAATCAGAGACACCAAATACCGGCTTCAGTACCTTCTCATGGTATGCCTGGGTACGCAGGTCAAAGTAACTCACCACTACATGAGTATTTTCTTGTACTGCCTTGAAGCGGGCATTGCTATCTTCAGCAAGGTTGACTTCTTCACCTTTGGTCTGAAAGATGTACTCTTCCAGTAGCTTTCTGAGAGGAGGAAAGTAAAACTCGGCACAGCTTCCAGTCATGAAAAATGAAGGCAACCCACGCTTCTCATTGACCATGAACTCCACAAGGGCACGAAGCTCTCTGCGTCTCTGGTGCCAGTACTGAGCTGTACCGCGCAGATTTGCGCCAAAATACAACAACTTGTCAGTAAAAGTGTCACCTCTCGCAAGTCGCTCTTGCAGGTCTGCAACAGTTATGTGTGGGTCACCAAGTTGCTGATCAACAAAGAACCGGCTCTGCTCCAGGGCACGCTTCCTCATGATCATATTGTGGAGAACAAACTTCCACACCTTATGCCCAGCAAACCTCCCATCTTGGTACCACAGCAGGTGCTCTGCCCAGTCATGCAGTGAAGGACATGTCACTGGCCGGTTTATGTGGAAATCACCCTTTCCATAGGGAAACAAACAAGGAAATGCCATCGTAAAAAAGTACGGAGTAGTAAACTCTGACGCTGGTGTCGTGTCCGTGGTCGGCCAAGGAATCACAGGTCGTTCCACTCTTCGTTGTGTATTTTCTGGTTCACCCTCCCTAGGTTCTGACACAACTTCATTTATGGCTGCTTCAACTTGTGCTTGTACGTTAACACCAGGCTCAGGAAGAATTACTCCAGAGACTGTAGAGTCATCAGTACAATCTGTTTCCCCAGCATCCAACTGCTGTGGTGCCGGGCCTTGGTCATCTACCCGCTCTGTTTCAGAAAACTCAACAGTTCTCAGATTGGGCAACTCACCATCTTCAGGTAAATTCTGTATGCGAGCACCATCAATAGCAACATCACCATAGGCAGGATTGTTGTCCTTCAACCAACGAAGCGCTCCCTCAACACGGTGTCTTCTAACCCTGAAGTCCTTATGGGTATCATCTTTTCCTTGTCTTCTAACACGAATGATATCCACCTCTGCTGGTAGTCGTGGAAGAATAGTTGCCGGTTCTTGCACAGCCTGTGGGAATGCAATGCAATGCCCCTTTGAAGCGATACCTCCATGCTTCAGTAAGTGTACATGCACGGTAGGTGCTAGCCTGGCTATCAGCATCTGTTCAGCATCTGACATGTCAGACAAAATCTCAGGAACAGCCATTGGATCCATGCTATTCTCTCCTGACCAGACTTTTGGTACCTTCTTATCTCTCCTGCAGCGAGTACACGTTTCTTGTGCCCTTGCACTCCAGTCGTCGTTCCTTACAGACCTCACAAAAACTGAATGCGTAAGTCATCTGCTCCACCTCAAATGCACGAATAGCACTGTACGCCTTATCTTCTTGCTGACTTGAACCCGCTGGTGGAGGTGGCGGTAGATCTCCAACAACTTCTCGCAACCTTTTCTCTTGTTCTGATATTCGTCTTTGGTTTCGCCGCTTTCTTTTTCTCCTGTCATCCTCTGTTTCCACTACACCAGGCTTTGCAAACTCATAGTCCACACCAACTGCCCTTGCTCTAGCAATGAGACGGTCATCTTCTAACTGGCCACAATTATTTTCTTCTGGAAGAGGTTGCTGTGTTCCCTGCACATTGCTTGCTCCCTCAATTGGGCCATTTTCTACTACAGGAGTGTCCCTTTCCAACTCTTCTCCTGGTGAATAAATTATTTGTATTTACCAACTACACATTAATTAATATAAGGTATGGGGATAGTGGATTCTACTTTTCATCTTGCTTGAAGGATAAGTGAAGTTTTGGGGGGTATTCAATTACAGGAGAACCATAATAAAGTTGTGAGGGCTGGGCTAATACAGCTGTAGATGCAAGGTACAGCCTGCCCAAATGACAAGCTGCAAAACTTTGCACCCTAGAACTCATGCTTATGTAGCTGTACAAGTATTATTAGTATTTTTACAAATATGCTGCATCTGTGGAAGTGTTGTCAAAACCTGACTTCAAAAAGAAAATACACAGTATTTATACTTTTCAAACTTTAGATACCTGGTAATACAACAAGGCTTGAGAATAATTTTCTAAGTGGTGGTATTGACCGAGATTTCATAAATCAGTCATCAAAAATAATCGGAGTTACCCAACCGATCAATTAATCAACAAATATAATCAGAAAAAATAATACAGTAGACTCCTGGTAACTCGAACCCTCTATAACTTGAACCTCCAACTAACTCGAAGCAATTTTCATTTCCCTTCAGAACATTTTCTACATAATTTTACCCTCGATAACTTGAACTCCCGATAACTCGAGCTTTTTTCTGTTTCCCTTGAAGGATTGAATTATTGGGAGTCGACTGTATCGTTTTATGAATTTGGAGTATTTTAACTGTGTGCAAGTCAAAGTAACACAAATTTAAGGTAAGTTTTCCCATAACATGCACAATCAAATGCAAACAAAACAAAAACGTCTACAAACCAGTCAAGACAATTAAGTACAGACATGATGTATTGACTATTTCTCTATTTGGCTATTTTTCACCACAACAACAACACTTGAAATACACAAGAAAAGGCCTAATCAATGAATTATATAGCTGCTTTTTTGAGTCCATGTTAAAAAATATATAATTTTATGAAAGTTTTAACATTCCCATATTTGTCAAACACACACACAGTCAAACCTTTATTTATATATTTCAAAATCTTGGTTACAAATATAACATAACACACTACCCGCAATAAATAAATAAATAAAAATAATCATGCAGATTCATATAAAATAAATGTAAAGAAAAAAGTGTTAAAGGAAAAAGGAAAGATTATTTAGGGAAGACAACAAAGAACAATCAATTACACGAATACACGAAAAAGGGTAAAATGAAATATGCAATTGCCTTCCGCCAGCAAATTGTGGCACTCGATTGGTTCTGATATATATTTTCTATTAATGTTTATTAGCCAACTGCTCAAAGCCAATCATATTCAAGAAAATTTTTCATGTATATTATTAACTTTCATTATAAATAGCATCTACCATAATGATAGTCAACTTAATATGAGTACCTGCTGAATGTCTTTGCTCTTGTTAGCCTAGCAGAGAGCATTCCATGCCACATTCAACTTCGAGGACCTCACTTTCATGTTCTTCCATGGCTAAGAAAATAAAATTTCAAAAATGTTTAGTTGGGTAAGAATTTTCCCTCACCTTCATAATTACTTATGCATACACCTGTTGGTCAAAGAAATCGAAGTCAAAACAATACTGAAATTTGTAAATTCTGCTTTAATTCTTATAGGGAATTGTTCTTAAGAATAAAAGAGCTGCAAGAGCCTGACAATATTATTTACAACACTCTACCCCCCGATGAATGAAATATTTGGCTCTTAATTAAGTTAATAGGTACTGTTAGTGAGTTAAAAGCAACTAATCCACAAGGACAAGAATAGCTATCAAACCTGAATTCAAGGTTCAAAATTACAGCGAGTCAAGATTGGCCCGTCAACATTAAGGCACTGAAAATTATAATAACTGCTTTTACATGGCTAGTTCATTGTTTTTAACGAAATGTTGCTTTCATAACTTGATAACCATACTTAAAAGAGGTTTGTAAGATGATATGTTTGTCTTAAAATTCAATATTTCCCGATCTCGTAACACAAGGAGTTTTTGACCATTTTATGTGGGGACAATTTTTTCTTAATTTTGACTATAATTTTACTAGAAAGTACAATGTTTTCAACACAGTAAAAACCCGTGACTAAGAACCTGGTTTTTAAAAACCCTTTTATAGACTAAATTTGCCAGTTACTGGCCCCCTCTATAGAACAATCTGTTTAGCCTCAAAATATTTGAAACACATTCTTATTTTCTTCAATCTATAAAAAAATTATATACACTTGGATAACATTTCTGGAACCTCGAGACATCACCCCATTGAAGACCACTTATTAAGTACTCTTAGGTATATTTTGACCGGTCAGAAACCATATCGCCGAGCCTGTCAACATGACCGGCTACTATTCAAAAATCATTTCGAGACCTCACGCTGGCTTATTTCTCCTTATTTACATATTCTTAAACACTCGAACAAATAGATCTACAAAATGGAAAAGCCTAAACAGTAAAAGAAAAGTTATCTCAATAACAAGAGGGAGAATACCTCCTTCAAATTACCCTGAATAAAATAAACAGAGGGCCTGAATCCAAACAATCTGTATCAAATCTCCTTAAAAATTCAAGCGCGCTGCTAAATTTAAGCTTATTGTGTTTTAAAAATCTAGGAAAGCTAAAGCCTTCAATACTGCAAAACAGAAATGTCTCCTTCACAATGTCGTTTTTACTCTGGATAAATATACGATGTATTCATTACCTGTACGACAACGGGACAACTGGCCTGTTTGAACGGTCGATATCTCAGCGCATCCGTTATCACACCTAACCTGCTGTTCTCCACACACTAAAATCAAAGCAGACACATCACAATTAATCACAAATCCTATTGATTTACCTGGCACTCAAAACCCTCTTAAACAGAATTATAAAACGAACGCGAAGGCCGTGCAACGGTACTTTCCACCTTTTAGCCATTGACAAAGCAAAACGCGCTTGGTTGTAATGTTTTGACGGCTTCAAACATTTCAGACTATTTACTCGCGAGTTTTTACTGTATTTTGACCGGTCCGAACTAAAATTTGCTTGGCAGGTAATATTTTGACCGGTCAGAAACCATATGGCCGAGCCTGTCGACATGGCCGGCTACTATTCAAAAATCATTTCGAGACCTCATGCTGGCTTATTTCTCCTTATTTACATATTCTTGAACACTCGAACATATAGATCTACAAAATGGAAAAGCCTAAACAGTAAAAGAAAAGTTACCTCAATTACAAGAGGGAGAATACCTCCTTCAAATTACCCTGAATAAAAGAAATAGAGGGCCTGAATCCAAACAATCTGAATCAAATCTCTTTCAATAGCCAGGCACTCGCAAAACATCTGAAAAATTCAAGCCCGCTGCTAAATTTAAGTTTATTGTGTTTCATAAATCCAGGAAATCTAAAGCCTTCAAAACTGCAAAACAGAAATGTCTCCTTCACAATTTCGTTTTTACTCTGGATAAACATACGATGTACTCATTACCTGTATGACAACGGGACAACTGGCCTGTTTGAACGGTCGATATCTCAGCGCATTCGTTATCACACCTATAAAGCTGCTGTTCTCCACACACTAAAATTAAAGCAGACACATCATAATTAATCACAAATCATATTGATTAACCTGACACCCAAAACCCTCTTTTAAAAACAGAATTATAAAACGAACGTGAAGGCCGGAAAACGGTACTTTACCTTTTAGCCATTGACAAAGCAAAACGCGCTTGGTTGTAACTGATAACGTTTTGACGGCTTTAAACATCAGGGCGAGACTACAAAGGGGACCGCGACCAATTGATTGGACAAGTATCAAAAGTGTTTCCTTTTACTTGTCTCTGCTACCTCAAGATCAAATCTAGTCACGAAAACAACTCATCATTATAGATTTTCGACACAAAACACTTTCGACAGCTGTCACGTCATTCCCGGTGTCATTCCTGCTTAAGAGATTGAATTCTGTTTTAAACGGCACCGGGCTTTCAAAATATATAACGTGGGTCAGCATGCATTCAGGAAGGCATGTTTATTTTTTTTTTCGGCAGCTTTTATCGTTAACCCCTCCCGTTTCAGAAAAAGTTTTGCTCTTCCCAGGGGTGCTCTTCCCACTTTCTGAACTCTGTGATGAGACGCTCACTAACCTTCTGCTGACATGTTGTTGTTTTGCTGTCGTAGTCTTTGCGCTTGTAATTCTCTTTCTCGTCTCCTTTGTCTGTTTTCGCTGGCTCTGACACGTTCTGCCGCCCGACGTTGTTCACTGCAATTACGTCTTTCTCTATCCCTCGCTCTTTCCGCTTCCCGTCGTTGTTCACTGCAGTTTCGTCTCCTTTCTCTGGCCCTAGCTCGTTCTCTCTCACGATCTTCTTCGCTGGCTCTTTGCCTGTTATTTCTTGCTCTCTGACGTTCTCTTTCCCTTTGCTCGTCAGTTAAGCTTTGCCTTCTTGCTCTCTGCCGCTCACTTTCCCGTTGCTCTTCATTTAAGCCCAGTCCTCTACACGTTGTATTTATTCTATTATCGTTTGTTGACATAACTAACGAAGGTTTTTCAATGAAGTTTAAAACTCAACACTCTCGATCGTTTTGCTATGACAAGCTGTGAACTCAAACGATGGTCGTCCGATTTCCCGCCAAGCAAAACGCGGGTTGCCCACACGCGCAATTCCCCGCCAAAAGAGAGGGACCTTGTGTTAAGTTGTGCAAGAGCTATTGTGACATTTCACATCGGCTTACATGAAATGTGTGTACGGACGGGCGTACTCTACGTCATAACCAAATTTTCTGAGGAGGATAGTTTACCAAATTTTCTTACCCATGGTGCTCCGCTTCGCGCGCGCTTCGCGCGTGCGAGGAGCTCCGCTATAATGTTAAAAGTCATAAAAAGTTCAAAATACTTGATACGTTTAATGAATTATTGTGTTATTGCGGCTTTGCATTAAGACCTTCCATTATTGTAAACAGTCATAACAGAAAATGAGGCACATTTCGTCGATCGGCTGTGCTGATAAATCGCTTAAATCACAACATATTTTTATGTTTCTATGTTTTCTGGGCATTCCCTTTGTTGGTCTGAAAAAGTATGTTGTTTAGAAGATTTGGGGATTTTGCATAGAGCTAGGATGAAAATATGCATATCAGAGCCCTTTCCCGCCTAAGGCAAAGTGGGTGTAAATCAAAAAATATTTGGTAGATATGAGTTGTTTTTGAAGGACCAAATTTGTGTGCTTTACATCATTTAAGGACCAATTTAATCCTTGGAAGTGAAAAAAATCGTTTAAAGTGAAAAACTTTGAAGTGGCGAACTCGACAATATGCGCAATTTTTACTCTGTCACTGCAAAAATTTGGCCACTGGGCGCTGAAGAGATTTTCCTCCCGAAAAATTTTATTTTGAAATATTTTCAAAAACTAATGCGGTTTCAAATACTTTTGGACCAAGATAAATTCATGGGCAAGGTTTAAAGGAAATTGATTCTCCGACACGAAACGCAGTGGACCGGTTTTAGGGAGACTCCCTCTTGATATCGGAATAACACCGAAACACTGGTCAACCAACTTTCCAACCGAGCTTTTCAGTTTCTTAACCTAAAGTGAGTGAGGTAGGGTAAAAATCCGAGGAAAGATATCATCCTGGATTGCAAACCTCTCTGGGAAAGAATCGAACTTATGGTGAATTTTACTATGCCATGCAATGGTGGGGATATATTTGTGCATTGTTCAATATCGTTCACTCAACCCCCGGGGGGGGGGCCCTCCCCATATGAAAGGGATAGGGATGCTCGTCGTCTCGCTTAGGGGTATAAATTTCGGATTTTAGTCTCACTTAGGGTGCTCTGGGCAAAACGCCATCAGATTTAGCCGTGAAGGTCTCGTTTAGGGTTGCACGCGAAAAAGTATTAAAAAATATATATTGTCTGTGTTTTTACGGGTCAAAAAAAGCTAGGGCCCCGCCCAGATCGGTCTCTTTTAGGGGCTTAATTCAAAATTTCCGACAAGCATCCCACCACTTTCATATGGGGGTTTGAATGTATTTCGTTCATATGACATGATCACAATGCCGTACTTACCTCGCTCCCAAAAAATCGGAGGGTAATAGAAAGAAGCGATATGCACATGAGTTGATTTCCACTATAATCTCTCAAAAGAAATTTAATTGACATTAACTCATTCTACATTTTCCCTCAAGTCTGCATTACTCCTTCTGCATTTTACACCTATAGCCTGTACTTAAGTCTGACTCTAAAACGGACTAAAACGGGTATAAGTATGTAAACACTACGGCGTTCTTTGAAACTTCAGCAAGACTGATTATCTTAACTCGCTCGCTTTGTTAAAATAATGTAGGCGAACTCTTCTGGAGTTGAATTCCTAAGAAAATATCCAAGTTCAAAAGAGAAAGAGAAATCCGTCGTCATTTGTTTACGTTCTCTATGAAGCTTGAAATTATTGGCAACTTCACGTCGTAGAGGTGAAATAACGGCAAAGGAAATTCACCCAAAAGTGTGTTGCACTCGACACGCAAAGTTGTTTTGCTAATCTAACGCCTCGTCCACATACTTATTCGGATATTTTTAACAACGGAGATTTTTCTCCGGTTTTGAAATTAAAAAAAAAAAAGGCGTCCACACTTATTCGTATAGTATTCGAATTCGCATCGTGTGAAACACAAAAACAATGGATATGTAGCATCCTTTACAAGGCATGCGCTGTATGATATCTGAAATCACAGCATGAGCGTAGCCAGCTTTTCGAGAATTTAGTTTTGTAGGCCTGGCTGATTTTCATTTCCACATATACTGAAAATTGTACGCATGACTGGCATGCACTGACTTCACCATCACTTTTACCTCTTAAGCTTTATAGCTCACCCCAACAACGCATACTTTGTTACAAGCGATAGAGTAATCAAACGAAAAATTTGTAGGCCCGGGCCTACAGGTCTATGGGCTGGCTACGCCCATGTACAGTATTCGAAAACCTAGTTTTCGTTCATCCACACTAAAACTATAATCCAGCGTTTTCAAGAAATTCCATGGTAATCGCTTACCTAAAACGTGCAGTTTTGTCGCCCGAAAACTCCGTTTCGTGGGGGTTCTCCGTTTTCAAAAATAACCCGATACGCGTGGCCTGTGCCTAAGGCCCCGTCCGCACGTGTCTGTTTTTGTTTGAAAACGGCTATTTTTTTCCTCCAGTTTTGCCTACCGTCCACACTTATCCGGTGAAACAGGGTAAACGAAAACGCAACTTTTCAAAAACGCTCTACACAGCGGATATTTTTGTAAACGCCGGCTTCTCGTTTACGGACGGAAAGGGAAGTTTTCGAATACGATGATGCCATACATCATATACTTCTAACTTGACGCATGCTCCGTAAGGGATGTTATCGTATTTCCATCTTTTTCGGGTCACCTTAGAGTAGAAGGCCATACTTTAGTATCTGTTTTTTTTTTTCGTCATATCAGTGAAGTTAAAGAAAAACTGAGCCTGACTGTCATCTTTGAGTATAATGGTTGACAGAACAACAACAAAGAATATCGGCTTCTTCGTAATTCCCTGTGGACTGCTGTTAAAGGTTCGATGGGTGGGGGGTCGTTTGGCTCCAGACGTCTGCTCGATATTACGCTAGAAAAGCTTAGGTGCAGCTTCTCAGGCTAAAACTATCGAGGCTTACCAAGAGATCTACGATTTGGAGGTAAGAGAAGATATCTTTAACTCAAACGTAAGTAAATGTGCATAACTTACGCTTTCGCAGTGGAGGAAAGCACTTCAGCGTCACGTTAAAGGTCAACAAATGCGAAGCCACTAAGCGTAAACAAGAAGTGAGCTCTATCTTTCGTATTTACACCTTCAAAGTGAGCAATCAATAGCTTAGATAAGAAATAGTTTAAAGTCTTTAACAGTTTAAAATCTTTTAAACTTTCAAAACTGGAGTTGCTTACTAATTTGTAATAGAATGATTAAGCTTGATACGATGAACGTACGGTAAACAACACTAGTTCCAAGACTTCCAACTATAGCACTGCGAAGGTCCTATATTGAGTTTATGTCATAAATTTAAATAGCCAACAGTTGGGCACGCCACGATCGAATTTATTAGTTTCTTGGTGTTTCAGTGAGTGAAACAGTCACTTTATCATCAAAATATGTATGAAAAACGTATTCAAAATCTGGGTCCTTGGAATGAGTTGGCACTTGTTAGGCCGAGCAGACATTCTTGAAGATCTTTATTGATAGATTAAAGCAAACAATCGCATGCACACGTGCAAGTTAACCATGCAGTAAAAAAATACATGTTTCCTTTCAAGCATTAAACTAAATGAAGTTAAAAAGGCATCTATTTACAAAACAACGCTTGGAGAGCTCCGACGAATGCGTGGTAGTAAGTAATCATGGCAACATTTATGTGGCGCCTACTTATCTCGCACATATTATTTCTTCCTTGACGTTATGAACATGCGTAGTAAATTGCTGCGCGAGAACTTCCAACCATGTATTGTTTGCATTGGAGTAGCCCGGGCGGGGGAGGGAGGGGGTACTCAAACAAATGTCATACGTCGAAGTTCCGCTACGAGGTCCAGCCACTTACCCTTTTTATAAACTGACCATTATTTTTTCACAGAAAATGCACCCATTTTGTCTACCTTCTACTGACAAATGGTACCCCTCTCACATAACTAGTTTAAGACACTGCTTCCCTTTTAACTGCCGTAAATTCACCGTCTTTTTAATGTAAATAAATCACTTTATACTACTAGATGGGAAATTCTGCAATTTGGTTGGCTTAGAGAAGTGGTATTCCAGCTTCATTTGAAATACCCACATGTGAAAAGTACAAACCTTTCGCGGGTAGTAGTATAAACATTCCAAATAATAGCATGATTTGTTGCGTGATATTTGGCATTAATAACACTCGTGATATTTCAAAGTTGTCTCAAATTTCACTCGTCGTTACGTATAAGAATTTCGAAATATGACTCGTGGTATTTATGCCAAGTATCACTACAAATCATGCTATTACCTATATTATACTACTACAGGAGAAATTTCTGCAATTTTATTGGCTTAGAGCAGTGGTATTTCAGCTTCATTTGAAATACCTACTTGTGAAAATTACAAACCTTTTGCGGGTAGTGGTATAAACAAATAATAGCATGATTTGTGTGTGATATTTGGCATTAACACCACTTGTGATATTTCAAAATTGTCTCAAATTTCACTCGCCTAACGGCTCGTGAAATTACCTATAACAATTTTGAAATATCACTCGTGGTGTTTATGCCAAATATCACTACAAATCATGCTATTACCTATACTAAACCAGGACGGTTTCTCGTCTCTTAATTTCACATCCATAAAATGCGTTTCTGAGCCCTTTTTGGTCCTTTCACTGTCTTATTTCCCTCCCTTTCATATACTTCACAACCAATGAAATCCCTACCACTTCCTATCCCTGAAGCCCGAAAAAGGGTATATCTTTCTTAAAGGGTTCTTATTTTTCAGAGGTTGTCATAGTGTAACCATTGGCAGAAATATTGTACTACTATTACATAAAGGCAAACATTCAATGTCCAAGAAGAATATCAATACGTTTCTATATTTTTTTAAATGAGATATTAAGATTGTAAATCGTCTATATTGCACGGTAGCTTTATGGAAAACATACTTCTAGTGAAAATCCAAACAAATGTAAATCAAAGAAAACATATACACAATAACCTTTTGTCAAAAGTTTCTCACACAATTAAAATCGACAATTTTGACCATCAAAATCGGAGTGATTGTTTTGTATAAGAACTTATTTTTCTTTGCCAGGCTTCACAGGTACTTATATTTTGGGGTATTTAAATGCCAAATTTCATCCTGTACGTTCTTCTTATATGCGGGTTTTTACTGTATTTACATCTTTAAAACATCAACGATTACCTTGTTGACACTCACGGCTTATAGGCCAGTTCCGAATTACTACAATTCATAATTAGTTCCAAGGCTGAGGGGTACAATAAATACTACTTATTAACTGAGAGTGAGGTCATTACAGGGAAATTTCAGACCGAGTCAGATGAATTGACCGTGCGATAGCGACGGACCAGGTTAATAAGCTATTTATTATGTAGTCTTTCATTATAGACCTGAGCCTGCGATCAATGAAAACCAAAAACTAGCTAGCGGATAACTACCAAAAACACGTCACCTCAATGAGTTGTACACTTGAGTCCGCAATACAGTCAGGTGCCACTTGTGAGCGGATGCTCTTTTTGACAGCTGTCAATTTACCATAACATGGGTGTCCATTGGGATGTCCACTATAAAATTATTGTGACAACAATTTATAATTCAATGACAGTACTAATATCGGAACTATATCATTAAATTGTTTTAAAGTTTTAATTAGTCTCTTGTATCACTGAATTGTTCTCTACTCAGGTATGGAAATGCGATGGATTCGTGGTTTGTTTCTTCTCTTGAGTAAGTTATGAGCAACTGCAATTGATGTAGTGTAGGTGAAATTCTCAAAGTCGTTTTTTTTTTTCGTTTTGTTTGTTTCTTCGTTTTACTCATAACTGAATGAACGGGTTTATCACTTGTACTAAAAGGGGCTATGTCACAAGGATGCTGCTGTTTTTGGTCAATTATGTGGTTAGTGCCAAATTTAGTAAAAGCCAATTTCGACCAAATTTCCAGATTTCCTTTTGTGAAATTTTGAAAAAGAAATAGCATTCTGTGAAGGTGGCCACAACATAGGATTTTGACCTCAGACTCGAAAGTTACATTGACCTTACAAAACTCCATCAAGCTCTCTGGCAGTGAAAGGGTTAAGTCACAAATATTCTCCTGAGTTACAGATATAACAAAGACATCAAGCAAATCTCAGCAGGCAGCATTACCTATCACAATTTTTTGGGTGATTTTTTCAGGCATAGCGTTAAAAGTGGGGCCAACATTTTCTCAATCCGTGTTCATCTTTGGGGTCATCCTTGCCATCTTTTGTAACAGACGAAAGGAAACGGTTTCAATGCTTAAACATAGTCTATGAAATAACAAAGCTAGACCATTATATTGATGCGAGTTCAGGTATTAGCATTTAAAAGATAGCAGAGAGCGTAACAGACACCTTTTAAATATATAATTTTTTTTGTTTTTTTTTTTTTTTTTTTTCAATGCAAACAGTATCAGAAATTATGGTTATTGTCTTTGATAACAGCTACATGTACCCGGGTGTTGATGACATCTGCTGCAGTGTTATCCTCAGACCATTCAAGCACTGAGGCGAGTAGTGTCCTCGATGTTGCAGGGAATTCGAATGTGCCAGGCCAAAATGCAGCCGCAGTACCTTCACTGTCTTCTGTCTCCACGTCATCCTCAAAATTGTCTCTTTCAAGTACTTTGGCCATAAGTAGTTGGTCATTTCTGACACTGAGCCCTGGTATGGCAAAAGAACTAAGCACACCCGCATTGCCGTCGGTGTCGCTTAAGCTGGTGTCATCATTGGCTGTTGTGTCCAAATCAGTTGTTCGTTCAAGCCGTCCACCCAGAAGCAAATCTTCACCTGTCGCAATGAGTTCGAGCTGGGCTTTGGAGCAAGGCACATCCGTATTGCCCTCAGTGTCTTCCTTGCTGTTGTCATCGTTAGCTATTTCTCCAACCAGCTTACAACGAGGCTATTTGTCATCTGTCGTAGTGAGCACTACTCTGGCATTAGATAAAAGCACAACTGAAACACCTTCACCGTCTTCCATGCTGCTTGCACCTTTAACAAGATTAGGTACGTTATTTTAAAAGTCTCATTCTGATACAACGAACATTATTATGTGTAACAGTATCGTAACCAGGCGGAGTAGAAAAAGCGTACCCAATCTGCATGCAGTATTATTATAATTCAGCTTTTGCAACAAAAAGATTTTTCTCGTTGAACTGTCTTGGCTAAGGCCCAGTTCAAACGTCGAATTTCACATGTGCCGAACTTAATTCCTATTCTAGTCGACTAAAATAGTTAAATACGACATTTGATTCAAACGTCGCACTTCTCATGCATTCAACTCTCCCGTTAAGTTCGGCACATGTGAAATTCGACATTTGAACCGGGCCTGAGAAAACAGTTCAACGTTATATGCTTCTAAATAACAATTATTCAGCTCAGTGTCAGTGGCTATTGTTTAATATTTACCAAGCCACGAAAGAAAAGCACGAATAAATGCCTAATAAACGAATCCTTAGTAAAGGCTCCCAATACTCCTCAATACTTACGCTCAGTCCATTTATATTGCTTGCAGTCTGTCCCAAAATGGCAACCCTAAATCAGACATCAGGAGTTCTTACCAGTCCTTATTATCCAAGGCGTTACCATTCTAACGAGAAATGCAGCTGGAAAATTATAGCAAGTAAAGGAGAACGCATTGTGCTGGTCATTAAAGACATTTATATTCGTAACTGTGGTTCATCTTGCACGTGTGACTACCTGGAAATACAAAATGGCTCATCCTCTGATGGCATCTCAGGCAGGCGAAGATGTAGATCAGATAAAGACAGTGGGATAGTATACCATTCAGCAAAAGATGTTCTGAGGGTGACGTTTGTTTCTGGTGCTAGGACTTACTGGTGGTACCGTGGATTTAAGGCAACTTACATTAAAGTGAAATATAATGCAACAACCACCGGTAAGTCATTAGAAATCGGCTTTTAACGCATTAACACATGTGCTGAACACCTTCACAAATTAAGTTGAAGGTGCACGTGCAGGGGACCAGGTTGTAAATTTTCAAGCAAGGAATAAAAAATATTATTTCCTTATAACAGGGTCATGGCAACTGTTGCATTCATATACTTTACAGAGTAACACACGAAAAAAAACTAAAATGTCGATGAAATGCCAACCATTTTTATTGGTATGAAATTTTAAAAGAGTTTGGTAGCAAATGCCTTATTTTTTATGTTTATCTATAGCAATGCTCTCGATTGAGTTTTTTTTTTGTTTTGGTTCACAGCCAGATTACTCTTCGATTTTGTACTATAAAGCTAAATCACAGTTTGCTTCCTCTGGTTGCAGCTTGTACCTCCGGCGAATATCTTAATGGCTTCAGTGGATTCTTTTCAACTCCAAATTTTCCAAGTAACTACCCACAATACAGCAGATGTACCTGGAATATTACAGTTCCCAGCGGGTACATCATTAAACTTAGCTTCTTCTATTTTCGATTGGAGCCCAATCAGTACATTCCCTGCTATAATGCTCCAGAGGCCCGTGTTACAGTCACAAATGTTGCTTCAGATGATGGGTATCAACCGTTCATGCTGTGCGGTCAGTCTCTTCCTCATCCAGTGTACTCGGTAGGGAACTCCGTTCAAGTCATATTCACGTCTCTGAACAGTCAATACCCAGGGTTTAATGCAACTTACACGGCTATCTCTTATAGTTCAGGTATGTGGCATACATTATTTACAAGACATCAATGATCGAGGTAAGATTACAAAAACATTACCAACAACAACTCGCCCCATAAAAGGTGATCCAAGAAAGTCTTGGATTCTGGATTCCGGATGTCAGTGGCATTTAGATTGCTGATTCCAATCTTAAGTAGGATTTCGGACTCCTCGAGTAGAATCACATATTGCAAATTTCAGGATTCCGCATTCCACAATCCAATTTTTTTTCTGATTCCGGTATCCCGATTACATACCTCACATGGCGGGAAACAACGGCCATAAACAGACAAACGAAAACAATCACTTTTTATGGAGCTAGATCGATCTCACACTATCAAGCAATTTTGGTACTTACCAGGCGACCAAATAATTGACTCAGGAAATATTGAAGTATTACTGCTTGAAAATGTAAAAGAGCAAAAGAGGAATAATGAAATGCCAAAGGGAACACGATTGGATCGGTAAAACTGAACATAATATTGCATTCAAGTATACTTGAAGAATACCTGTGTTTTAAGTTTGTCGTTATTTGTACGCAAGTCTGATGCTCTCGAGAATCATCAGTTGCTATGTACAGACGACAATTTTGTCAGCCAAAGAGGTTTCTTTCGCCAATTTGATGTTTAAAGGCTCAGAGTGAACAAAGAAAGATCAAATTTAGCTCCCTGTCTAAATGAAAGGCCAAAATAAAAAATCAGGCCGCTTTTTTTATGTGTGTGGCTCGCTACAAGCCTGGTAACGCGTAAACCAGCCTTTTTACACTATCTTTGAGGTAAACACAACTATCGGGCGTTGTTTTTTTTTTTTTTTCAGACCTCGGACAGAATTTATGTCACATTTTTTTCCCTATTTTAGTTATAATTCTGCAGTTTTTTACAGAATAATCTTACAAGACAAATTGCACTCATTCAATATTCAGGACGATCGAAGCACGCGCTTTCCTTGCACAACAAATTATAAAAATAACATCATAAAAAGTAATTTATATAGAGAATTCACCATTAGATGGGACTGTTCAGTCAGGTCAATCTGCCATTATGTAGTACGCAGGGTAATGATGGGCTTTGAGCAAAAACTTATTTATTTTAATTCAATTTACAAAATCACCCGTCCGACCAGCCAATTCTAAATTTTTTCCAAGCGCAAAACGTACAAAGCGAGCTGTTGAGTATTTGAATGAAGGCTGGTAATGAGGAAAAGGTCTCAGAATCATTTTCGTTTGCATTTACTTCTAAAACGCCATATCCATTTGATACACGCGGCATTTTAGGTACTCCTGCACGCGCATTGTTCACGGACGACTGAAAATAGCAATAAGCAAAGCGATAAGAAAGATCAGATCGATGTCTTGACAAACAATCAGGACAAAAAATATTATTCAACGAAACATTTAAAAGGACTACAATTATTTATTTACGAAGACGTGTATTGAGAGTGAAGTATCTCTGAATATCCTGAGTCACGAGCAAAACCTTGCAGATTTAAGCCTTAAGTTTTAAAGTAAGTGCAGGCACCTAATACCTACTAAAATGTCAGTTTGAGTCACCGAATGGACTCGTAAGACAACGTCATCTCGATGGTTGAAAAAAAGGTTTTCCAGAAACAAACAAAAAACGCTTCTGGCGCACCCTAAATTGTTCAGTCTTTCCGCCCCGCATTTGGTTTTGATCTAATTCCTTCCCAAGTTAACTAGATTCTTCCTTGAAAGTGGTATAATTCTAATCGTCCTCGATACTTATGCTCAGTCCATTTGTATGGCTTGCAGTCTGTCCCAAGATGGCAACCTTGAATGAGACATCAGGAATTCTTACCAGTCCTTACTACCCAAGGCCTTACCCTTCTAACGAGAAATGCAGCTGGAAAATTACAGCAAGTAAAGGAGAACGCATTGTGTTGGTCATTGAAGACATTCATATTTGGGACTGTTATTCATCTTGCACGTGTGACTACGTGGAAATACAAAATGGCTTATCCTCTGATGGCATCTCAGGCAAGCGAAGATGTAGATCAGATAAAGACAGTGGGATAGTATACCATTCAGCAAAAGATGTTCTGAGGGTGACGTTTGTTTCTTATAGTTATACTTACTGGAAGTACAGTGGATTTAAGGCAACTTACATTAAAGTGAAATATAATGCAACAACCACCGGTAAGTTGTTAGAAATCGGCTTTAAACGCAAAGTTAAAGGTTTATGTGCAGGTGATCAATTTTCAAGCAAGTTAGATAAAATATTATTGCCTTATAACAGGCTTATAGCAACTGTAACATTCAAATACTTTACCGATTAAAACAACACATAACTCAAATGTCGGTGAAATGCCAACAATTTTCATTTACATGATGTTAAAAGTGCTTGGTAGCAAATCTATTATTTAATTTTGTCTATTGCAACGCTTTCGATTGAGTTTTCTTGTTTTGGTTTTTTTTTTGGTTCACAGACAGGTTACTCTTTGATTTTGTACTATAAGGCTAAATCATAGTTTATTTCCCCTTGTTGCAGCTTGTATCTCTGGCGAATATCTACATGGCTTCATTGGATTCTTTTCAACTCCAAAATTTCCGAGTAACTACCCTCAATACAGCAGATGTACCTGGAATATCACAGTTCCTAGCGGGTACATCATTAAACTTAGCTTCTTCTATTTTCGATTGGAGCCAAATCAGTACAGTCCCTGCTATCATGATGCTCCAGGAGCCCGTGTTACAGTCACAAATGTTGCTTCAGATGATGGGTATCAGCCGTTCATGCTGTGTGGTCAGTCTCTTCCTCATCCAGTGTACTCGGTAGGGAGTTCCGTTCAAGTCATATTCACGTCTCTGAACAGTCAATACCCAGGGTTTAATGCAACTTACACGGCTATCTCTTATAGTTCAGGTACGTGGTATACATTATTCATAAGACGTCAATGATTGAGTTAAGATTACAAAAAAACATCACCAACAACAACTCGCTCCATAAAACGTAAACCAAGAAAGTCTTGAATTCTGAATTCCATGCCGTGGATTCTGGATTCCGGTTGTCAGTGGCATTTAGATTGCGGATTCCAATTATAAGTAGGAGTCTGGTTTCTCGAGTAGAATCACAGATTCCAAATTCCAGGATTCCACATTCTACAAGCACGTTTTGGATCATTTTACGTTTCTGGGAAACTGCCCACCTACCCCTCACCTAAGCCGACATTAACACTTACTTCTAACTTAAGGCAAAATGTTGGCTCAGCGAAGGGGTAGGTCACCAGTTTCCCAGAAACGTAAAATGATCCCACATTTTTTTCTCCGATTCCGGTATTCCGATTACCTTACATGGAGGGAAACAACAGCCATAAAGAAACAAACAAATGGAGCTAGATCGATCTCACACTTATTCAGGCAACTTCGGTACTTACCAGGCGATCAAAAAATTGACTCAGAAAATATTGGCGCATTACTGCTTGAAAATGTGGAAGAACAGAAGAGGAATAACGAAATGCCAAAACTAAACAGGATATTGCATTCAACTAAATTTAAAGAACAAGTTTGTTTCAAGTTTGTCTTTATTTGTACGAAAGTCTGATGCTCGAAAATTATCAGTTGCTACGTGGAGATGACAATTTTGTCAGCCAAAGAGGACTCTTTCACCAATTTGAAGTTTAAAGTTCAGAGTTAACAAAGAAGGATTAAATTACCGAAAATACCGTGGCTTGACGCCTTAAAATTACCAAGAAATACGGGAGAAAATAAACTCGTGGTGGAAAAAAGTGTTGTAGTAGTATTCGTAATCGATGGCAGGAAGCAAGATGTGTAGTGTCTTACGGATTTATCCAAGGATTGAATCGGATCTAACCATCAACACACGCACCATCGTGCAAACATATGTATTCAATCATTATATTACAGTCAGAGCACCCGCTCGATAATACAAACATGGGGGGTGGGGAAGGTAGACCTAAATATTCATATACTACATTCCTCCCTTCTTCGAATTACTTGTTGGGTTAAAAAAAAAAAAAAACGAGTAGAAAATAAAGCCTAGCTAACAATGTATACAGATGTCTCTGAGTGCCCTACAGAAATCCTAATACGACTAAACACTCCAAAGTGGTTTCAGTGGAAATACAACAAAACATAAGAAACGGTTCAAGTTCAGTTCAGAGTTCCTATTCTCAAAGTCTCAAAGTTCTGCTCTGAGTCAAGCTGAATAAAGCCTAAAACATAGCCTTGAAATTTAGACGGTAATCTTTTGACTCTTGTTGGACGTAAGGTGACAGAATCTCTTTGCCCTATAGTAGCATCATCTGATCGTGTGTACTCTAATGGGCCGTCCTCACTTGCTCTCTCAGAGGAAACATTTACAGTTTCTCTGGACTCTTGGTTTGATAAACTTTGTGTTGCTCTCTGAGCCTCTGAAGCATCTGTTGACTTACTAGTGTCTGATAATACATCATAATCTCGCTCGAAATACTTCTTCACATGGGTTACATTCTGTAAAGGGAGACTGTATGTATTGCGTTGACAGTTTTTTCTCTTTCTCCTGCCTCAGTAACACCTTATCACCTTCTCGAATCTCACTTTCACGTGCATTCCTTTGGCATTCTGCATACATTTTTCCCTTTGCTTTTCTCTCACTGTCGCGATCTTGAACCTCATCTTCGATGCCGAACTCTTGGAGATGGGGTAGTTTGGTCCTGATACGTCTTTTAAAATATAGTTCTGCCGGGCTAACCCCAATAGTAGAATGTGGAGTACTGCGATACATCATTGAGAAGTTATCCATCTCTGATTTCCAGTTGCAACCCTCTGCTTGAGCAATACGCAGGTGCTTCAGGATACTGCGGTTTTGTCTTTCTTTTTCACCATTGGCTTGCGCCATAAGAGTGCGGTTCGTCTACATGTGTAATTCCGTTTTCCTCAAAGTACTTCGTAAAATGTTCACTTGTAAAATGCAGACCATTGTCGGTTCTCAAGGAAAGGCTGCGGCTTGCATAACTAATAACTCGCAGTTCTTCTCCTTGCTCTTGAACTAGCACGGCTCCTAAGCCTACAGGGCTTGCGTCTGCGATCACCTTAGCCGGTGCTTTCTTATCAAAGTATCCAAGTGTCTCTGCACTGAACAGTTACTTCTTTAACTCATCAAATGATTACTTTTGCTCCGGCCCTCACACAAATGGTTCTCCACTTTTTGTAAGCTGGCGGAGGGGTGCAGATACTGTTGCTAAGTCTTGAATAGACCGTGCAGTGAAATTGACCAGACCAAAGAAGCTTCGTACTTCCGCAGCATTCGTCAGTTCACAGGCATCAACAACAGCCTTTACTTTAACATCTGCTGCACCAATTCCACGTGCCGACAAAACATGACCGATGAACTCCAAATGCGACATCTTAAACTGACACTTGTCTCGGTTCAGTGTCAAGCCCCTGCTGCTCAGTATTCGGACCACATTCTCAAATCTTTTGTCATATTCCTCCTCAGTGGGTGCATGTACTATTACATCCTCAAGAATATTATGAGCTCGGTCACACTCTTGCAGGACTTGGTGAAGTACCATCTGGTACATCTCAGGTGCACAACTTATACCGAACATGAGTCGTTTGTACCGGTAGAGTCCCTTGTGTGTGCCAAATGTAGTGATATCCCTTGATTCGGGCGACAGTTCTAGCTGATGATAGGCGGAGGTAAGATCCAACTTGCTAAAGAACTTGTTCTGGTTCAGATCTTGATAAACTTCGTCAATGGTGGGTATTGGGACACGCTCTCGTTTTACGGCCGTGTTGGCTTGTCGCATATCCACACACAAACAAATATCACCTGTGGGCTTGGGCACCACTACCACTGGTGAGACCCACGAGCTTGGTCCACTCACTTTTTCAAGTTCATCCAGTTTGGTACTCAGTTTATCACGCAAGTGGTAAGGGACCTTCCTAATCGGTTGTGCCAAAGGCTGTACCTTTGGGTCAATCGGGACTATTAGCTGGAAATCTTTCATTTTGCCAAAACCTTCACAACATCCCGGGAACTTTTCAAAAAATACTGGCCTCCCCTTTTGCTCCATCCGTAGAAACCTCTAGTGAATTCACGTGAGCTCCCAGCTTCAAACTTCCTAGAGAAATGGCAGTTTCCTACCCAAGGAGGGCGTGTCCCTTATTTTCAATGACAACAAATTCCACCCCACTTAACACGCTCTCTCTAACAGACACTTCTGCGGTAAAAATGCCTGCAACTGATTACTACCATATGCATACAACTTCTTTGAAGCCTTAGTTGACTCACATGCAACCTTATTTGCTTTCAGATATTCCCATACATTACGACCTATGACATTGCAACTAGCACTAGAATCAATAATCATTGTCACTGGTAAACCTCCTACCTTCACAGGAATTTTCCCTTCACTTGAAACATTAGAAACGTCTAAAATGCCAAAAGCATATTCACAATCATCACCCTGAGTACCTTCAGCTTCTACCTGCCTTATATGGTGAGATGCACCTCCCTTCTTTCCGACGTCTGTTTTACCCGGCCCTCCAGCTCCTCTACCACTGGTTTGCTTCTCTTTAGTTTTACACACAGCCTCAAAATGTCCTTATCCATTACAATTCCTGCACTGTTTCCCTCTCGCTGGACAACGACGATCGTTGGCTTCATGTCCCGTATATCCACAACAAAAACATTTGACTTTCTTGCGCTCGCATCCCCTTTGTATTTCGTCTTTCCCCTCACACTATTCACTTCACTACCGACCTCACCACTTCCTCCTTCGATTGAACGGGCCTGTTTTTCAGATTCCTCCATAGAACAAACAATTTCTCTCAATTGTGGCAGTGTCAAGTTTCGACCCTTTTGAGGTAACTTCTGACGGAGTTCGTGCACAAGCATTTGCTTATCACTTGATCACGAATTTGCTCATCCACAGTTGCAGCGTCTCCGAATTCGCAGGTTTGGGCTTTTTGCCCCAGTCTAGTAACAAACTGTTCGACAGTTTCGTTTGCCAGTTAACTTGTTTCACGAAAACAAAGCCTTTCATACGGAACATTCGCTTGGGGTTTGAGATATTTATTCAAGGTCGCCTTTGCTTTGTCATAGCTATCTGACCCTCCTTCTTCGGTCAACGTGAAATAAATGTCTTGCACATTTAATCGGGCAGTATGCAGCGATAAAGCCTTCTTCTGATCGACATTTTTGACTCCTTTTCCCGTCGCAAACAATTCAAACGCTCGAAGCCATCTTTCCCAGCGTGCGAAAATACCAGCAGTTTCTGAACAGTCAAATGGCTTTAATCCTTGTGCGTCGCTTAAATATACACTTGCCATTTCGATTGAACTTCTTCAAATGACCGTCCTCGTCGCCAAAATGTAGTGTCTTGCGGATTTAATCAAGGATTGAATCGGATTTAAGCACCAACACACAAACCATTGCTGCTCGTGCAAACATATTCCATTCTCGTCCCCAGAGCCACTCGGCTTAGTTTGGCTCTGGAAGCAACGGAAAATACGAATTTTTTCATTGGCTGAAGGGAATTGAATGCGCAGAGCAAATTAAGAGCAGTTGTCTGTAAGATTCGAGCTATGTTAAAAAGGCGCTGCCACACTATCTCACCGAAATGGCTAAAAATTGGCAAGTAGACTTGATTTGAGGTCTTTAATAAGGAATAGGTAACTTTAGGTTCTAATTCCTCCTACTTCGGAAATTATCGACATGGCCGGTTTTTGGGTGCCTCGGACCGGCACCATATTGGTTAATAGAAGCTGCTTTTGAGCCTTCGACTACAACCCTGTCTTCAAAGCTAATCTTCCTTTGCCAATACAGATTGAAAGAACAATCCCTCTTTATTGTATTTTTAGAAACTACTTCGAAATTGATAACGTTTTCGCAAAGATCGATTAAACTTTTGGTGGGTATACTTTTTGAATTTTTTACACCCGCAAAATTAACAGAATTTTAAAGGCGTATATCTCTTTTGCCACATCGCATTGAAGCTTGCCAACCTGCCTGAATACTCACTGTTTGTAGTTAAATCGAGTTCATTAATAAAAAAATTGGGCAAATTTAACGGAGCAGAAACAAAAGTAATGAATGGAAGACTGTTCTAGCGACTTTGTCAATAATCTGTACACCGAATACTCGCCAGGTGTTGCCAAAATTACAATCGATAATAGAGTTTCTGTCATTAAATCTGAGTGATCTGTGTAATAAATTAGCCTCTGTAATATAATCGATAACTCTGCTGCGAAAAACAGTATAAAAAAGGCAGATTGTATAAGGAAAAGGAAAATGAATTTGTTATGTTTATGCTATGACGCGTAAACAAAATTCAACCATCACAGTCGAAGTGGAATTTTCCTGATTTTCCTCCAGTTCCTTTACCGAAACCAGAGCTTTTAAAATTAACCATAGTAATGAAAATTGAGATGTATTACCTTACTCGACGACAAAGTTGCCAGTTTCCACCTTGATCGAAGAAAAAGGAATATTTTCCCACGCATATCGCGGGTCGTCACGTTCCTTGCCTGGCGTTACAACTCACGTGAAACCGCCTGGTTTCAAACAACTGAACTGAAGAATCCGTGAAAATCTTAGGCAGGCAATAAATAATGGAAGTTGATATAAGTTATCATTATTAGTGAGCGAGGATCGATGCGATGATAGTTCCAGCTACATGTGTTTACAGCGTTTTAAGATTAACTCAAAACTCATGAGACATGAGCCCGTGAAATAAACACCATTACTTCCGGTTTTAAAAATTGGGCGTTGGCAAAGTAATGAATAGACTCATTCTACCTTGTACACCGTTAACAACGGTTCCGTGTACAATTTTCAGGTATTTTGTCTCAATCACGAAGCCCGTTTTGAGGAGTTTCTTGATAAACAGAAAAATTGGAAGAGGTTAAGAAGAATGAGGGATGAGCTCGGGACAGCAAAAACCACAGTCACCCCACGGAAGGGCTTTAAAACTGTGCGCAAATGCCTCACCCTAGGGACAATTCCAGATTTTTGTTTCCTTGAAAAAGCTTAAAATCGCTAGACAATACATGGACAACTCAAGACAGTCCTAATTCAAAATAAAGTAAACAGCAAAGAAAATTCAGTTACAGACCAGAGTGTTTATCCGATATCGCGAACAATAAGGAGTGATTGAAGATGTGTCTGCAGTTTAAGCCCGACCTATCCAATCGAACAAAACCGAACAAAAAACCAATCGAACCCAATCGAACTCCAATCGTTCGATTGGGTTGGGCAATCGAACGAAATCGAACACCTATTTTGCTGTGAGTTCGATTTTCGAACCAATCGAACCAACATAATCGACCAAAATCGAACAAAATCGAACTAATCCAATGCAATTGTCTCTTGACGCCTCAAACTGAGTAAAACACGTGGAATATAATCATTGTCAGCTTTTATTGAATAAACAGGAACTGAACATCATACTGCAAGAATGTCAATGTTCGAACAAAACAAAACAAATAAAAGGCAATTTCGATTCTGTTAAGGTACTGTGACTGTTAAAAGGAAATGCTTCTCAACAGAGAAAAATCGCACCATTTCAACAACAGCAACACAGGCATTTGTGTTTAAAATTAGTATTATAATAAGCAGAAGGGACCTCGCTTCAGCCATTACTCTCTCCAGGTTCTCCAGGGTGGCCAAGAGTGACGTGGAGACGAGGAGGGTTTCAGTGCTCAGCAAAAGCCGCGTAAAAAGGGAAGGGAGTTAGCGGTGATTTCACTTTCACCCTCGGAATTTTCCAATACCACGTGCCTATCATGCGATGCGGCGTCCATTAATCGAACGTTCGATTATACCAATCGTTCGGTAATCGAACGTTCGATTGGGTTCGATTACCAATCGTTCGGTAATCGAACGTTCGATTGTGTTCGATTGGCAAAATTTTATTGTGAATTCGATTATGTTCGATTGAGTTCTGCAATCGAACGATTGGTGTTCGATTGGGTTCGATTGCCGAACTGTTCGATTGGATAGGTCGGGTTTAAGGTAAAATCATTTACCATGCTCACGGACCTTTCGACAACATAAGTGTACCGATTGAGGTAACATCAGTGGTAAAAAACGAACGCTTTTTACTGTAGGACGATGACGTCATCATACAAAAGGCGTCTTCACTCTGGCATCCAGAATTTCAAACAGTCAAAACCTAATTTTCTCGTCAAATGAAAAATGCCACTGAGGGCAAGTAGTGGTAATGTGCTTGTTAGTAAGACGTCCAACATAAGGAGACATTCATAATCAACTCGGTTAATGCATTGATAAAGGGAAACTTTCTCCTTTACCCTTAGGGACAGAGTTCAAAGGCGCAAAAGATTTTTAGTTCAGCTCTAGCATGTGTTGTCTAGCGATTTGCCTTGAGCTTCTCTAAATTTTCCGGATCAAACAAGCTGTGCCCATCGTACATAATCCTGTCTGGGCTCCCTTGAAAAATTGCAATTCATCAGAGGCCTTCAAGTTCATCCTCCGCCGCGACAACTTATTTTAATGGGTGGTTTTCTGGAACTATCTTATGTTTCAATTTCTCTCCAGCAAAAGTCTCTATCAGGAGCGTAGCCAGGACTTTCCAGGTGTGCGGAAAATTTCCAAAACTTACCCTAACATCTTACTCAGTTCTCTCGCAACGTTTCCCCATTACATTTGCTAATTCTGTTAACTAGGTGAGGTTATGCGTGGATGAAATGGCATTTGCATTTTTTCACTGAGAAAATTAGGTTAGACACTTTACCCTCAAGGACGACTCTCACGTTTTGCTGACACTTTCTACCTTAGAAGAGATAAGTGAAGCTTTGCCTTCCCCACTCCGTGTAAAAAAAATGTCGTTCGGCTGTTCAAACTACTTTTAGAAAACAACAAACTTCCCAACTTAATTTTTAATAAAGGTATAAGGATAGGAATCCAAATTGTTTTGGAGTATTTCACTGATTTTAACACGATGATTGTAAAGTAGTGTCTAGTGAGTACGGGGGCTAATGTCCCCATCGTAAAAATCTGAAATTGAAAACAAAAATCTTGTATAACCGAGTAGTACACAATTTTAGTTATTTTATTGAGTTGTGAAAAATCACAAATTTGTTTCTTCTTGAATGTGTTATACTCTCATCCATTCAGTCTTTCCGATATGCCCGTCGGATAGCGGAAGTTAACGTAAATGATCGATTACCTGAAAAGAAGCTACCATCCTAACTTTCCACCTTCGGGTCTTTTCCCTAGCCATAATTTTTTTCCCTCAAGGAATTTTTCTCTGTTTTACATAATAATTGGTCTTGCATTCAGCTTATCGATTTTGAGAGCCTAGTCCTATGCCGTATTCTGATGCGATCTACTTTATGTAGCTTTCCCCCCATCTAACAGCTCCTTACTGAACAAAAACGGCTTTAATTGAGTCTATTCAAAGAACTAGCCAATATTTTTCCAGCGGTAAGCACAATGTTCCTAATTCCCCCTAGTCCCCTTCTTAGACGCTTTCATGTGCATCAGGTGTTAAATTTTCTTTTCATAAGCTACACTGCTCATAATCGCGCATTCTGATGTCATTTATGCTTAAAAAATTAAAAATTAGTTTATCGAAGAAAGAGTGAATTAAAGGTGTCATGAGGCGTTTGTGATTTCATGAACTATTTGACGTGGTCCTTTTCTTACGGCTTATGTCCGTTGGTGAAATCGCTACTTGGGTTTTCTTGGATTGAAAAGGGCGGGCTCTTTCTAAACGTGGCGTTGTTTATGGGACCTTAGTATTCAGAACAGAATCAGTCGATGGCAAACAACCAAAAGGCTTTTACGTGGTAAGTTACAGTGATGAACCTTGCCTCGAGATGGTCATATTTTTGTACATACCTTCATGCAATTCAGTGTTGGTCTGAAAATTTTTTGTTATGGATGGGGGAAGGGTGGGGGGAGAGAGATCAGAACATGTACCTCGTGTTGTTCACGAGACATTAAAGTAATGAAAACTGTTAAACAGTCTTCTACGAATCAAAATAGTTGCAAATGCTTACGGGAGGCCCTAACTATATGATGATAAGAAGGGCAATATTTGGAAAGGTGCTAAACATAAGGGCGTGGCCAGTGGCCCCAAAATTGTGTTCGCTCGCCCCGGGCTGGCTTGACTTTTGGGATACGGTTATGGGGTTATAAACAATGAGTTCATCATCTATATAGCCTACTCGCCCCAAGTGACTGCATTTCGCTTTTCAGAGACCCATCAGTTACTGTATGACCCTCTCCGATCAGATTTTATGTCCGTGGTACTGGTGGTGAGGTCAGTCTACAAGCAGAGTCGTGAAAAACACCGCCACTTGAGCCTTTACGTTCAAAACATTCCTGGCTATCGGCAAAAAAAGAAGGAGTTTTTAAAAATACTAAATAAAATGTCATTTCACCGTTCGAAAATTATTGTGAATCAGACCGAATGAAAGTTCACTAAAAGAGGGGGGGGGGGGAGGGGGGTTGGTAGTTCTTAACAGTTCCAGTTAGCTAGAAAATTAAAAGTTACGAAAAAATAGTGGGCGAACTGCAGAATACATGCAAGAATGAGAAAGACAAGAGAAAACAACTTCCTGTTCAAATTCGGGTGAAACGTTTAATAGCGTCAAGAAGACTGAACTTGATTGAGGTTGTTCATTTCAATTCCGTTCCAGCGTGCAGTTCCTTGTCCTCCTAAAAATAGCTTCGTCTCCCACCGATCATTCCATGTCATATTTTGCGGACTTATTATTCAGTAATGACGGTACGATCAGGTAATTTGACTTGATGAGTTCTTTAATTTCATTTCACGTACTAGTTTTATATCTTACGCTGGAAAGATCTGCCAAACAGTGTACATTAGCAAAGGTAGGTTCCTGTTTACACGTGTAATTATCGAATACCATACAATTTGCATAAAGCTACAGTGCACGGTTGGTTTTTCTAGCCTTTTGATTAAAATTGACAACGTTTGCGTTATCTTTGCCTAAGAAAATATGTAATTTGTAGCTGTATACAGCGAAATAGTACAGAGAAAATTGTAACTGTGCAGTACACGAGCGGCTCCCGATTGGTCTGGGAAATCGAAGAGCGAACTTGAGCTAGTTTCGTGTGTAACAAAATTTATAATTTTCATTTTAGCGCATATTTCAAGCTCTTCGCAAGATCAGAATCAAAAGATCATCTGTTTACATTACAAGGAAGGGTTTTTTAAGCGATAGATAGGGTTTAAGAGGCACGATCAATTTTTAAAGAATTTTCTTTTCAAATATTCACCGAATTTTGTTTTGAAGTTTTAGCGGCCAAGTGGCTGAACCACTGCGCATTCATGCAATCATATTTCTGTTCCGTTGCATTTGCCCAATTATTTTATTCAACAATATAACTTAGCTATAAACAAACTATGTTTAGTTAAAATGGCTTAGTCTAAATCGATGTGGCATGGGTGATATTGGCCTTCCAATTTCTACCAAATTTGTGTGCCGTTTAAGTACCGAAAAAGTGCTGTGAGAAGTTACAGCCGTTCGTAGCTCAGGCTTAACCATTTTCAGATAAGAGTAGGTAAATGAAAGGAGGAAGGATAGTTCTTTGCAACTGTATGAGTCACGATTAAGTTACTTTAATGATAAGGCTAGAATTAATTACTGTAAATCTCCTTCAGTTCACCAACATGGCGGCCGCTCGAGGCCTCGTCAAAACTGTCATTCCTGTATCTTTGAAACCAACGAGAATTCGAACCTTAGAATATGCATTCAGTATTTAGGACACCATTCTAAGACTACATCCAAAAATCAGCCAAATCGATGAGGTACCGTGTCAGGCCGAAGTTCGAATTTTACAGAAAATCACTCTTAAAAATATAATCTACTGCGCATAACAGTTTATATCCTGCCCTTTCGAACTGCAAACATGAAATGCGTGTCTGGTTTACGTCGATCGCGACAATCCTGTTTTGTTAGCAAGTGAATTCTGCAATGCAGTAGCAGTGAAAACGAGAATTGAAGTTCAAGTTGGAGAGGTTTCAACGAGAACCACGAGCCTTAACAAAGAACGTTTGCCTTCGTTGTGGGCTAATAATCTCTCGCGTTCGGGAAACTGAAAGGAGAAGTGAATGGTTAGCCCTTGCTCACATAGATTAAAAGTTAACAATCGAGCAATCGACCGCACTTGTATGGCGTTATTAAAGACGTATTAAATATAATCAGTCTGTCTAATTCTTCTGGATATTCGTCTGTGCTACAGTAAGAGAGGAAATCAAGCTCAAGGACTACATTACAGAAATGATGTGTACGTAATAATAAGTTTGTTACAATGTGCTTTTGATTTACAATGTGCTTTTTTGATTTATTGCTGAAAGTACGTCTCCTTTGCTATACTAATAGGTCAAGATAATTTTCTGTTACAAGCCTTTGAGCTTGAGCTTGAGTCAGTGCACAAAGCCAGAACTGAATAGCTTATGACTCTTTTGGGCTGTATGCATAAGGCAATTTTTGTGTAAAGATGATAGGGCAAGTACTCTTTCCAATCTACATTTTCTTCCGCTGAATTAAATCTTTAATCATGCTTAGATCGTTGTGGAAGCCCTCTGATAGTGTTTATTTTAATAGTAAGAACTAGCGTGTGAAAGGAAAGGCTCTGTGGCCGACTTGTTACAAGTGTGTTGCAAGAACATATTCTCATCCTAACAGTCCTTTCTTGGCTTCCAGTCATGCTCCATTTAGACAAAGACAAACGAGGGCCTCTAGGGTGATTTATAATGAAAAGTTAACAAAGAAGCAGCTATTACACAATTTTTCTTGATAATTAACATAATTATTCATCTGATCACTAAATAAAATAGTACAATGTACTAAACAATTTGGTTTTAAAGTTCTAAAATACAAGAAAAAGTTTGAGAAACTGTTTAAAATTAGGCATATATTATAAGAAAACTGGCCTAATGTAGATTTATTGCAATGTTATGGACAACTGAGTTGTTAATAAATAAAATAATAAATGACCAGTAGCCAAGAGTAGTCTTTTGCATCATACTACAGGGGCAAGGGGTTGTTGATGATGACAACTGGATTTTGCAGTATGTCACCTCCAATAGGGTGGGTAACATAATAGCTTGAGCAACAGTAATATTCTAGTTTACTAGTTAATCCTAACATATGGTATCTTAGTTACTTGGTTATTGACATATAATGAGCCAAATTAAAACTTGCTTCCACTGGTCATTGATTCAGTTCTAGTAAAACTCTCTCCTAGTCGGAAACCCTCATATTATAACACAAAATAATCAATTTTAAGTGAGCTAAACAATAATTACACAATTATAGCTGTGAGCAGATATTGTACTTTAACTCTATAAAGTACCACATTTAGTTTCAATACAACTGTACTACCCCACCAAAATCAGTTCAGGTTGGCCCTACATGCAGTGTGCTTCTTGCCTTGCCAAAGTTCGACCAAACTATGTGAGATTTTCCCTATCCTATTTCTGGTCTGATCCAAAATTCTCTCCCCAATTTCAAACCAGGCCTTGAACTCCACTTTCAAAACATGACGAGCGCAGCTACTCAAGAAAATTCTTTTGGGTTGTGTGATACTCAAAGTGTACTTCTTAAGGGGGTCTTCTAAAGCATACAGTCTATATAAAGCGTATATCACTCTACATTTCATTATTCCAGATAAAAAAGTACAGCTAAATAGCTTATGATAACCTGTTCTAGACATTCAGATAGAGAGAAGTAAACAAGAAAACAAGAAAAAATGGCCCTCCTGGTTATAAACCCTCTCCTAAGCTTCATATAGCCCCTTAAAAAAAAAAACAAAAACCTTAAAAACCCCTTACCCCTGTGAGGTTTGCTCATGTGTCCTGAACTTTATGGCGATTGGTCACTAAAGAATCAACATTCCTCAAAATTTTTACGTGTTCACGCTTTTCTCAGTTTGACAGCAAAATTATTGAAAACTCTCTCATTGAGGTATTGATGATGGTATTTAGTTAGGAGATGATAAATGAAATCTTTAAGAGGATAAACCTCTAATAGATAAAGGTCCCATTTTGGTCCTTTTGCAAAACACTGAATGGCCACCATAAGCACCAAATGACCCATTGCCGGATTAGCATAAACGCTATTAAAAAAAAATTAAAACCTACCATTCGACACCTCAAAAGGAAAATAAACTTAGGAAAAAACACAACCAGTTGGAGTGAAACGAATATATATATTTTATTTTCCTGTCCACTTGAATAACACAACACATGAATTGTTTCGTTTCAAAAGACGTTTTGAAATGAGATAGCATTTGCAGGACATCACATGGAACAAGATACCTTCCATCTCCGCGATCTTGCTTTCCCAGTGTTTGTTTTCGCCAAAAACGATAATCTGCCGATAAATTGTCTCAGTTCTGCGACTTAACAGTGTGTTCAGCTGGTTTTTGTTAATGTCTTCTCCTTTTGACTCTAAATTATCAATGAATCCTAGTTGAGTGGAAACAGCCCAAAGAAGCCACTCTCGGGAGAGAGCTCAGGAAGTAAAATTCTTTCCCCAGTGGAGCGATGAGCGACAAAATCCGTTATAAGCATGAGAAGTGATATTTGTAACTTCTGCACTTGCGTGACCGGATGTCAGAATTTTTTTTTTTTTCCAGAGCCCCTCGTTTCAAGATCACGTGACCAAGAAACAACGGGCTCTGGGGACGAGAATGTGTGTATTCAATCATTATAACAGTCAGAGCGCATGTTCGATAATACAAACATGGGGGTGGGGACGGTACACCTAAATATTCACATATACTATAAGATGTTATGTTAGCAAGCAGTATTTTGTATTTTGTGGGGGGCTTAAAAACCGCCTTATGAGTCAAGCATGACAACAATATCTATCTTACTATTTCAAGCATATACTATTACAGTAAGCCGTTTTCAGATGGATTCTGGGATATTGAGACGGCAGTAAAGAAGTGCCCTTGAAAATATTAATCAGGGATGAGGGGGGAAGTGGAAGATCTGCTTCACCAAGATATTAAGGCGTTAAAAGAAATATTCTCCAAGAGATACGTGTAATATTCTTTTACAGTCTGTCCAAATATGACAATCTTGAATGAGAGTTCAGGAGTCATCACCAGTCCTTTCTACCCCAGATATTCTTCTAATAAGCAAAGCTGCAGCTGGGAAATAAGGGCAAGAAAAGGAAAACGAATTTCATTAACTATTGAAGACATGGATATTGAGGACATGGATATTGATTCGTCAGGTGATTGGGCGTGCGGCGAAGGATGGTCTTGCTCGTGTGGGTATTTGGAAATTCAAGGTGGATCCATTTCAGGCTATGATGGTCTCAAATGGCGTCTATGTTCCGTTCCTTTAACAGCCAACGCAACGTATGTTTGGTTTAAAGAGAGAATTAAAGTACTATTTGTCTCCGACAGTACTATAGGATGGGGCTCTAGATTTAAAATATCATATACTCAAGTTACCTGCGGTGTATCTGGTAAGGAAATACTGCTTATTTCCTGTTGTGGAAGTGAAAATGACAAAACCTTAAAGTTAAGCTAGGCATACATCTTTCACTTAGGATTCAGATACAGATTCAGATAGATTCAGATTCAGATTCAGATACAGATTCAGATTTGTTTTTTCTTTTGTTCAGTTATTTGGTTTTAACATTTGGGCAATTTGCTTATCATCTGGGTGGGGCAAACACTCCATTTTCTCTGTGCTATGTTTTGGTTGGTGACTAGTAAACTTAGACCGCACATGGTCGCTTAAAGAACGAGCCATGTCCAGCCCTGGCCATGAAATCCAGAGTTTCTTCACTTCTTACTTAGTTCCACACTTCTCAGAGGTGTGGAAGTGTGGAAAAGTCTGACAAAGTAAGGATATTGTCTCACTTTCCCCCACTCATGAACCCTTTGTCATTCTTTACTTAGTTCCACACTTCTCAGAGGTGTGGAAGTGTGGAAAAGTCCGACAAAGTAAGGATATTGTCGCACTTTTCCCCAGTCATGAACCCTTTGTCATTCTTTACTTAGTTCTACACTTCCCAGAGGTGTGGAAGTGTGGAAAAGTCCGACAAAGTAAGGATATTGTCTCACTTTCCCCCAGTCATGAACCCTTTGTCATTCTTTACTTAGTTCTTCACTTCCGAGAGGAGTGGAAGTGTGGAAAAGTCCGACAAAGTAAGGATATTGTCTCACTTTCCCCCAGTCATGAACCCTTTGTCATTCTTTACTTAGTTCCACACTTCTCAGAGGTCTGGAAGTGTGGAATAGTGTGACAAACTAGGGATATTGCCGCACTTTTCCCCCAGTCATGAACCCCTTGTCATTCTTTACTTTGTTCCACACTTCTCAGAGGTGTGGAAGTGTGGAAAAGTCTGACAAAGTAAGGATATTGTCGCACTTTTCCCCTGTTTAAGAACCCCTTGTCATCCTTTACTTAGTTCTACACTTCTCAGAGGTGTGGAAGTGTGGAAAAAATCTGACAAAGTCAGGATAATGTAACACTTTTCCCCGGTCATACGAAACCACTGTCATTCTTTATTTAGTTCTACACTTCTCAGAGGTGTGGAAGTGTGAAAAAAAGTCTGACAAAGTAAGGATATTGTCGCACTTTTCCCCCTGTTAAGAACCCCTTGTCATTCTTTACTTAGTTCTACACTTCCCAGAGGTGTGGAAGTGTGGAATAGTGTGACAAACTAAGGATACTGCCGCGCTTTTCCCCCAGTCATGAACCCCTTGTCATTCTTCACCTTGTTCCACACTTCTCAGAGGTCTGGAACTGTGGAATAGTCTGACAAAGTAAGGATATTGTCGCACTTTTCCCCCTGTTAAGAACCCCTTGTCATTCTTTACTTAGTTCCACACTTCTCGGAGGTGTGGAAGGGTAGAATAGTGTGACAAGTTGAGTTTAATGTTGCACTTTCCCTGAGTCACGAGAAGCTCAGTGCGCTTTATGAGCACTTGGTTTTATTTCTGTATGGTTTTTTACATTTTTCCTTTAGAACTATTTTTATTTTGAATAGCAGATATAACCATTGTTTCAATGCCAGCTGTTGTAAGAAACTTCAAGTTAAGAAATCCGATCTCCAACC
>CALNXK010000137.1:672500-695000 GCA_942486035.1 Porites lobata | reverse complement strand
GGCTTCAATTCACAGATCAGATCAACATTGGAACTTTTGGCTTAAAGAGATATATTTTGTGTTTGAAATGATTTGGTTAGGCTGTTTCATCGCTTTATAGTAGACAATTGAAATATATTTAGTTTGTCGCCATCTCTAAGATATAACTATTTCCTAACACTAATCTATTTCCTTTTCATTGTTTGTAGGGGTGATGTACAGTGAACTTGAGAATTGGAACATTGTTGTTGTAGATATTGATAAGTAGATAATTGACAGGAGTGGCAGCATGCGTCAAAAAGCTGTTCAAACTCAGGATTTAAAATTCTTCTTTGATCTACAACCTTTCGTGTATAGTTCAGTCCAGTTTTGAGGCACAAGAAAAGAGATAACATTGAGAACGAAAACTGATTAAAGGGAGACTGCGAATACTTACAAATTGTTACCCTTCCCTGTTCGCTCATTAAGGTCATGTAGCAGCTGCTCGGATGAGAAGTCAGCAACTGACCCCAAACTATACTGAAACAATTGAAAGAATGACATGTCATTGTTTTCTGCGACCAATCAGGAGAGACCTTTACGAGCAGCCCTACACAACTGGCTTGTTATAGCGAGTATTGTTTTATAAGACACAGGTAACCCTTCTTCTAAGGTAGCCTGTTCTAGGCTCTCAGATTGTGGGGATGACGCATACACCTAAGTGAAAGGTAGGCGAATAGGGGTTTTGGTGGTAGTGTGCTAGTCCAGCAACAGATTTCTCAGCCATCTACCTTAAAGAGTGGATTAACATTGACAATAGCAAGGGGTGGTTTGCAAAGAGTACGGATGGCGTTTCGCTAGAATTATCTTGATTCTGCATTAGTCACTGGAAATGCAGAAGGGTGAACGTGGGGCCATGTCAGCCTGAGAAAACAGCCCACATTTCGAGACGCCACCACTGGTTTCCCCCCGCGAGAAGACGCCTGAGAAATGACTGCAGAAAGTGTCACTACCCAGATTTGGGTAGTGATTCTGATTGGTCGAACCGCGAGGGAAATTTTCTTCAGCCAATCAGAAGCACTACCCAGATCTGTCATCAGTATGGAATTTCTGCAATCGTTTCTCAGACGTTATTTCAATCACAGGGAAACTGGTGGTGACGTCCCGAATGTCAGGAATTTGCTCAGGTTAGGGCCATGTATGGTATTTACTTGTTGAGCTTAAAAATATTTCATTTACATTTCTTTGCCTGACGAAGGAATTATTTTTGATTTTATGTTTTTTTTTTTGGTATCGGTAGGAAACAATTAAAACTTGAAGTCTGCAGAATCGACAGATCTTGACAGTGTGATGCATTGGCATGGTTCACTAACTCAGCGACCACTACGCTTCGCAGTTGATATGCTCGTGCCCTAGGTCAGGTAAGAAAAAAAAGACACACACACTCGTATTGTTTGTGACCAGTACAATTTTAAGAAGCAAATCAATGCATTTCTGAGCAAATGGTGCCTTTGTACTGCAGCAGAAAAGTGGAACAAGAGCAAGCCAGTTTCATTTGAGACATAGTATAATGTATATCATGAAATATTAAATGAGTGTGGCGTACCAAGGCTCAATGTCTAAACTTGTACTGAGGTTCCAGTTTGTCAGGGCATACATTAATATTTACACCTGTCCACTAGAGAGGATCACATTATACGTTTACGATCTCGTCGACCCTATGATGGTTAAGGGTGAACGGGGCTACAAACGAAAACCTTTTGAGAGCTTTTTCAATGTAAGTGATATTTGATACCATAAGTCACCCATACGTTTTCCTTGACAGGCACTAATGCAAGTGGCTGTACAGGATTGGTCTTTGCAGCGTTAACCGCCTATGAATTATAAAGAGTCAATACAGCTATTGAAATGGATCCTATTATAAATGCACTGTAAATATCAGTATTTATTAAATAAAAGACGCTGACGCCAAGTTGAACACAATACTCTCCTTTGCCAATTACGATTAAAGCCTCGTAAAATTTCATTTGGGAATCAGCATCTTGTAGAACGCTGAGTTAAATCTCAAATTTTTCATGGCATTTACTCTCAGCAAGTGTGTGATCACATTCCAATAGTTTAACTTATTTTTTTTTTACACTGCTGTTCGTGTGTTCAAAGTAATAAACTGCGGATAAGTAAATTTTAGAATGCAATTAGGACTCGTTGTGATTTGCACTTACTATGGAAAGTTTTAAGTTCTACCACTTTTGTCAACATTAATATGGATCTTGATCTGAACTGCAGTTCTTTTTCTTTTTCTGGTATTAGCATGGGCATAAAAGTATTTTCTACTAAAGTGTACAAACGGAAACGTTTCAAGGGTTCTTTTTAACTTCACTATGAATGAAAACGTTTAGGGGACGAAAAGGAGGGGAGGAACCCGTTGACAATTTTTCGTTTTTCCCGGGGGGTACTCCCCGTAGTGGCCTATACGGAGAGGTTCCGCCCGTAAGAGGTACCTTCTTCTTTCAAAAACGGCATATAAAAGGGTAAGGGGTTGGACCTCGGGATTGAGCCTCCCTGTATCCAACTTTATTGAGTCCCCCCTCCCCTCCCCCAGGGGATACCTCCTTGAAACCTTTCAACTTTGATAGGTATTCCCTATCAGTCCTTAAAGCCTTTGCGGCACGGATCAAAGTGAGCTATAATTTATTTGCCTTGCGTTAAAGAGTAACGCTTTACTCGAAACAGTACCAAGCTAGGTCCAGCTAGTTGGCCTGAAAAAAACGTTTTAAATACTTTTTTAAAACTCTACGGTATCGGTCTTCTTTGCTGTATCCCCGGTACATTTGAAACCAAGATGGCTACCTGCTACAGAATGTTCTTGATCCCGATGATTTTACGGAAAAATAGAGGACTGTGAACAGTATAGCGGGCCTCCTGCCAGCAAGCACACTCTGCCCGCATCTCCAGCCCCACAGGTACTCGTCGGTTTAATACCACGGTCTACCAGAAATATGAAATATATTTTAAAAAAATAATAAATGCAAACATAAACGATAAACTTAAACAAAACAAAGTGAAATTAAAGCTCATAGCGACAACCAATCATTTTATAAATGCTAACCTGAATGGAAAACTAAAAGTTGCTATTGTTAATGCACTAGGCACTTCTGCATGTATGATTCTTTATTTGTAGCTTGTCAACGGAAACAACAATAAATATAATAGAATAATCTATTGATAAGATAATTTCCTGCCTTTCAATTTTAGTCAGGCTAGCAAGAAATGTTTTCGCGGCGTAACGATTCCAGACGTAGGAATAACGACTCGATCAGATCGAAGCGCTGTAAACAGGTACACCTGTAGTATTTATGCGTTCCGCTTAAAGGGTTTCCTTTCCTAAATAATGTTCTATTATGTTAAAAGTCATAAAAAGTTTAAAATACCTGATAAATGAATTATTGTGTTATTGCGGCTTTGCATTAAGACCTTCTATCGTGTATTGTAAACAGTCATGACAGAAAATAGGCATATATCGTCGATCGGCTGTGCTGATAAATCGCTTAAATCACAACATATTTTTATGTTTTTTATTTTTTGGGGGCATTCCCTTAGTTGGTCTGAAAAAGTATGTTGTTTAGAAGATGTGGGGATTTTGCACAGAGCTTGGATGAAAATATGCACTTTTGAGCCCTTTCCCGTCTACGGCAAAGTGGGTGTAAATCAAAAAAATATTTAGTAGATATGAGTTGTTTGTTTAAAAGACCAAATTTGTGTGTTTTACATCATTTAAGGACCAATTTAATCCTAGGAAGTGTAAAGTGAAAAACTTTGAAGTGGCGAACTCGACAGTATGCGCAATTTTTACTCTTTGTCACTGCAAAGATTTGGCCAATGGGCGCTCGCGTTTTCGAGTGAACGGGCTAAATCGATTCGAATACGCTACGTTAAAAAAAAAAATCAGTTCTCAAAAATATCCGGATACTTGTGGACGGGATCTAAACCTAATGCTTTTCGACGTTTTCATTGGACCCAACTCATAGGCGACACTGAGTGCTAACTAAAACTAGCACTCATAACCAAAGAATTCAGTATGGTTGACTTGTTGTTTGATTTTCTTTTTTATTGCTGTATCTTTTTTGGGATGTTGTAGTTAGTCTATTAATAGATCGCAATCGAAAAAGGCCACCAACGACAGTCATCCGATAAAAATCTAAACGGAAAAAAAAAACCTTTCTTAAGAGCAATCAAGTCTGTTCGTTGTATTAAGGCTAATGAACTCCAGAAATTATGGCACGTTAACCTAACAATAGTTGTAGGAACAGCCGTGGCCGGCGAAAATTACGCTTGGGTTACCTTAGTGTAGAATGACATACTTTAGTAGTTTTGATCAAGATTGTTTTTTTTTTTTCTGCATATCAGTGAAGTTAAAGAAAAACTGAGCCGTTACTGTCATCTTTGAGTATAATGGTCGACAGAACAACAACAAAAAGAATATCGGCTTCTTCGCAATTCCCTGTGGACTGCTGTTAAAAGTTTGATGGGTGGGGGGTCGTTTTGGCTCCAGACGTCTGCTCGATATTACGCTAGAAAAGCTTAGGTGCAGCTTCTCAGGCTAAAACTATCGAGGCTTACCAAGGGCTCTTCGATTTGGAAGCTTACCAAGAGTTCTACCATTTGGAGGTAAGAGAACATATCTTTAACTCAAACGTAACTCAATGTGCATAACTTACGCTTTCGCAGTGGAGGGAAGCACTTCAGCGTCACGTTAAAGGTCAACAAATGCGAAGCCACTAAGCGCAAACAAGAAGTGAGCTCCATCTTTCGTATTTACGCCTTCAATGTTAGCAATCAATAGCTTAGATAAGAAATAGTTTAAAATCTTTTAAACTTTTAGGGCTGCAGTTGCTTACTAATTGGTGATTTAGCTTGATACGATGAGCGTACACTGAAACAACACTAGTTCCAAGACTTCCAACTATAGCACTGCAAAGGTCCTATATTGAGTTTATGTCATAAATTTAAATGGCCAACAGTTGGGCACGCCACGATCGAATTCATTAGTTTCTTGGTGTTTCAGTGAGTGCAAACAGTCACTTTATCATTCAAAATATGTGTGAAAAACGTATTCAAAATCTGGGTCCTTGGAATGAGTTAGCACTTGTTAGGCTGAGCAGACATTCTTGAAGATCTTTATTGATAGATTAAAGCAAACAATCGCATGCACACGTGCAAGTTTACCATGCAATAACAAAAAATACATGTTTTCTTACAAGCATTAAACTAAATAAAGTTAAAAAGGCATCTATTTACAAAACAACGCTTGAAGAGCTCCGAGGAATGCGTGGTAGTGTGTAATCATGGCGACATTTATGTGGCGCAGACTTACTTCGCACATATTATTTCTTCCCTGCTGACGTTATGAACATGCGTAGTAAATTGCTGCGCGAGAACTTCCAACCATGTATTGTTTGCATTGGAGTAGCCCGGGCGGGGGAGGGAGGGGGTACTGAAGGAAATGTCATACGGGGAAGTTCCGCTACGAGATCCAATCACTTACCCTTTTTATAAACTAACCATTATTTTTTTACAGAAAATGTACTTTCTACTGACAAATGGTACCCCTCTCACATAACTAGTTTAAAACACTGCTTCCCTTTTAACTGCTGTAAATTCACCGTCTACAAAGGGAAATTTCTCCAATTTAATTGGCTTAGAGCAGTGGTATTTCAGCTTAATTTGAAATACCTACATGTGAAAATTACAAACCTTTTGCAGGTAGTAGTATAAACAAATAATAGCATGATTTGTACGTGATATTTGTCATAAATAGCACTCGTGATATTTCAAAGTTGTCTCACATTTCACTCGCCTAACGGCTCGTGAAATTACGTATAACAATTTCGAAAAATCTATCACTCGTGGTATTAATGCCAAATATCACTACAAATCATGCTATTACCTATACAAACCAGGAAGTTTTCTCGTCTCTTAATTTCACATCCATAAAATCCGTTTTTGAGCCCTTTTTGGTCCTTTCACAGACCGAAATGTCTTAGTTCCCTCCCTTTCATAAACTTCACAACCAATGAAATCCCAACCACTTCCTATACCTGAAGCCCGAGAAAAAGTATAGCTTTCTTAAAAGGTTCTTATTTTTCAGAGGTTGTCATAGTGTAACCATTGGCAGAAATATTGTACTACTAATACATAATGGCAAACATTCAAGGTCCAAGGAGAATATCAATACATTTCTATGTTTTTTAAATGAGATATTAAGATTTTAAATCGTCTATATTGCACGGTAGCTTTATGGAAAACATACTTCTAGTGATCCAAACAAATGTAAATCAAAGAAAACGTATACACAATAACCTTTTGTCAAAAGTTTCTCACACAATTAAGATCGACAATTTTCACCTTCAAAATTGGAGTGATTGTTTTGTATAAGAACCTATTTTTCTTTGCCAGGCTTCACTGGTTCTTATATTTTTGGGTATTTAAATGCCAAATTTCAGCCTCTGCGTTCTTAAATCACTAGATTCTTATACGCGGGTTTTTACTGTATTTTAACATCTTTAAAACATCAACGATTACCTTGTTGACACTCCTTATAGGCCAGTTCCGAGAATTACTAAAATTGATAATTAGTTCCAAGGCTGAGGGGTACAATAAATACTATTTATTAACCGAGTGTGAGATCATTACAGGGAAATCTCAGACCAGTCAGATGTATTGATCCGTGCGATAGCGACGGACAAGGTTAATAAGTTATTTATTATAATAGCCTTTTATTATGGACCTGAGCCTGCGATCAATGAAAACCAACGACTGGCTAGCGGATAACTACCAAAAACACGTCACCTCAATGAGTTGTACACTTGAGTCCGCAATACAGTCAGGTGCCACTTGTGAGCGGATGCTCTTTTTAACAGCTGTCAATTGACCATAACATGGATGTCCATCGGGATGTCCACTATAAAATTCTCGTGACAACAATTTATAATTCAAAGACAGCATTAATATTGGAACTATATCATGAAAAAGTTTTAAAGTTTTAATTAGTCTCTTGTATCACTGAATTGTTCTCTACTCAGGTCTGGAAATGCAACGGGCTCGTGGTTTGCTCCCACTCTTAAGTAAGTTATGAACAATTGCAATTGATGTAGTGTAGGTGAAATACTCGAAGTCGTTTTTTTGTTTTTTTTTTGTTTGTTTGTTTCTTCGTCAAATTTACTCATAACTGAATGTACGGGTTTATAACTTGCACTAAAAGGGTCTATGTCACGAGGATGTTGCTGTCAGTTTTGGTCAATTATGTGCTTACTGCAAAATTTAGCCAAAAGCAAATTTTGACCAAATTTCCAAATTTCCTTTTCTGAAATTCTAAAAAAGAAATAGCATTCTGTGAAAGTACAGGCAGAGAGCTTTCATTTGGGTGGCCACAACATAGGATTTTGTCCGCAGACTCAAAAGTTACATTCACCTTACAAAACTCCATCAAGCACTCTGGCAGTGAAAGGGTTAAGTCACAAATATTCTCCATTAGAGACATAACGAAGATATCAAGCAAATCTCAGCAGGCAGCATTACCCATCACAATTTTTTGGGTGATTTTTGCAGGCATAGCGTTAAAAAAAAAAAAAAAAAAAAAACTTCAAAAAGTTGGGCCAACATTGTCTTAATCCGTGTTCATCCTTGCCATCCTTTGTTACAGACGAAAGGAAACGGTTTCAATGCTTAAAAATAGTATAAAATAACAAAGCTAGACCATTCTATTGATGCGAGTTCAGGTAGAAGCATTTAAAAGATAGCAAATAGCATGACAAACACCTTTTAAATACATAATTCTCACTGTTGTTGTTGTTGTTGTTTTTTTAATACAAACAGTATCAGAAATTATGTTTATTGTCTTTTAATTAACAGTTACATGTACCTGGGTGTTGATGCTTGTATCTTCAACAGTGGTGTCGCAACAATCAGGTACGTTATTTTCAGATGATCTCATCGAGATACAACGAACATTACAGTCGAACTTTCACGTGTGTCTGTCTCTTGTAAGCGACATTATCGTCTAAGCGACCGTGTATCCGAACTACCAAAATTTTCTCAGTTAGAGCCCTGTTCTTGGAACCGCTCGAAAACGAACACCTCTTATAAGCGACCGCGACCACCTTTTGCCTTCATGGTTTAATACGTTTCCGTTTTTTTGAACCCCCTGTAAGCGACCACTTGACGCGCGACCACTCAATGTTCGCTGTACATACCACACCACTTAGAGTAGTTTAACATGGAACAACACGTATACGTAACTTGAAAATTGCATTCAGTTAACGATAACTTTCTGCTCTGCCAAAAAGAGGTTGTAAAAACATGCCCCCTGTGATTTATTACTCGTTTACTGGAGGTCAAGAAGTTTAACTGCATCTTTACCAGGCGGAGTTATAATCCGTGCCCAATTTCTTTCTACAAGAGGATAATCTGTATCTAGAATAATTTGGCTCAGTATTACAACAAATAAAGCTAATTCTCGTCGAACTGATTTGGCTGATTTGTTCTGGTGTTATTTCTTCAGGCAGCCGAGACATATTTTGTGTCATCTGACTCCGAAAGAAGACAATGCAAGGAGGGTTCTCAATGCATTTTGTCGAAAAATTGAGAGAATTGTAAACTTTTAGAAAACAAGTAGTCCCCATTTCAACACACGCGCGCTCGCGTTTCGCTCGCTCTACTGTTCCTGAGGAAAAATGGGGACTACTCGTAGTCTAGTAAACTTTTGAAGGATAAAATTTATGGGGACGAGGTATGGATGTGAACATATGAATTGCTCACGGCACCGGACGAATTTCCGACCGGTTGAATATCACCATCGTGCGTTTAGGAGATCCGTTAACAGAACCGTTCAAAAATTTGAACGCCAAAACCGATCAGATAAGGCCGTCTAAATTTTTGTACAGACAAAATTGACCATTCCTGTGTCAACGCCATACGCGTCTAAATGTTTGTTAGGCAAGCGCGTGGTTGAAACATTCAAGCTGCTTCGTCGGTTCCATGTGCCAAAAGCAGAAATACTGAAATAGGGTCACCAAATAACGTAAACTACGTCATTGCTTCTGATCAGATGTAGGACGCCTTTTTTAAGTATATGCGTTTAAAAGTTACTTAGTTGATAGTAAGTTTTCTGTTCGCAGGTTATATCACTGGCGAAAATCTTCATGGTCTCAGTGGATTCTTTTCAAGTCCAAATTTTCCAAATAGCTTTCCACTGTACAGCAGATGTGTCTGGAATATCACAGTTCCCAGCGGATACATCATTAAACTCAGCTTCCTCAGCTTTCGACTGGGACTAACTCGGTACAGTCAATGTTATTTCTTCTATGATCCAGAAGCCCGTGTTACAGTCACAAATGTTGCTTCAGATGATGGTTATCAACCGTTCATGCTGTGCGGTCAGCAACTTCCATATCCAGTGTACTCAATGGGGAATTCAATACAAGTTATATTCACGTCTCTGAGCAGTCAATACCCAGGGTTTAATGCAACTTACACGGCTATCACTTATAGTTCAGGTACGTGGTATACATTATTTTTTTAAAATATCAATGATTGAGTTAAGATTAAAAAAAAAAATGACCACCAACAACTGGCCCTATAAAAAGTAATCCAAGAAAGTCTTGGATTCTGGATGTCAGTGACACTTAGATTCTGGATTCTAATCATAAGTAGGATATTGGATTCCTTGAGTAGAATCACATATTCCAAATCCCAGGATTCCACATTTCACAAGCAAATTGTGAAAAAAGGGTACGAAAACATTTTAATTTCCGTGCTAATGATCTACACACTAGGGCTTAAGAAAAACGATTCAGTGCTATTTAATGAAATTAGGATGTGGAGATGTTATTTCCGAAAGTGGTATACATCACATTTTGGTATGAACTACGAACTTGGGGTAATAAACATTTTAACAAGGAGGTCTTATTATGCGCCACTGATTTTATAGCACGATTGTCATTTCTATTAGACCTGTAGGAGTAAATTGTTTTGGACAACTTAACTTTTCTGCGTAGGTTTCAAGCATAAAAACCGGAATTCCAAAACATGATGTTTACATTTCCTTATAAGTTAACAGCACATCGTAAATGTCCAGAAAATATAGCCTCTGACTAAACTATTAAAGAACGATTTATCACTAAAGGCATAGAAAAGTCTCAAAATGTACACTGCATCTTTATTTTTCACATTTCTTGTTCCGTAAGGTATTATTTATGTTTAATTTTGAAAGTGTGCACGAGTCACCGCTAGTTCTTAATTAAATTATCTGTGAGGAATTTTATAAGCAAACGTCAACATCACCATGTACAAACGCTTAAAAAAGACCTGAAATCAGGTACCCAGCCCCAGAAAAAGCCGATTAACAATGTTTTTTTTTCTCGTAACGATGTATGATTTTAGCATTTACACCAATTACATTTTGGTGACACAGCGTGGTGACTCAATATTTCATGTCACCATGCGTACACTACATCAATATCACTGAAATCGAAACTCTCATCACGCATTTTCTCGTTTTTAACCAATTTTTCGCCTAAGAGATTTTAAAACAACAGGAAACCCATTTTAGGGAAGTACGCTGACTGACATTAATACAAATAATTCCAGAACCTCCTGTGATTATTTCTACCGGTTGTCGTTTATATTTTTACCTGACATGATTTCTTACACTTGATACGAGATATAATAAACAATCTTGCTTAGAAACTGCACATTGGCAGCAAATTTTAAGCTACAGCTAGAATTGGATATGTGATTGTTGTCTGTTAATGGAGGATGTATCTAATTTCGCTAGCAATTGGCTTAAATTGAAATCATCACCATCAGAATCGGTTACGTATTCATACTCAGCTTCATCAGCATTTTTGTCATAGTCACCACTGTCATCTTCTTCATAGTTGTCATCTTTGGGAATTTTTTCGCAACGTTCGCCCATGTCCGAAAAGCCACAGAGATCCATGTAATTCATGTTAGCCTTACTGCACTGGCAGCGCTTGGTGGTACACCTTTCCTTGACACATTTGCACTTCACGAGATGAATTATGGCCTCAGGTGCAGTGAGTATTGTTGTCATGACGGGAATCCACGCATTGTCGTCGTCTTTCCATTCCCAGCCGAAGTCCTTCGTTGTGGATAAGGCTGGATTGGGGTTCGTGTTACTGTTCCATACTAGTTATTGATAGTCGGCAGATCGTATCTATCAAATATAAGGGGGAACTCATCACTGTCGTAATACTTTTCAAAAATTCGGTATGCAAAGTGGTCTGGGACGTCAAAGCAGCCTCTTAAGGACTTTGGCTTATCTAGGGATTGTACCTTGCCATTGCATCGATGATAGAGACTCTTGTTCTTTCTGCCTGACTTGCATTATCTTGAATAGCAGCTGCAATCTGTATTGGCCGGAAGCTTCTCTAGAATGGACAAAAGTGCACTTTTGGCCGGGCATTATAGCATTTCTCCGTCTGGAGCGAACATAGATATCGGTACCACTGTAAATTCGTTCGTTCCAACAGCTTCTTGGATGTCGATCTCAGGTCGGCTTTTGCATATCACCATCATGTGCACAAACAAATTTCAGTCTTCTTGTAACTCCACTATTTGACCGGCACTAGCCTGCGTAGCTGGCAGGATTTTTTTGCCCTGGGTACTTTTTTGGTGGCGGGGCCGCCACGCGAGTCGAGGAAGCCGCGAGGGAAAATTCCGAAATTGACTTGAATACCCACTCTTCTCGCGGCTCCGCCGCCAAAACAATAGCACTTCCACGCTAATCCCGCCAGCTACGCAGGCTAGACCGGCACTAGAAACCTTTATCTTCTTCCCCATGGTCTTCCATGTCTGGAGCTTTCTTTTGTTCATCGGAGACCAAAGATTGATGTTTCCTGACTTGTTGCGATCTTTCACTAAGGTCTCAAACAGTTTCTGGCCAATCTCACTCTTTTCCAAAAGATCCTTCTTGACCTTGCTTGGCATTACAACCTTTGTCACGACATGGAAAAGACCGTTGTTCCGCTCTATGAAGGGATTCGTGAAATTATGAATTGTGGTTATTACTTGTTCTATGTTTTTCTCTTCGCGAGAAACCACAGGAGTTGACAAGGTGTAATGATGAGTACCTTCTTTTGCCAGAGTGGTCTCCGCCACTTTTTTCGCATCCCGGGCTAATCAAGCAAGCTCAGGAGCGATGAGAAAAAAATTAGTACGGGCTTTTGGATTCAGGGTGACACCAACTAGCCCCCCTGAGACTTTCAGTTAGCAATTTATTTCCTCTAAAGCATGGTCTGCACCCAAAGCACAAAATGGCACACGCAGATTCTTGTTAACGACCCAATTACCTTCGAGGAATTCTTCATATTTCTCAGGGTCTGTTACTTGTAGCATCTGTATTCAGCAAGGTACAGTGGAATCATTCTGGCGTTGTTATATAGGACGGTCATGAGTAAAAAAGGTCTTTGTGAACGACTGCAGTGATGTAAGATGCAGCTGCTAGTGCCCTGTTCTGACCGCTCTAATGAACTGGAGTATCTCCATTATCATTCTCATTTAATATCCGAACACCTGGAATTCTGGAATCTGGCTATTTTCTTCCTCAAAGGTCTTCATTTTCCCGATCACATCTTGGGACTTTGTGGCCTCTTCCATTCTTGCACTAGCTAATTGGACCTCTTCCTTGGGGCCCGCATCACAAGCACTTCCCAGCTGCCTTACGCATTCCTCGAGTTGCTCCACCTTCTGTGGATCTTGTTAAGTTATTAAGCTCTCTGGTATACTGGGTAAATAGGACCTGCAAGATGATCATAAGAGCTTCCTCTCCTCTCTTCGCGTGATTTCCATCAAGGATTTGCCTCATCGTTTTGGCGCCATACAGCTCAGACGATCGATTCCACTATTCTCAATGAACGAACCGAGTGTTCCAAGTTGTGCCCTGACAACGTGTAGCTCACCAGGACAAAGAATCATAAAACTGAGGTCGTTCCGAGGCATCTGAAGCTTCTTGGCTGGCTGGTACTCGTCTTCTATTTTATGTCGGGAAATAACTTAACAAGGCAAAAAGCTTCTTTAGCCATATTTTTCATGACCATTCCTGAAGGCTTGATACGGACAAACACAATAGATTTTTTAAGAACTGAAAATATGCTAATATTCTGGATGGGCTTCCTGTGACTTTTTAAAAGCTCTAATTTTGTTACTCGAATAGGAAAAATTTGTGATATTCCTAAATCATCTTGTTAAAGAAAATATTTTCGTTTTCATAATCCCTGCAACCAACGAGGTAATTTTTTAAAAAAATTATCTCGATTTTGCAGGCATTATCAACTTTCAATCAACTACTCGGAGCCTCGTTTTCAAGTCCCAGTGGTCACGTGACCAGAAATTGATACATTTAGTCATACACTATTGCATAATTAACACATCCTGATAATCCTCAGCCTCGTTTCCACGCATGGCGTTTGACATCGTTTCGTTTTTAAAAAATGCCCTGTGAAAAGCCTCCGTGGGGTTTGCAAAAGTGGCAACGTCATTTTTCTCCTTCTTTAAGGTCCCCGGAACACAGCTAGCCTAGTTGCTTGCTTTCTTCACGAAACGCCCACGGAACCGGACATCTTAACATATGCTATCGGACTATATCTTAGTATTTCATTAAAGCTGATAAACTAAGCCGTTTTCAGATGGATTCTGGGATATTGAGACGACAGTAAAGAAGTCCCCTTGAAAATATTAAGAGGGGAAGGGAAAGATCTGCTTTACCAAGATATTAAGGCGTTAAAAAGAAAAAATGTTTGAATATTTTTCAAAAATACTCCAAGAGATATATATGTTATTCACCGGCTGGGAGGTTCGACCGACCTAAGCCCGTGAATAACATTTTTATATTTTTCCTACCTAGATTGCTTGGAACTCCTGTCGTACAAAAGTTTCAGGAAAATCTTCCTTCACTCTCCAACCCATGTGTGTTGAAGTAGGAGGCGTCATGTTGATGAAGCGCGCGATCGATCGCAAACCAAGCAGATGACCCAACACTTTTTAGTAATTACAGGCCAATATCAATTCTTCCAGCCTTTTCTAAACTCTTTGAAAAAGTCATGTACAACCGACTGATTAATTTTTTAAATTTGCATAATATCTTATACTCGAAACAATTTGGATCCCGTAATAATCATTCGACTGCATTAGCATTAATTGACTTGATCAACAACATATCTTCAGCTATCGACAGAAATGAAACAACTTTAGGCATCTTGTTAGATCTTTCTAAGGCGTTTGATACTATTAATCATGAAATATTGTGTCAAAAACTTCAACACTATGGTATTCGGGATACTGCTTTGGCGTGGATCAAAAGCTATCTTGATGATCGGACACAATTTGTCCAGTTTGGATCCCATCGATCTTATTTTATGTGGCGTCCCGCAGGGCTCAACTCTTGGACCTCTTTCGTTTATTATTTACATTAATGATCTTCCTAATGTCTCTAATCTCACTCAATCCTTACTGTTTGCTGATGACACAAGTATCTTTTGTTCCCATAAAGATGCCAACCACCTCGTTTCTATTGTTAACAATGAACTTGCAAAAATAATTATTTGGCTTAAAGTGAATATGTTATCTCTAAATTTGACTAAAACAAATTTTATGATTTTTCATCCAAGGCAAAAGAAAGTCAATGTTAATGTCCCTCTTAGTCTGGAAAATACTGTGATCAAGCAAGTCACGGAGACAAAATTTTTAGGTGTTCTTATTGATCAGCATCTCTCTTGGAAACCACATATTGATTTCGTCTCAAAAAAAAATTTGAAAAGTGTGGGAATTATTGCGAAAGCCCGCTTTTACCTATCATCCCAAACTTTGATGACCTTGTATTACTCCCTTGTATATCCTTTCTAAACATACTGTAATGTCGCCTGGTCCTCCACCTACTGTTCCAACCTAAACTGTTTTTACCTTTTGCAAAGCGTCTAGTGCGGCTCATAACAAAAGCTCACTATCTAGCAAATACCGCCCCTTTATTTGGCCAGCTTAAAGTCCTTGACATATTTAGTATTAATTCATTTTCTGTCGCTACCTTTATGTATTCTTATCACCATAATCTTTTGCCTAGTAGCTTTGATGACTTGTTCTTAAGTAGTAATCAAGTTCATCAATATGAAACTCGACTAGCCTGTCAGTATAGACCTCATTTTTGTAGAACAAATAATATATAGATTTAGCCAGGGCTAAAAGCGAAGCTCCAATTAATAAATTTATAATTTAAATCAAAAAATAAACTTTTAATCCACAAATCATGTAACTTAAGGGCACATTCATGTGACTTTTGAGGGAAAGGCTAAGTTATTTTAGAGTGAAACATCTTACATCGAATTGATAACCTTATATGAACACCCAAAAAATAGCAAATATCTTCGATCACATTCAAGATCACAGTAGATTAGGCCTTGAAAACAAATTCTTGGAAAACAAATCACGCCGAATTTTTTTGCGTTCGACAGGTTTACTTTACAAATTCTTGCCAAAAAATCTGGGGGTGTTTAAACCAATCTTCTATAATTTTTATACATCACATTTGAGGTGAAACAGTACTATTTATCATACAGGCCTCGGGCAGAATGCAGTATTTCACAATTTTTCAAGACAAATTACACTCAGTCAATATTCAGGACGATCAATCGTAACGCGAAACCATTCAAAAATTTCCAAAATCACCCATATGGCCAGCCGGTTCTCGTTTCTATAGTGCGAGCTGTCAGTGTGGTCGAGTGTTTGAATGAACTTTAATAGAGTTAAGCTTCAACATAATAGCTAATTTATTATTATTATTTTTTGTTATTTAATGGTTTCAGTTCTAACGATGTGTAATCTTATAAAGCGTTTGATACGCGCGACATTTATGAGCACTCCTGCAAGCGATGTTCATGAACGATGAAACCAAACGGCACAGACAAGCGATTAAAATTGCAAGAGAGACTACTAACAATCAAAAAAAGAAATATAATTCGGTGAAACATTTACAGAGATAACAATTTTCATTCATGAAGACAAGTATTAAAGTGTCTCTAAAAATCCTGAGTCTCGGCGTAAAGCTTTATAAGCCGGCTTCCCGGCGCGGGTGTTTACTGTTTTCCAAGGTGAACTCCTCGAAGCAAGAAAATCGCTCAAAGTTTTCTTTCTACAGCCAAATTTATAACAAATTTATTAAATTAAAGAATTATCGCCTGACAGCCGATCTGTCGCTTAATTTTCTGATCTTGTTCACTCTGCACTCAGCCATGAATTTAGTTCACTAGGTAGTTGAAGGAAGCCTATTGATATAAGCTTCAAGCTTCGTTAGGCTTCCTTGTCACATTAATTTTATAATTTAATTAACAACTTCTATTCATATTGTATAAGGTTTTGTGAGTGACTAAATAAATAAATAAATAAAATAAAATAAAATAACCAAAACAAAACATTACAACATGATTTTTGGCTCGGTAATTTATATTATGGCACTTACTGCTTTCTTTTAGAATAAAGAAAGGTTTTTGTGTCTTGCTAAACAATTCATAATCTGAGTGTTAAACAAGGATAAAGGAAAACTGCACAAAGGCTTTGTAAAAAGAGCTAATTATACATACCAATTTGAAGGTTTTGAATTGAATTCGAATAAAAGAAGGCGGCGATCGATGTGAGTAACAATGGGCTATCGCATTTAATATCCGTACCCCCCAGCTGATTGGCTAAAATTGCATTCACCCCTGAAGACTTCCATAAAATATGGGTTTACCCCTGAAGAACTGGGTTATATCCCTGAAGAATATGGGTTTACCCCTGAAGAATTTTGTGAAAATGAAGGCTTCACCCCAAAAGAATTCCATATTTTTTTACTCTACCCCTAAAGAAACCCTCAATTTGTATAACGTACCTCTGGACAACTCCATGGTTCCTCAACCTGGAGCGGAAGGGGGGGTTGATATTAAATGCAATAGCCCAATGCAAGTTATAAATAAAGAAATGAAAACGGCGATTACCGACTGCTGGAAAAATGATTCGTGTTGTTTATTGAAGATTGAAGGCTAAATGCAATCATTGAAAACAACTTTTTCTGATAAGTAGAAAACTAGCGAGGCAAAAATTCAATAAAAAACGGCAGAATCTAGATTCTTACAATAAAAATGGAAAACAAAACTTCAAACAGAAGAAAACTGTCCAATAAACGCACAGGCAGCCCGAACTCTGTGGAGTTCGTTGGACTTTGAATTTACAAGAGAATGTATGAAAATAAACAAAATACGTCCTAAATCCCAATTTTGGACAAAAATAGAAATAAAAATGACTTACCTTGTGTTTGTGTTTTGTTATTTACTGTCTCTTCACCTCTAGAGCCATTTGGAAGCCGTTTTATCGACGTTTAAGGTTTGAGTTGTACTAACAGTAACAAAAATGGGAAGGCTGGGGACTCTGAAGCCGACCGTTCCAGCTCAAAGCTCCATAAATCCGATAAAATTGGTCCAAACTAGCCAAAATTACCGTCAAAGGATCTGTCGCTAATTTGTCTTTCCCTTCTATGCTTCTCATGGGAGTCTCAGATTTTATCATAACCGCTAGCGAAAAGCTTGATTTTAAACTTTTTCCATCAGAGCTTTCTTTCTCGGGATACGTATGACCGGGCTCTTGGACGTGACGTAATTAACGGTCGCTCAAAGCTCACAGCGACAATTTGCCTCCTCCGGGGGCGGGCACAGTGCATCGCTAGTGTCATCGTGAAAATGACGGTTTTTGCTCATTGACAAACGGGTTAGCGGGCAAGATCGTAAAATACCGCCCGCTCTCGGAACCAATCAGATTGTAAGATTTGGAGGATTCCTCCCGCTCACAAGCTCGGAAAAAAATAACTGTGTAATGTTTTTTTACAGTCTGTCCAAATACGACAACTTTGAATGAAATTTCAGGAGTCATCACCAGTCCTTTCTATCCCAGACATTATTCTACTAACCAAAGCTGCAGCTGGGAAATCAGGGCAAGAAAGGGAAAACGAATTATATTCATTATTGAAGACATGGATTTTTCTTGGTGGTGCAGTAGAGTATGGTATGAACGCCAACAAAAAGATTTCTTAAAATTCATTTCCATATTCGCATATAATATTATGGTTTTATTTCTCGTTCATTCGGAACCAATCGGTCAATATATTCATAATATATAGATTTAGCCAGGGCTAAAAGCGAAGCTCCCATTAATAAATTTATATTTTAAATCAAACAATGAACTTGTAATCCACAAATCAGTTAACTTAAGGGCTCATTCATGTGACTTTTGAGGGAAAGGATAAGTTATTTTAGAGTGAAAGATCTTACATCGAGTTGAAAGCCTAAATATATGTACACCCAAAAAATGGCAAACATCTATCACATTCAAGAGCCATAATGGCTCTTGATCACGGTAGATTAGGCCTCGAAAACAAATTGTTGGAAAACAAATCAGGCCGCATTTTTTTTTGCGTTCGACAGGTTTACTTTACAAATCCTTGCCAACAAATCTGAGGGTGTGTAAACCAACCTTTTATACTTTTTATACATCACATCTGAGGTGAAACAGTACTTTTTATCATACAGACCTCGGACAGAATACGGCATTTCACAATTTTTCAATGTCCAGGACGATCAATCGTGGGCTTTTAGCGAAACCGTTCAAAAAATTGCCAAAATCACCCATACGTCCAGCCGGTTCTCATTTTTAGTGCGAGCTGTCAGTGTGGTCGAGTGTTTGAATGAACTTTAATGGAGATACGTCTCAACATAATAACGAATTTATTATCATTACTTTTTGTTATTTAATGGTTCCAGCTATAACGATGTGTAATCTTATAAAGCGTTTGATACGTGGGACATTTCTATGTACTCCTGCAAGCGATGTTCATGAACGATGAAAACAAACACCACGGACAAGCGATTAAAATTGCAAGAGAGACTACTAACAATCAATAAAAGAAATATAATTCGGTAAAACATTTACAGAGACAACAATTTTCATTCACGAAGACAAGTATTAAAGTGTCTCTAAAAATCCTGAGTCTTTAAGCTTTAATAAAGCTTAAGCTTAAGTTTATTTTGTTTCACTTTCAGCCGGCCTCCCGGTGTTTGTTTTTTTTTCAAAGATGAACTCCTCGAAGCAAGAAAATCACTCAAAGTTTTCTTTCTACAGCCAAATTTATAACTAAATATTCTTCGGAACGTTTGTTTTCTATTTGCCGTGAAAAAAAAAATCTGAAGGCCTTTTAAAGTCCTGTAAGCTTATATCAAACCTGATACTAGATCAGATCATTGACTCAAATCTTAACAAACGTGCAAAAACTTGCCGCATAAACTGTGCTCGACTTCATGAAATTAGATATAAAAAAAACAAACATCAAATACAATAATTACTCAGGCTTACCATTCGAGATTCAGTTCCTGAAAGATATCAAGGAAGGCCATAGTTGCTTGAGACTTTTAAACCCTCTTACGCATTGAGCAAGGTGAAAGACGAAAACGATGCCATCCGAAATCGGATTACCCAATTTTAACAAGCGACGCATTTCTCAACCAAAAACCCAATAAACAAACCAGCCATGGATAACAGAAGACTCTTGATAGCAGCTGTATTTCATTTTGTACATCCAGTGGAAAAAGACAGTTAAAAACATCACAAGTTGACACAAAACTCTGTCAAAGTAAACAACTTTCAAGATGCTGCATAAATTTTCCGCATGAACTCACCTGTCAAATTTTGACCAATCAGAGTACAAAAATTGGACGTAGAGCGTGACCAACGCGTGACCATGGTAAGAAAAGGTCTTCCCCGCCTTTATTTTTAAAAAAGTGGCTGAATTTTCGCGTCCGAGGTGAGTTTGAAATCAAAATCTTGACAGTGCGGGGCCATAGTGACATAAACAAAACATATTTCATATGAATCATTGGAAAAAATAGACTTGAGCCTGCGATTATTTGAAACTGGTAATTTGTCAGCGGATAACTTCAAAAAAGTACTCGACCTCGATGGGTCGACACTTGAGCCCGCGGTACGGTCAGGTGACACTGGTCAGCGGATATCCTGTTTTGACAGCTGTCAATTGATCACAACATTGATGTGCAATTAGTTTTCTATTGGGTTCCCAAACTAGCTAGAAAGTGTGAGAGAAAACATTGGTTTCCCTGTGGTGCGGACGGACGGTCGGGCGTACGGTCACGTGATTACCAAATTTTCTCGGATGGGTAGATTACCACATTTCCTTAGCTATGGAGCTCCGTCCACACGCGCGCGCTTCGCGCGCGGGTGGAGCTCCGCTAAAACACCACCGTGTATCTCCCTCGAAAACCATATCCGATTTCAGACCAAAATGGGCAAAGTCTATAACCGTTTTCAAACTAAAACGGCGCAAAAACCATACCAATTTCTTTCTAAAGGACAATAATTCTTTCTAGAATAATTTGAATAATCACTCGTGGTTTCCCCATTTTTCCTCAGTTCTTCAATCTGTCTTGCTAACTTATAGTGAAGATCCTCTCTGGGTCATGGTCATATACCTTTAGATTTTCACTGCTTCCAGGTTCTTGACCCTGAGAAAGCAAATTTTGTATGAAAACAGGTGTCTAATCCACTATGTAAACTTCTAGTTGAAAATAACTTAGGAGAGAACAGCATAAATAGCTGATCGATCGCGTAAAGTCGGATGATGTATACTAGCTTTTTTTAACAGTCTCTTCTTATTACCATTATAATTTATACGGGGGCATTTTAACCAAAAATTTGAACATTTTTCTATCTCTTCTTCACTAAAGCCAGCACCAGGAACGTCGCCTGGAATACCATCGACTTGATCGTCCGCCGTGTTAGTTATTTTAAATTTGCCGCAAGGGCAAAAGGCTCACTTCCATGCAACTTCCTGTTTTTTTTTCTAACTTGCGATCAGCAGCTTAGTTTTTTTTCTGGAATCGGAAAATTATAGAATTTCTTTGTTTTTTGGGGCTCCATTTTCGCCAAAGAAATCTCTCCTGCAAGAGCCAAACATGTACGCGAACAGTCAAGTTTGCGGGTAAACTTCGTCGTATAAGAAGATCTCGAAAGCAACGCGATAAATACTGGCCTCTTGCTGGGCACAAAAATATTTTTGTGCCAAATCACAGACTGAGGGCCACTAGTTCATCAGTTTTACTGTCATCTGTCGTGTTTATTCTATTAGTTCTAAATATTTTAATTACGATTGAGGGCTACTAGTTCATTAGTTTTTACTGTCATGTGTTACCCTCATTAAATAAAGTTGTTACTTACTTACTTACATTCGAATAAGACCTAACACTGGTTCGTCAAGGGTAGCATCCCAGGGGCTCTCTCGCCCGACCTTGAACACTTTTTCCGCGGTTCCTTCTTGGTTTTGACTCAACTGACCGCCCCTGGGTCCACGAGGATTTTTTTACCAAAGAAATAATAATAATTTTAAAAGTAATAACGATCATAATTAATGTTGCGTTGTTTGTGAATTTTCCTAGTGTAGCTATTCTTCACATGGGTTTTCATAACAAAGAAAGACATCTTAAACTACAGAACAATTTTTTATGCAGAGTAAACGCAGGCGCCTAATGCCCTCTAAAATATTCGTTTCAGTCACGGAACAGACTCTTAAGAACATCGTAAGAAGGCAGTCAATAGGCCCTTTTGCAGCTTGCCATTCACGTAGTACAAAACCCCCGTGCTGGAGAGCAAAAGTCGCACTGGGACAAGACAAACAAAGGAAATTACCATTTAAAATTATGATGCCTTTTGTTTGACATGTCCCAGTGGTCTCCAGCAGGGCGGTTTTGTACCACGTGAATGGCTAGCTGCAGGGCCTATTGTCTGTGACTTGTTCACAGTATAATCTCGATAATTTAAAAAACGTTATTTCATACACAAACCAAAAAAAGGTTCTGCGCATCCCAAAATTATTAACTCCTTCCTTTCCGCATTTGGTTTTGATCTAATTCCTTCTTTCTACTTACGCTCGGTCCATCTATATTGCATGCAGTCTGTCCCAATATGGCAACCCTGAATGAGACATCAGGAATTCTTACCAGTCCTTACTATCCAAGGCGTTACCCTTCGAACGTGAAATGCAGCTGGAAAATTATAGCAAGTAAAGGAGAACGCATTTTGCTGTTCATTGAAGACATTCATATCGAGGGCTGTGGTTCATCTTGCACGTGTGGCTACCTGAAAATACAAAATGGCTCATCCTCCGATGGCATTTCAAGCAGGCGAAGATGTAGTTACTATAAAGACCGTGGAATAGTATACCATTCGGTAAAAGATGTCCTGACGGTGACGTTTGTTTCTGATAGTGGTACTTACCGGCGGTACCGTGGATTTAAGGCAACTTACATCAAAGTGAAATATAATGCAACAAACACAGGTAAGTTATATAAAAATTGGCTTTAGCAAAGTTAAAGTTAAAGTTAACGCGAAGTTAAAGGTTTATGGGCAGGTGATCAGGTGATCAACTTTCAGCAAGTTAGA
>CALNXK010000137.1:645000-667500 GCA_942486035.1 Porites lobata | reverse complement strand
CGTGTGGCTACCTGGAAATACAAAATGGCTCATCCTCTGATGGCATTTCAAGCAGGCGAAGATGTAAATACTATAAAGACCGTGGGATAGTATACCATTCGGTAAAAGATGTCCTGACGGTGACGTTTGTTTCTGATAATGGTACTTACCGGCGGTACCGTGGATTTAAGGCAACTTACATCAAAGTGAAGTATAATGCAACAAACACCGGTAAGTTATTAAAAATCGGCTTTATACGCAAAGTTAAAGGTTTATGTGCAGGCGATCAGGTGATGAATTTTCAGCAAGTTAGATACTTGAAAACATTATTGCCTTATAACAGGCTTATAGCAACTGTAACATTCAAATACTTTACGGAGTAAAACAACACAAACTAAAATGCCGATGAAATACCGACAATTTTAATTCGCGTGATTTTAAAAGTGTTTTGTTGCAAATCTCCTTTTTTTATGTTTATCTATTGCAACCTACGGTGGCCCATAAAGGACATGAAACCCCAGCTATTTATTTTGGGAAATTTGAATGGTAAAACTTATTATTTCACGTTTGGGGTTTTATTTTCAGACCTATCATTTTTTCTTTTGTTAAAGCCCAAGTTTTTTTTTTTAATTTTATTTTAAAACATTTTTTAAAACTCAGATTTTTTCAAAACTCACGGTTTTTTTTTTAAAACTCAGATTTTTTCAACACTCAAGGTTTTTTTTAAAAAACTCAGATGTTTTCAAAACTCAGGGTGTTTTTTTTCAAAACTCAGATTTTTTTTCAAAGTCGGTTTTTTTTTTGAAAACCAAGTTTTTAATCGTCTTGAACAATGCTCATGTCATATAACTGCCTACCACGATTGCTGGCTCAAAGAAAATGAGCAAAATGGCGTTGATGATCAAAATGGTTTTTATCTGTTTTATGCTTCATGTCCCTTTAGATAGTAATTATTAAGTCGGTTATTGCTTTTGGCGGAGTCTCTCTTAGCTCTATTAGTTGGGATACCAAATAATGACAATTCCGGTTTGGGATGAATTTGGCCACAATAGTGGCCGTTTATTTCCTTGAAGCATATCAAGCTAGGAAAATCGGGATACTCAAGAAGATTATCCCAGCAAAGGTGAGGGCACACCCGCCATCCGGGAGATGAAAGTGGAGCAAAAGGGGAGGAAACTGAAGGGATGGAAAAATGTTTTCCAACCTTCTTCTTGTAGTGAGGAGAGAGGCTTTGAGCCTTGCTTTCATGTCTTATAAACATACATGTAATGTTCAGGATGGCAGGAACGCCCCCTCACTGGTAGCTGGAGAAATGACACATTAATCAGTCACATTAAGAATAAAACTATTTATTTCTTTCAGAAATGAATTTTATTTTTGTCTCATTTTATTCCTGTCATGTGGAACGAGCACAATGAGGGAATTCTGACCGTAATTCTTTGATTGAATGTTACTTCAATACTTCAAACCTGGAGTACTAAGAAATCCTACGCTTCCTTCTTCTCGTACACAGGAATGGGAATGGGCACAAACGGGACTCATAGGTCCCATGCAAGGTGCCATCCCTACCCAATCCCACAACCCGTCAAGAGAGGTTGGCCACACCACTGGGGTCTACGTCGCCTACTCTTTTGGAACATTGGTGTGGGTTCTTTTACGCGTCCCACACATGAACAGATCAGTGAAAGTGCGGTTTTTCGTCCTTATCCAAGAAGACTAGAAAGTCTAACCATTTGATGTCATGACAAAGGCAGCACTTTCTTCTCAGTTATTTACAGATCCTGAGTGTTGGTCCGGCCGGGGTTTGAACCCGCGACCTCCCGCTCGGCAGACCGGCACTCTCCCAACTGAGCTTACCAGGCGGCGGTTAATCAATCAACATTGAAGTAACATTCAATCGAAGAATTACGGTTACAATTCCCTGATGTCACAGGAATGTACTGGGACATTATGTTCGTTCCACGTGAAAGGCACAAAATGAATCAGAAAACAGATAAAACCATTTTGATCGTCAACGCCATTTTGTCATTTTCTTTGAGCCAGCAATCGTGATCAGCAGGTATATAACATGCGCATTATTCATGACAATAAAAAACTGGGTTTTGGAAAAAACCTCTGAGTTTGAAAAAAAAAACCCTGAGTTTTGAAAATCATCTGGGTTTTTGAAAAAAACCTGAGATTTGAAAAAAACAATCTGAGTTTAAAAAAAACATGAGTTTTGAAAACAATCTGGGCTTTTTTAAAAAAAACTTGAGTTTTGAAAAAAAAATCTGAGTTTTAAAAAAGACATGAGTTTTGAAAAAAAACCCTGAGTTTTGAAAAATCTGAGTTCTTAAAAAACTTGAGCTTTTACAAAGAAAAAATTATAGGTCTGAAAAAAAGACCCCAAACCTAAAAATAATACGTTTTACCATCCAAATTTCCCAAAATAAATAGCTGGGTTTTTATGTCCCTTATGGGCCACCGTAGTACGCAACCCTTTTGATTGCTTTTTTTTTTTTTTGGTTTACAGACAAAATTACTCTTTGATGTTGGATTAGAAAGCTAAAAAATTTTTATTTTCGTCTTGTTACAGCTTGTACCTCTGGTGAATATCTTAATCGACTAAGTGGATTCTTTTCAACTCCAAATTTTCCAAGTAACTACCCTCAATACAGCAAATGTACCTGGAATATCACAGTTCCCAGCGGGTACATCATTAAACTTAGGTTCCTTTACTTTCGATTGGAGCCATATCAGTCCATTCCCTGCTATAATGCTCCAGAGGCCCGTGTTACAGTCACAAATGTTGCTTCGGATGATGGGTATCAGCCGTTCATGTTGTGCGGTCAGTCTCTTTTCCATCCAGTGTACTCGGTAGGGAATTCCGTTCAAGTCATATTCACGTCTCTGCGCAGTCAATACCCAGGGTTTAATGCAACTTACACGGCTATCACTTATAGTAGAGGTACGTGGTATACATTATTTATCAGACATCAATGACTGAGATAAGATTTAAAAACCATCACCAATAACAGCTCGACCAATAAAAGGTAATCCAAGAAAGTCTTCTCAAGAAAAATCATAGATTCCAAATCCCAGAACTTACGAACATATTTCTCACAGTTAAGGTTGCTTTGTTTGTGAATTCTTCTAACGTAGCTGTTGTTCACATGGGCTTTAATAACAAAGAAAGAAAACGTGAACTGCAGAACAATTTTTTTATGTCAGAGTAAGCGCAAGCGCCTAATACCCATACAATGCTCGGTTGGGGCACGGAACGGACTCTTAAAAACTTAGCAAGAAGGCAGTCAATTGTCTGTGACTTATTCACTACGTAAACTCGATAATGTAAAAAAAGATATTCCGCACACAAACCAAAAAAAGGTTCTGGCGCAACTCAAAATTATTAAGTCCTTCCGTTCCGTATTATTTAGTTTTGATCTAATTCCTTGTCAAGTTAACTAGATTCTTTTTTTAAAGTGGTATAATTCTAATTTTCATCGATACTTAGGCTTAGTCCATTTATATTGCTTGCAGTCTGTCCCAATATGGCAACCCTGAATGAGACATCAGGAGTTCTTACCAGTCCTTTCTATCCAAGGCGTTACCCTTCGAACGTGAAATGCAGCTGGAAAATTATAGCAAGCAATGGAGAACGCATTTTGTTGTTCATTGAAGACATTCAGATTACGAACTGTGGTTCATCTTGCACGTGTGACTACCTGGAAATACAAAATGGCTCATCCTCTGATGGCATTTCAGGCAGGCGAAGATGTAGATACTATAAAGACCGTGGGATAGTGTACCATTCGGTAAAAGATGTCCTGAGGGTGACGTTTGTTTCTGGCAGTGGTACATACCGGCGGTACCGTGGATTTAAGGCAACTTACATCAAGGTGAAATATAATGCAACAAACACCGGTAAGTTAGTCAAAATCGGCTTTAAACGCAAAGTTAAATCAACTTTTAATGTCATAAATTTATATGTAAATAGTTTCTTAATAGGCTTATTGATAATCAATTTGTGATTTCATAAATTCTATGTGCAAATAGTTTCTTAATAATTGTTTATTGACAACTCTAGAGTATTTTACTTTTTTATTTTTATTTATTTATTTATTTACTTTTATTATTTTGTTTGTTTGTTTGTTTGTTTTTTGATTACCTGCACTATTAATATTTTTCTCTGAAAAGCCCCCATGGGGAGTGGACAATAAAATTTGTATTGTATTGTATCAATTTTCAGCAAGTTATATAAAACATTATTGCCTTATAACGGGCTTATAGCAACTGCAACATTCAAATACTTTACGGAGTAAAACAACACATAACTAAAATGCCGATGAATTGCCAAAAATTTTCATTCACATGATGTTAAAAGTGTTTTGTTGCGAATCTCCTTTTTTATGTTTATCTATTGCAACGCTTTCCTGATTGAGTTTTTTTTTCTTTTGTGGTTCACAGACAAAATTACTCTTTGATTTTGAATTATAAAGCTAAATCATGTTTATTTCCTCTTGTTGCAGCTTGTACCTCTGGCGAATATCTTAACGGATTTAGTGGACTCTTTTCAACTCCAAATTTTCCTAGTAACTACCCTCAATACAGCAAATGTACCTGGAATATCACAGTTCCCAGCGGGTACATCATTAAACTTAGCTTCCTCTACTTTCGATTGAAGCCATATCAGTATATTCCCTGCTATAATGCTCCAGAGTCCCGTGTTACAGTCACAAATGTTGCTTCAGATGATGGGTATCAGCCGTTCATGTTGTGCGGTCAGTCTCTTTTCCTTCCAGTGTACTCGGTAGGGAATTCCGCTCAAGTAATATTCACGTCTCTGCGCAGTCAATACCCAGGGTTTAATGCAAGTTACACGGCTATCACTTATAGTTCAGGTACTTGGTAGACATTATTTACAAGACATCAATGACTGAGTTAAGATTTAAATACCATCGCCATCGACAAATCGCCCATTAAAAGGTAATGCAAGAGAGTCTTGGATTCTGGATTCTAGGAGTGGATTCCGGATGTCATTGGCATTTAGATTACTGATTCCAATCATAAGTAGGATTCCGGTTTCCTCAATTAAAATCACAGATTCCAAATCCCAGTACTTACGAACATATTTCTCACAGTTAATGTTGCTTTGTTTGTGAATTTTCGCAATGTAGCTGTTGTTCACATGGGTTTTCTTAACAAAGAAAGAAAACGTGAACGACAGAACATTCTTTTTTTTTTTTAATCCTAGAGTAAGCGCGGTCGCCTAATACCCACTAAAATGTTCGTTTGAGTCACGTAACGGACTCTTAAAAACACCGTGCGAAGGCAGTCAATTGTCTGTGACTTGTTCACAATAAAATCTCGATAATTCTAAAAAATTTATTTCCGACACAAATTTAAAAAAAGTTTCCGGCGCATACCAAAATTATTAAGTCCTGCCGTCCTGCATTTGGTTTTGATCTAATTCCTTCTCAAGTTAACTAGATTCTTTTTTTTAAAGCGGGATAATTAACAATTACTCTTTGAAATCGGGGTGAATAGTAGCAAAATATTTACCGGGCCACAAAGTGGCGAGGTAAGTATTCCTAAAGCCACTATTCACCGAGATTGAAAAGAATAATTGTTTTAGTATATATACACACGAAGTGATCTCAACAAAATCGGAGAGGAAACCATTAAAAAGTACGATTTGATTGACAGATCAGGTCAGCTAGACACGCGACAGTTTAAAAATAGATCTTTATACAATTTTCAAACATGGCAATTCACAAGCTTATCACTTCGCAAACAACAGCGTAATGACTTAAATGGAACCGCTAAAAGTTTGAACTGTTTTCTTACCTGAGAAGAAAAAAAGAGCTTTGTTGTTTTCTGTTGACTCGCCAAGTTTATAGCCAAAAGGGTTTGTTGTGTCGTTCTTCGCATGAAGTGCTGACAAAAATGTCGATTCCGTTCCTTGAGGTAAGACGTCGTCTTCATGTAGCATTCTTTCTTGTGTTGACTTAAGACGTAGAATTTCTGCAAACATTTGCTTTCAAATTTGTTTGTCATAAATAAACTTCGTCTTTGGGCCAAATTTTTCTTGTTAGGAAACGCTGAGTTCACGATACGGCCTCTTCTAGGCGAACAAACGGGAGTTGTAAACAATCCATCGACCGCAAAACTCAACAACAGTAAATGGAAAAACGCCGTTTTGAATCCTTCGAAGTCTTTTCTTGCCTGAAAAAAATTCAACCCTAGGATTTTGTCGACTTTTAAAAGATCTTTCTCTAAGAAAATGGGAAAAAAAAACCCGAGCTCACACATTATCCACTCGCTGAGAGGTGAATATTGTTGAATAGTCCGAGATAGCGAACAATCAGATCGCTTAAATCACCAAGATCACTGAGTGTGTATATACTAATTCTAATTGTCCTCGATACTTAGGCTTAGTCCATTTATATTGCTTGCAGTCTGTCCCAATATGGTAACCCTGAATGAGACATCAGGAGTTCTTACTAGTCCTTACTATCCAAGGCGTTACCCTTCGAACGTGAAATGCAGCTGGAAAATTATAGCAAGTAAAGGAGAACGCATTTTGTTGTTCATCGAAAACATTCAGATTACGAACTGTGGTTCATCTTGCACGTGTGACTACCTGGAAATACAAAATGGCTCATCCTCTGATGGCATTTCAGGCAGGCGAAGATGTAGATACTATACAGACCGGGGGATAGTATACCATTCGGTAAATGATGTCCTGACGGTGACGTTTGTTTCTGATAGTAGTACTTATCGGCGGTACCGTGGATTTAAGGCAACTTACATCAAAGTGAAATATAATGCAACAAACACAGGTAGGTTATTAAAAATTGGCTTCAGCAAAATTAAAGTTAAAGTTAACGCTAAGTTAAAGGTTTATGTGCAGGCGATCAGGTGATCAATTTTTAGCAAGTTATAGAAAACATTATTGCCTTATAACAGGCTTATAGCAATTGTAACACTCAAATACTGTACGGAGTAAAACAACACAAACAAATTAAAATGCATATGGAATGCCAACAATTTTCATTCGCATGAAGTTAAAATTAAAGTGTTTTGTTGCGGGTCTCCTATTTTTTATGTTTATCTATTGTAACGCTTTCCATTGATGTTTTCTTTTTTTGGTTCACAGAGAAAATTACTCTTTGATTTTGAATTATAAAGCTAAGTCATGCTTATTTCCTCTTGTTGCAGCTTGTACGTCTAGCGAATATCTTAATGAATTTAGTGGATTCTTTTCAACTCCAAATTTTCCGAGAAACTACCCTCAATACAGCAAATGTACCTGGAATATCACAGTTCCCATCGGGTACATCATTAAACTTAGCTTCCTCTACTTTCGATTGGAGCCATATCGGTATATTCCCTGCTATAATGCCCGTGTTACAGTCACAAATGTTGCCTCAGATGATGGGTATCAGCCGTTCATGTTGTGCGGTCAGTCTCTTTTCCATCCAGTGTACTCGGTAGGGAGTTCCGTTCAAGTCATATTCACGTCTCTGCGTAGTCAATACCCAGGGTTTAATGCAACTTACAAGGCTATCACCTATAGTTCAGGTACTTCGTATAAGTTATTTACAAGACATCAATGATTGAGTTAAGATTTAAAAACCATCACCACCAACAACTCGCCCAATAAAAGGTGATCCAAGAAAGTCTTCTCAAGTCAAATCACAGATTCCAAATCCCAGTACTTACGAACATATTTCTCACAGTTGATGTTGCGTTGTTTGTGAATTTTTTTAATGTAGCTGGTGTTCACATGGGCTTTTATAACAAAGAAAGAAAACATGAACGACAGAACAATTTTTTTTCTATGCCAGAGTAAGCGCAGGCGCCTAATACCAACTACAATTAATGTTCGTTTGAGTCACGGAACGGATTCTCAAAAACATCGTAAGAAGGCAGTCAATTGCCTGTGACTTGTTCGCAATATAATCTCGACACAAATTTTAAAAAAGCTTCCAGCGCATCCCAGAATTATTAAGTCCTGCCGTCCTGCTTTTGGTTTTGATCTAATTCCTTCTTAAGTTAGTTAGATTCTTTTTTTAAAGTGGTATAATTCTAATTGTCCTCGATACTTACGCTCAGTCCATTTATATTGCTTGAAGTCTGTCCAAATATGGCAACCCTGAATGAGACGTCAGGAGTTCTTACCAGTCCTTACTATCCAAGGCGTTACCCTTCTAACGAGAAATGCAGCTGGAAAATTATAGCAAGTAAAGGAGAACGCATTTTGTTGTTCATTGAAGACATTCATATTGCGGAATGTGGTTCATCTTGCACGTGTGACTACCTGGAAATACAAAATGGCTCATCCTCTGATGGCATTTCAGGCAGGCGAAGATGTAGATACTATACAGACCGTGGGATAGTATACCATTCGGTAAAAGATGTCCTGACGGTGACGTTTGTTTCTGATAGTGGTACTTACCGGCGGTACCGTGGATTTAAGGCAACTTACATCAAAGTGAAATATAATGCAACAAACACCGGTAAGTTAAAGGTTTATGTGCAGGCGATCTGGTGATCAATTTTCAGCAAGTTATATAAAACATTTTTTAACAATGAATGAGGCTGAGTATCTTATGAAGAATTATCGAGATCGAGGAGGGTGTTATCCGTTGAGACCGTACGCCGAGGCGGATAACATCCTCCGAGATCTCCATAATTGTTCATATGATACGAAAGCCGAATTCAATAATTGTTTTACAGTCTGGGATCGTTATCAAATTTGATAACCTCGACCAAAACAAACCACGAGCCAATCGCTGTTCAAATTTTCGTTCACGTGACCTAGTTTGGGGGAAAACGTTCTTGAATTCAATATGGCGGACGATGTCGAGATGTTTTCAGAAATCGAAAGGAGTACTGCCGAGACAGCAACTCCTGTACATGGCAATTTTTTATAACAGACATCTTGCGGTAGATTGTAAAACTAGTGAAATTGTATTTGAGACGCAGTTTTCCAAATATGCAAATAAGACCTCTGCGGAAAGCTTCGTGTATTTCAAACAAATCATCAAACTCATACGTAGTTTGTTTCTACTGTAATGTTCAAATTATAGAGACACAGTGATGAAAGACAATGGTTATTCTGTTAAGGATAGAGGTTTTATTTTTAACATCGTCTACAGAAGTTTGCTTTTTCGAAGTTCATTCTGCTTTATTTTCCTCTTGTCACGAGGAGATGATGTTGATGGTTGTTTTCTTTCGATCTGTCAATGAAACAAAAACGGAACATGCAGACAATGAGTATGCCTTCCATTTATTAGCATATACAAATAACTGTTTGAATTTTTTTATTGTACAGGTAACGAAAGCCGTTGTAGCGCAAAACTGAACATTTGCATATGCAAATTAATGCATGTTTCACGTGTAAATATATTTTGCGTTACTGAAGTACGGAGTGGAATAGCACTAAGAGTCATATCTGTTGCAATTTAATTCGAACTCGGTCAAAACTTTTCGTAATGTGTACTATAATAGTTTAGCTTTATGCTAGAACTTTGGTTGTTGCTTGGCAAAGGGAATTTGACGGACAATAATTTTTGAAAGTGACTAAGTGTTAAGCGGTTTTGAAAAATTTCAGCGCGCAGTCACTTCCTCTCATATTTTCAAGCCTTAAAACAATTTTCCTTTATACGGCGCGTGACACGCGTCAGAACCAAATCGTTTTATAAAAACTACATTTCTTGACCTTACCACAAAGGCGACATAATTTTGAAATTTTGCTTCTATGGGCATCATCTGCCATCTCAGCACCTTGAGGAAGACATCAATCAAATATGGCCGACATTATTGAAAGCGCATTCCGAATAAAAATACCTGATGCACTTTTTTCAGAGATTGTGCACAACAATAGAAACATGCTGAATCGAAAGCATAAAACTTGGATACAACGCCAGATTTTTTGCAACTCTCACAAAAATCGACAAGTACATTTAATTTAACAACGAAGTGGAAAAACTACCTGATCTTCGAACAAAAATCTGATGGACGCTTCACTTTGAGAGGGAAATTTACTTCAATACGCTTGATACACATCTGCCATTTTGAAACATGTGAAGCTCCTTGGCCTGTCCGAACAGAACCATGGGTACCTGAAGAGTTCACACTGAAAAGGATCGGACAAAATCTCGGATAAAGAAAGGCGAGTACGAAAATTCCCGGCTATTGAAATGGCCACCATGTTGTGACGTCACATGGCTATCAAATTTGATAACGATCCTGGACTGTTTTATTATTCTTTCAAAAGCCATTATTTCGCCTAGTTCCAGCTGCAGTTCTTAATCTTGAAACGAGTGAAGTGTCCGCCATTTTAGTTTTCAGAACGAAAACAACTCAACCTCGTCCCAGGTCTTCTCGGTTAACGGTGCATTGACCTGTAGAAGGCTGCATTTTTGACGTCATTTCCTCGTTAAAGACAAAATTCTTCCAAATTTGGTCATCAGTAAGTGCTTATGGTGAATTATGCGTGTGCTTTTAGCCAATCAGAATTGGGGAAATATTTTGAATCAATAATAATAATAATGCTTTATAACAGGCTAATAGCAACTGTAACATTCAAATACTTTACCAAGTAAAACAACACAAACTAAAATGTCGATATTGGAAAACCTCCGTTTTCGTCTGTCCTAACGTAAACGAGAAGCCGGCGTTTTTAAAAATCTCCTCTGTGGAGAGCGTTTTCTAAAAGATGCGTTTTCAGTGACCGTTTTCACCGGATACGTGTGGACGGTAGGCCAGACCGGAGAAAAAACTAAAACGGATACGTGTGGACTAGCCTGTTCCAGGCGTTCAGATAGTGGGGAGCGGTTTGAAGTAAAAAGGGGCGCGAAAAAATAAAATTCCCCTCTACTTTTCATCGCTTTCTTTACTTCGCACCGCTCCCCACTATCTGAACGCTTGGAACAGGCTACGTGTGGACAGGGCCTTAGTGGTACCGTACACTAGAAATATAACGTTAATTATACGTTTTGCGAGAGAAACTAATTTCTTTGTTTTTGTTTTGTTCGTTTATTTGTCTTTTTCATTAGAGTTACCACACACAACCACCACAAAAGTACCACCTGAAAGTGAGTATCATATGAAGATCAAAGAATAAAGTTGTAACGAAGCACATTTCTGATTTTACTCCAATCTGGAGCTCGCTTAAAAATTATTCATGATATTTTTGGTTTCACAACAGCAACAAGCACCCAAGACTCAGAAATGACACCCACAAGTAAGTTTCTCAGGAGGTTGGAAGAACTATGTATCGGAAAAGATGGGCACCTTTCCAACTTTAGTTAAATGCTATGGAAAAACAGTCGAATCTCCCGTAAGCGACCATGGTGGTCTCTTCGTAAAAGAGGTCCGGATACATCTATTTTTTTGAGGAGAATGTACATTTTCACTTTGTGGAAGAGAAGTTACGATATGTTTACTGTAGTTCCATGTTGTCACTCAAATGTCTTCGTATGCACTGACAGGCGAACAAAGCGAGAGGACACCATGCGCTTACGGGAGGTTAAAAACGATGGAAAATTATAAAACCGTCGACCGTAAAACACTGTCGCGGTCGCTAAAGAGTGGTGGTCGATTACAACATGTTTTAATTACAGGGCTTTGAGTGGTTTTGGTTCGCGCACGGTTTGACTTCCTTTTTTTTTCCTGTCAGTCTTTGATATCAGCCAGATAACAGTTGACGTCGAAACAAGTTTCTCAGATTGTTATTATATTTTCGGGGCTTCTAATTGCTCGTTTTTGTCCACTATCAGTATAACTTAATTAATATGTGCCGGGCAACTGAAATTAGGTGATTTCTACCTCGAATAAATCATAACGATAGAGATCACTGGTTAAGTTCATGTTGCTCCCGATAATCCATCTCGAACAAACATGATTTCTCAGTTCAAGAGGATTGAACTTATACTGTTACAATCTTGGTAAAAGTATTGATTTCAGTCTCTAAAACAAGCACAGGGCTAGAATTTCAAACTTCAGAAGCTTGGAATTAAGCCTTATTAGATAGCTGGTTTTTGAGACTTTGAAATAAGAAGGATGAAAAAGTACTATTAAGTAAGTAAGTTTGAGGAAATTTGTATATTGAACTTATACTTGTGACTGAGTCATGAGATGTAGCTAAGGCTTTGAATACAAGTTTCCGCTTGTCAGATTTCGGAGTAGTGATTTTTAACTGCATTGTAAGTTTGATTTCACCTCCATTTTTGTTATCCAGTGTGAAAGCTCAATGTAGATTTAAGCTTGAATGAGTGAAATCTTGTTTATCAAGTGGTAAAGACTTGAAATTCAAGATCATATGGTGGATCATCTTGTATTTAACATGTTGTTGTGCACAAACAGCCTAGATTCAAGTCTCCACAAAAATGGCTTAGATTGGAGTTTTCAAATAAGGGAAACTCAAATCTGACATGGTTGATTAGCATTCAATACTTTTTAATCGTCATCCTTGTTAAATGCTTTAAAAATTTTTGATTTTTTACCTAATCTCATACTTATACTGGCATAGTGTGAATGAAAATTATCTCTTTTATGATCTTTTCTTCCCCAAGGGTTGTTTCGGCGAGCTATTAAAATGAATTCAAATCTGGTTTCTCCATATTAAAGCTTAAGTAGATTTATTGGTTGAAGTATTTCCTCGATGAGCGAAAAAAAGTGCAAGAATAGACTAAAAAAAGGGTTGTTATAGACAAACTAATGGCTCGTCTGCTCTACATTAAGGGAAGAAATGTCTAACAAGGAGACGCTTCAATTCACAGATCAGATCACCAGGCTAAAAATTGGCACTTTTAGCTTAAAGTGAAATTTTTGTATTTGAACTGTTTGGATAGGTTATTTCATTGCTATTTAATTAGTAGATAATTGAAATGTATTTGGTTTGACGTCATTTTTAAGATATTTCTTTTTCTAACACTAATTATCTGTTCCTTTTTCATTGTTTGTAGGGGCGATGTACAGTGAACTTGAGAGTCTGAGCATTGTTGTTATAGATATTGATAAATAGATATTTGACAGGCGCCGCAGAGCGGCACACAAGCTGTTCAGAATTCTCTTCTGATCCACATCCTTTCGTGTATAGTTCAGTCCAGCTTTAAGGCGCAAGAAAAGAGATAAGATTGAGAAGGAAAACTGATTGGAGGGAGACTTCGAATTTTTACAAATTTTTACCCTTTCCCTGTTCGCTTAAAATAAGGAGTATTGTTTTATAAGACACTCGTGTCTCTTCTAAGGTAGCCTGTTCTAGGCTCGCAGATTGTGGTGATGACATACACATGTAAGCGAAAGGCAGGTGAAAAGGAGTTTAGATGGTAGTGTGCATGTGCTAATCCAGCAAGAGATTTCGAAGCTATCTACCATAAAGAGCGGATTTAAATTGATGCCATACATAACAATTAAGTGGTGGTTTGCAACCAGTACGGATAGCGTTTCGCTAAAAGTACCTTGATTCTGCATGAGTCACTAAAAATGCAAAAGGGTGAACGCGGGGCCATGCTAGCCGAAGAAAACAGCCGACATTTCGCGACGCCACCACTGGTTTCCCCGCGCGAAACAACGTCTGAGAAACGACTGCAGAAATGTGTCTCTATCCAGATCTGGGTAGTAATTCTGATTGGTCGAACCGTGAAGGAAATTTGCTTCTGCCAATCAGGAGCACAACCAGGTCTGTCATCAGTATGGAATTTCTGCAATCGTTTCTCAGACGTTATAATTATTTCGCGGGGAAACCAGTGGTGGCGTCCCGAAATGTCGGCTGTTTGCTCAGGCTAGGGCCGTGCATGCTATTTACTTGTTGAGATTAAAAATATTTCACTTACATTTTTTTGCCTGACTAAGAAATTATTTATCTTTTTATGTTTTTTTTTTTGGCATCGATAGGAAACAGTTTAAACTTGCAGTTTGCAGAGTTGACAGTACGATGCAGCGGCGTGGTTCACTAAATCAGCCGCCACTACTCTTTGCGGTTGATATACGCGCACGCTCGATGTTAGGTAAGAAAACCACTTGTGAACTGTTCATGCGCAATTTTGAGAGCAAAATAAATCAATGCTTTCCTAGACAAATGATGCCTTTGTACTGCAGCAAAAAAGAGGAACAAGGGCAAGCCAGCTTTAATTGTGACCCTAATATAATGTATATCATAAATCACTGAATGGGTGTTGGGTACCAAGGCTCAGTGTCTACACTTGCAGGTTCCAGTTTGTTAGGGATACATTAACATTTACACCTGTCCACTCTATGATGATTAAGGGTGAAAGAGGCTACAAACGGAAACCTTTGAGAGATTTTTCAATGTAAGTGATATTTCATAGCATAAGTCAACTATACGTTTTTCTTTCCAGGCACGAATGCAAGTGCCTTCACAGGATTGGACTCAGCACTGTTAGCCGTCTATGAATTACAGTGTCAATACACCTCTATTACAATGTATCCTATTACAGATACACTGTAGAAATATTTTCGAATAGAAATGCTAAGTTAAGTTGAACATAATACTTTCTTTTGCCGATTACGATAAGAAGCCTCGTAAATTTTCATTTAGGAATCAGCATCTCGTTGCAGTTTCAAAGGACGCCGTGTTAAATTTCAAATTTTTACTTCGAATTTACTCTCAGCATGTGTGTGACCACATTCGAATCGTTTAAGGTGATTCCATAGTAAAAGAACCTAACATAGATTTTAGCTAAAACTTGGTACACTGATTGGACAAGTCAAGAAGATGATAAAAAAGTAATAAAAAGTGGGGGTCACCGTGCTCGTTTTGACGTCATAATGCTGACAAATACGGCTATTTAGGACCCTTTTACAAAAATCGCCGGCAGCGCAAAACTAGACAAAAAGGAGAGCTTTTTTCAATGATGCATGTAACATCACACAGAATTTGACTTTAATGTATTGTTTATCCACTTGCGTACCAGAAAAATGCCTTTTAATGCCCTTGTTTTTACTTTACGCTCCAAAGTAGAATTAAATTGGACGTGCGCTCTTCTACCCGTGATGGCTCAATCCGTACAATTTAGTAAAATTGCCAAAAAACTGAACATAGATTTGTGCCAATTTTTTTCTCATCGAAAGGAAGCACTGTCCTTATTAAAATCATGAAATAAAAAATGGGGGTCACCGTACTCGTTTTTGCGGTAGAGCTGCAAAAAGTGCGCACCAAACGCATATTCTCCGATTTTTGAGAGAGGACTGGGGCGAGTTTCAAAATAGAATGTATGTGAAAGGGGGGAGAAAGTATTGAAAAATCCGTTTTTACAGAATTTACATCGAGATATCACATTTAGGACACAATGTGATAAAGAAAGTGTTTAAATGAAAATCAAAGTGAGCAAGCACAAGTTAAACATCCACTATCGAGGTTCTCCGAGAGGAGGTCGAACTCAGCAATACGCGTACTGCTTACGTTATGCACATTCCCAACACATTGAGTCTCACTTCGGCAAGAAACAACAGCAAGCAAAAATTCTAATAGCGTTTCTCTTCAGTCAACTTCATTTTAATAATATTACTTCACATGCTCTTTTTTACGGCGGCCATCTTGTTATGCGCAGTAAGAGATGCGCAGTGCAAAACTAGGGAATCACCTTAACTGATTTTTTTACACTGTCGTTCGTGTGTTACAAGTAATAAATTGTGAATAAATAAATAATAGAATGCAATTAGAATTCTTTGTGATTTTCCCTTATGGAAAGTTTTAAGTTCTACTACTTTTGTCAAAATTAACAGGGATATTGATCTAAGTTCTTTTTCTGGTATTAGCATTGGCATCAAAGTATTTTCTACGAAAGCGTAAGAACGGAAACATTTCAAAGGTTCTTTTTAACTTCACTATGAATGAAAAAGTTTAGGGGACGACAAGGAGGGGAGGAACACGTTGGCAATTTTTCGTATTTCCCGGGGGTACTTCCTATAATGATCTATAAGGAGAAGCTCCGCCCGAAAGAAGTACCTTCTCTTTATAAAATGAAGTATAAAGAGGTAAGAACCTCGGGATTGAGCCTCCCTGTATACAACTTTTTTCAGTCCCTCCCCCCCCACACCACATAGAGGATAACTCCTTGAGTCCGCTTGAAACCTTTCAACTATGATAGGTATTCTCTATCAGTCTCTTTAGCCTTTGCGGCACGGATCATTATTTGCCGTTTGTTAAAGAGTAACACTTTACTCGAAACAGTACCAAGCTAGGACCAGCCAGTTGGCCTGAATAAGTTTTACAAAAAAAAAAAAAATACGCCTGCAAAGTTTTTCGTATCGTATTCGAATTCGAATCGTTGGAAACACAAAAACAATGAATAGGTAGCATCCTTTACAGAGCATGCGCTGTATGATGTCTGAAATCACAGCATGGGCGTACCCAGCTTTTCGAGCATTTGTAGGCCTGGCTGACTTTCATTTCCGCATATTCTGAAAATTGCACGCAAGACTAGAACGCACTAACCTCACCAATAATTTGACCTCTTAAAGCTTGTAAGCTCACCTCAACAACGCATAATTTATCACAAGCGGCAGAGTAATCAAACGAAACATTTGTAGGCCTGGGCCTACAGGTCTATGGGCTGGCTGCGCCCCTGCACAGTATTCAAAAACCTAGTTTTCGTTCAGCCACACCAAAACAACAAGCCAGCGTTTTCAAGAAATTCCACTATGGTAATTTTTTTCTAACACGTGCAGTTTAGTCGCCCGAAAACTCCGTTTCGTGCGGGTTCTCCGTTTTCAAAAATAACCCGATACGCGTAGACGGTACCTAAGGCCCCGTTTACACGTGTCTGTTGCTTGAAAAGGTTCTTTTTCTTTGTTCTCCAAGTAATTAGAGGAGTTCATTAGTTCATTCATCAAACCGTTTGTTGGTAACTCGGTAATATTTGGAATCAGTGTCTTGACTTTATAGTAAAATTTATTCCTAATTATAGAGTATGTAGGACATTGAAAAAAAAGTGCACTTCGTCTTCTATTAGATTAAATCCACAGAAAGGGCAAAGCCTATTATTTTTCGTAGTTTGATTGTATCTGCCTATTTCTATAATTAGTTTGTGGTTGCTTATTCGTAGTTTTACTAAAGCCCTTCTCCCAGCTGTTCCTCTTGTTAAGTCTAAGCAACTAGAGGTGGAATGATTGCTTTTAAAAGATCTATAAAATTCAAGTTTTTGAGAATGTTGAAGGGTGTTTTGCCAATATGAGATATATTCCTGTTTCATTTAACTTACATAGCTTTTTACCACAACTATATCTAATAAATCAGGATTAAAGTCAGGAAGCTTAAAGTATTCTGACATATTCATCAAATGAGAGTGGAAACTATTTTTGTCATTACAGTGTAAGTCAAATGAGATCAAAAAAGCTTGTTTGACGAAAGATTTCTCACCTTTAGACTGTATATACAAAATGTATTTGAGAATTTTTTGATTGATAGTGATCATCATCATCATCATCACCATCATCGTCATCGTTGTCGTCATCATCACCATCATACTCTCGATTTAAATACGACAAAACGTCTAAAGCAAATACTTGTGGCATCGAGGAAATTAACATACCTCTTTACGAAAGTATATTGGTTTTTGTCTTGAAACAGGGTCTACGATGACTCGGAGGATACATTTTTCCACACAAGACATCATGGAGATGTCTGTAAATAACGGAACATCGATAGTACCAAGTTTGAAAGAGCACTTGGAGCCAAAGGATGACATCAGTGGTGTTTGCACTGACCAGTCTGCCTATGATAATGATGTTAGTGTTTTGGAAGAAGAATTTTACTAAAAGATCTCAGCATGGTTATTATAGGGCAATGGCTGAAGCCTGACTACGTTCTTCCTTGATGATTTTGTTAGCAGTTTTAGTCTCAAACATGAAAAGCTGACAGTGACATTAGAGTTAAGTTAAAGCAACTAACTACCACAAAATTTCTTTAGGCTAGTCACGTTGCTTGTAACATTTTAAGTGCGCAGTGGCTTTTATAGCCAGTCACATTTTATAACTGTAATCCAAGAACTATGATCGACCACCATACTTCGAATAGAAAAGTTATTTTTAATTTGTTTACAGCTTAGTCAGCATTGCTTATAAACGTATTTTTGTATTAGAAAATATACCCACCCCCCTATCCGGGCACTTCTGGAAATCGAGCGGACGATGAAACTGTCTAGAGACCAGAGAAGCGTGAAATATCGTACTCCCAACATTGTTGGCCTTAGAAAGTTTCTGGGAAAGAGAGGAATAGTGGGCGCGCCCCCGAGATACTGTGTAGGATTCTTCACTCTGATCGGGTTAGGCTAGTTCTCTATAAGATTGATCAGGTATATTAACCAAAAATTGAAGTGTCGGCGATTTTAGTCAAGATTTTTACATCAGTAAATTAGTGCATTTCTAGATCTTCATTTTTCCTTTGAGCGAATAGGAAAGCAGATATCTAGCGCAAGAGACTTTTGAAAAACTATTTTAATTGTTTCCTTTTTTTTATTTTTGCTCGGCAATTACATACCTTGATTTGCTTTATACGATAACTAAGATGCAAAAAGAACTCGAAATTCTTCACGTTTTAGTGAAATATTAAGGTTTTCTGCAATGCTTCGGTTATGCACATTAAATTAATAAGTTGATTTGCAGAGAGTTGAGGTTTCACAATAACAAATTAAGGTTGATATATTTCATTGTGCACCAACAACTGCCTATAATATTTGACCATATGTACCTAATTTAAAGTGCAAGCAGAACATGCAAATAAAGTATGATAATAATGGCGAACCAAACTCTTTGTTTTGTTTTTGTGGGTTATCTTTTCAATAAAACCGTTATTACTTTCATTTGCTCACTTTGGTGAGAGCATTTGCCTCCAGCTAATGTGACGTGGGTTCAAATCCAAGAGTCCCGATGCTACATACGGGTTGAGTTTGGTTCTCTCTCTTGCTCCCAGAGGTTTTTCTCCAGGTACTCCGGTTTTACCCTCTCCTCAAAATCAAATTTACTTTCAAATTCAATTGCGATCTGGAACACAGGGACACATTTGAACGGGCTACTAAGAATTAAGTCCCAAGCGCTTCGTAGGGAATTAAATTAAGCTTTTTTGGAGAAATCTCTACTCAAAAACACGATAAGATTAAGTCAATAATATTGCTACTTCTAGTATTTATATACTGGATTCTGAGTGATTAATCCTGTAGAAAGTGGCCTTGACCTTTTCAGTGCCATAGTGAGAGATATGTTCAAGACAGATTACAACTATGGAATTTACAAAAAATACAATGTGTTGCAACAGTCTGGCAAAAATTACAATAATATGAGAACACATAACATAATTTTACAAGGCCACGAACAAAAATAAAAACCATTGACGACAATATCCTGCCGTCTTGACTGAACAAGCTCGGTCAATAACGGATTCATTAATTATATGACCAAAAATAAATGTTTTCTTGCAGGACCCAGCAGGCAAGATGAGCTCATCGTACCAGAGCAGCCAATAAAAACAAAGAGTTCGCTTTATCTTGCCAGCTTGCAGATACATCCATACAACAAAAATAGATATTGCGTTTTGCTGTCCAGAATGTATGTTCCACTGACAATTTTTTTTCAAGTCATCGAGGGATATACCACTTTAGTAAAATTTAACTAGTGGTCTATTGTCAATGCTGCCTTCTGATTGGTTGAAGTACTACTAGGCTATATGTAATAGCCCACTAGTAGCGAAAAGCACCGGCGTTTTGGTGGCAAAAAAAGGATTAAGTCTAGCTTTAAAGAGCTAAAGTTTCTTTGTCTCGATATTTTTTACCAACTAGTCGGATTTTACTAAAACAATTATTCCTCTCGCCCTCATGGCCTCTGAGTCAATAGCCCATTCGGCCTTCAGCCTCATGGGCTATTGACTCACAGCCCATTTGGGCTCGATGTTTAATTGTTAATTATTAAATGGCTTAGTGTTCTCTAAATTCTCTATAAAAATGTAACTTACATATCTTGTTCCTGGTGTCTCCCCTCTTTTTTCTCCAAATTGTGGGTAGTCTGGTTAGTCTCAATGTACGCTAGTGCCAAATTTTATTAAGATATAAACAGTGAAGTAAATAGCTATATTCAATAAGATTTTACCAGATACTTTGAGTAAATTTTTTATGAAAACAAAGAATTGCATGAATATAAGACCAGGGGAATAAGAAAAATATGCATGAATTAACACATTCACTACAAGAAAAGGATGTCATCCAGAAATAAGCCAAAACATTGCAAATTTTCAAGATCGAAATATGAATATACTACCTACACACTTTTGACTAGTCAAAAGCATAATTAGCAATTACCTAAATGAAAAGTCATACTAACAAAGGTTAATACCGTAGAATAATCAAAATGGATGTGGATCCTTGTGTAACGCACTGGCTAGATGTCCTGCAGTTTTTATGCTCATGATGCATTAGTAGTGAGCTTGCATCTTGTAAGACTGCCATCTTGCTGGGGTTTTGACTCCAGCAAGATGGCATTAACTAGGGGACAAAAATCACAGGACACCCAACCAGTATATTATTACGCTTGTAAAGCCAAAAAGAGCTCTCCGATCCTTGTCTATTGTCTGTTGTATTTACAGTGAGGTGTAATCCTTATAACCACCTGTATAACAGCTGTTCAAAATGTCTGATTACTAAAATATGCAGCAGAGTGTGTCTTCGTGTTCTTCTTTCATGTTCTTTTGATTTAGGAAGAGGACAACAAGTGCCAAGTGTCACTCGAGCCCCAGTCGAAAGACGGGACAAATTCCAGTAACCTGATACTGGTCTTTCCTAAATCAACCCTAGATTAGAAAAATTCAGTTCTCCCCTTCAGAAAGATATCCTTTTCAGCTTTGGTTAACGTGGCCTGCTGCTATTGTATTATATTATGACTATGAGCATAGTCATTTTTGCATGACCCCCTCTTTAACTTGAACGCAGTTGGAGGTTTCTATTTGAGAATTTGCGGCCACACGTTTCCTCATTACACCATTTCAGTTCTTTAATTTATCAAAACATCAATAATTAAGTACCTTGTTAACACACCTATTTTGCTAATGATTAAAATCACATTAAGTTTCAGGGTTGAATTATTACTTTCTTTTACTTTTTTTTCCTCATCAGCCTTGGAGCCCAGTATGAATTTTGATAATTAAAAACTAGCTTATTAGCTGCCCCACGTACTCTTATTACATATATTAAGACCTATTAAGTCTAACCACCCAAAATGCGAACTCTTTCCTCCGCAGAGGCTCCAGCTGAGTTTCCCAATAAAAATAACAGTAATCGAAAAATAGAAAGCGCTTGCCCTAACCCTAAGCCTCTCTTCTGTCTTTCTCCTTCCCATCGTGACCCGCGCGCTCTCTCTTTCTTTCTCCCCAGCCTCGCTCGCTACAACACAAACAAGGCCTCTGCGGAGGAGAGGGAAATGCGGTCGCCTACGGTCACGATTTTCCTAAATTTTCCGTAAGTCTCTCAGTAAACCTGGTTTCAAGTTTCCATAAAATTTCCGTGACAACAACTTCTAATTTATGCGGAAATGAAATGATCAGCATGTCACGAGAGTGGGGCAAAGAAGAAATCTGAGTACCCGATAGGATTCGAACCTGTGTCCTCCCAAACACCCGGCGGGCGCTCTATCCTCTGAGCCACGGAGAACTCGTGGACAGCGAGGTCATATACTAGGTTCATATTTGACACGTGTTCTGCATACTGCTAGGATCAGCAATGTCAAGATCGTGCTGTATGATGAAAAAATGAAAGATGGTGGATTTAAAGCTCGGTGAAACAAATGTGAAGATGAAATAATCAGCGGGTCACGAGCGTGGGGCAAAGAAAAGTTCTGAGTCTTCCCCGACAGAATTCGAACCTATGACCTCCCAGCAAATACCGGGCGGGCGCTCGATCCACCTGAGCTACGGAGAACTCAAGGAGAGCGAGGCCATATACTAGGTTCATACTTGACACGCGTCCTGCATACTGCATAACGTCTAATAATTAGTTACAGCACAAATATTGGAACCATATCTTGAATAAATTCTAATTTGTCTTTTGTATTATTGGATTGTTCTCTACTCAGGTATGGATAAAAGGCAATGGGCTTGTGGTTTGTTCCCATTCTTAAGTAAGTCATGAGCAATAGAAGGTGAAATGCTGAAAGTTCAGGGACACCCAACGACGTTTTCCTCCTAAAAACATTCAAAACACTTTTTAGGCTATCCCTAGTACTTTAATAACTCTATAGAAATGCATTCTGAGAGACGCTATGAATCTACTTGGTCATTCTAAGGCAATCTGAGTTTTAATTTCTCGAAATTACAAGGACTTCAGGGTTCCAGTTTCCAGAAAACTTTAGATACTGTTTAAAAATTTACGAAAGTGAGATGTTTAGTGGTTCCTCTCTTCATCACATTTAAAATCCGAAAACTTTAGGTTTCGTTTTTCTACGAAAAATAAGTTAACCTGGGGAGTTGAATGCGAAAAATTAATTTCAGAAAATCGTAGGGGATCTACTAGATAAGCTAGAAATTTT
>CALNXK010000137.1:637500-640000 GCA_942486035.1 Porites lobata | reverse complement strand
GATATGATGATATACATTTGCTTTAATATCTTTATTTGTGTGGAGCAATTAATTAAACCTAGATTGTACCTCAAATTTTAAGATATCAAATGAGTGAAACAAGCTTTATACAAACAAAAATGAAATGAGAAAGTACTGTAACTCATTTATATAATTTACAGAAGTCCCCTGGTGACACCAGCCAAGTGCTGATAGGGCAAGACTCCAAATCTCATGGTTTTCTGGGAAAGCAAAAGGCATCTTAAAATAACAAAAGGCACATAGGGCTCAGCCGAATGGTACCATAATGACGTCAACACGTATGGAAACAGGCCTTTTCTCCAAAACCTGCCCCATTCCCTTATGGCTATTTTTATTTGCGTTTACCCTACCTCACCTCCCCTCCCCATACCTGATGAAACAAGGCTTTCAACAGTTTGTTGAGATAGGATACTTTTTGTTTTAAAGGATGAGCTCACCATATTTTATTATCGTAGAGATGGGGGTAAGATAAGTTAACAATAATAGACAGATTATTATAGGTGGGTTACTCATTTTTACAGCTATCCCTGGAAGAAGAAATGGAAGTAAGGAGCTGACTGGCAGCCACTGAGATTGAGCTGAGGAGAAAGGAAATTGAAAGAGAAGAGAAAGAGTTGAAAAGAAAAGAAGAAAGGTTAAAACAAAAAGCAAAAGAAATTAAAAACACGGTAATAGAGGCGAAGCGGGTAGCTGCCCAACTGCAACGAATGGCAGGGCAGCTAGACTGCTTGGCTAACCAAATTCTAGAAGAGACTAAAAATTAAAGAAGAAGTAAAAGAAAAACACCAGTGTAAGAAAATTTTATTGATAACAAACCGTTTCTTTTAATCAAAGTCAATGTGCAAAGTTTTTAAATGTAAACAAGTCTAAGTCAGACCTGTTATGCAAGAAAGAAAACACATTTGTTCAGTATATAAAAAATAAAAGGAAACTGGTTCTTCTAATTTCTTGTATCCTGTATGGTCTCTTCTTGCTCGATGGAATCCACTCCATCTAACATCCTCCACTTCCCACACCACACGACTCTCTTCGTGGAATCTATTATACTAGATCTTTACAGACATCCAGTAAGCAGCACCTCCTCCATCATACACTGCTTGTTTTTTCTCATCATCTACAGAGTATTCCCAACTAAGGAAGCACCTAATTATAAAATCAGTCAGATAAAAAGAGATTATTTATATATACAAAAGTCAAAACAAAATAAATAAAGGCAATATTATCACTTAAAATCCCTAATTATTTGTTAAGCATCTCTTAAATCAGATGTTATAATGGTTTTCCTCACCTACTTCCTAAACTTCACATTAATATAGGTGAGTTAAACCACAAACACCACCCTCGCCTCCCCAAGCAATGGCAAAAAAATATGTCTCCCTTGAATTATAAATTTTTGTAACTTCAAGCAACCTATCAGGATAATCCAAAGACTGATTTCTAATCTTAAACCAATAGCTAAAAGGCAAGGCTATGTGAAATATATCAGCACAGGCAGTACAACAGCAAATTTTAAAGAGGGGCTTTAGAGCTATTATAATGGACCACCTATAGTCATGGAACAATTGGGTCTTTACTAAGTTACGCCTACTGAGAAATTACCACAAAGCTACACCAGCTGGGTGATAAAACTGTACAAGCTGGGTGATAAAACTGTACGAGCAGGCGCCGAAGATTGTTGGAACTGGACAGTGTCACTTGATGTAACTGACAATAGCATGGAGTCCAAGTAAGTTAAAAAGCATCAATGATTGAAAATTAAACTGATGCCCCTGCACTCCCACTCCCAGTAGATCCCCTGCCTTGACATTTCCTAATAAACATACATTGATACTCGTGTCATTTTCTGAACTCGTGTAGTTATTGAACTATATTGTCATTCTTGAACTTTGGTGTCTTTATTGAACTACACAAAAAGGAAAACCAAAAAAAATGTATCTTTAAAGAAGTCTCTTTTTATATTGTAAAAGTGTGAGAAGGATGATGATATTCATCGCATGAAAATCCTGCAATTTTTTATATCCTTAGAAGTTTTTTCCCCACCTCATTTTTAATATGCGGACGCCCGAGGAAACACATTTTCAATATTACACCATTGAAACGCTTACCAGTGTCTGTTTTCTTGGCTTTTTCTAGTTTTTTTTTCTATTAACTCTGTAAAGAGATTAAGGCAAAGCTACATACCCATCCTTTCTGCGGATTTTCCTCCTGGACTCTCTGCATAAAGCCCTAAAAATGTTGATGTTGATCAAAAAGTTTAGCTAACGGCACTTTACCCCAGTGATAGATTCTGTTTGACTATGTACAGGATAAAAACCATGTTTTCCTTTGTTTGTGGGGCGAAGAAGCAGAGAGAAAGGCAATGTGAACTTATCTTCATCATGAGCAATGAATGTTTCGACAAAATGATCGTAATTTATAGTGAAAAGTTGCAATACAATAAGCTATAATAATATCCTTGGTTATCGCCCGACGATTTGAT
>CALNXK010000137.1:627500-635000 GCA_942486035.1 Porites lobata | reverse complement strand
AAGGAAACTAAAATTATCCAGGGATAAAATTGAACCATATACAGCTGTGTATAATTAGTATGTATACAACAGTTTTTCTTCTAGTGTTAAAGGAAATACTGAAATTTTATTCACCTACTTTATTTGATCGATCAATGATATTATTATTGTTCTAAAAAAAAGAGACATCAAAATATTTTCAATAAATTACATGTGTGAATTTTAGAAACGTGCAAACCAGCCCTGAGACATTCAAGCTGTATTTATTTCCTTTTTCCAAAAAAATATCCACATTCCTTGTTATTGACTAACGTCCTTTGATCCTGTATTTGGCTCAAAATCTTAGTGCTTAGATTCACAATGTATTTTTGATTCTTTTCCAGTATCTACTGAAAAATACAGTCAAATATATACCATCTCTTCTTAGTTGTATCCTTGACAACAGGCTTTCAATGCAATGTTCAAGTTGTTTTAACACACAATCCCCCAACAAGGGAACGTCTAGGAAATACTGGGTAAATGTAGATAATTATAAACATCTTTTTTGTGTCAAAAAGTGTTTACACTCCTATTTCAATCTTCAAACGGCTTGATTTGCATAAAAAGAGTGTTTTTTTTATTGTTCAGTAGCTCTCGGCTCAAGTTCATATCTTGATCCCATCAATGTATCTTCAGTTTTTACCAGAGGTTTCAGTGGTTTCAAAACAAGCCAGTGACCACCGGAGTTCCATCGGCTACTTGATTGTATGTTGCCAGCAATTCCAGTGCCCCCAGCCTCCAGATTCGGCTGCCTACTTTAAAACATTTTGAAACTCCTGAAGGTTATCTACTGACAGTGAGCTAGTATAATATTACAAAGGAACCCTACCAAAGCATCAGAAAGCCAAGCCAAGTAGTGTAGGATAAAGACTGATCATCTCAAAACCCACTCCCTATTCCATGGCACATACCTGTATAGAAGTACCATAACCTTCTCCCTGGGTGTTAAAGTAACAGTAAAGAGGGGTTTCAGGTGTAGCCTCTTGTCTTTGTTTTATTTTTCTGATTTGCTACAACCTTTGCTCCTCTGTAGGGAAAGATGGTTTGGCAAGAGAAAAGCAGAAGACAGTTTGATCAAAGGATTTATTAATTCACATTTTGCTATTCCATCTGTTAAGAGGATTTTCTAACCAGGCCCAGGTTGCTCGAAGCATGGTTAGTGCTAACCAGCGTTATATACCATGGAAACCTATACATTTTGATACCTCTTAACCAACGGTTAGAGCTAACCAGGCTTCGAGCAACCGGCCCCAGATCATTAAAATAGTCTGGAATTTATTAAAGCTGAAAATAAAAATACATGCTGTTCTTGTGGTTCCTTTAAAAAACAGCCTTAAATAAATTGCAGGTCTGAAAAATGGAGTTGTAAATAAGCTCATCTGGCTATGTTAATTTTTGATAATCTTTTTTCCATCAAATTTAATTACTAGTAAAAACCTGCAACCAAGAACCTGTATTTTCCCAAGTTAGCCTAAACAAGTCAGGTTCTTAAAGAAAAACTAATTAGCACAGATTTAGGCTAGTTAGGTTCAGCCTCAAATAGGTCCTTATTTTCTGAAAAAAAAAAATACTTTGTAGCTTTGAGCTAAAACTATTTAGTGGCATTCAGCTCTTTCCTTAGTATATGTGAAACCTGTACGCCATCAAATTGCAGTCAGAGTAATAATAAATATTATTAGACACCTATGTCTCAAAAGAGGACCCTGAATGTTGACTTATCTTACTTTCCCAAGTGTACACTGTGCAGAAGCTTTTTCTAAGAGGTTTTATAAATAATGGTAATAGGACTGAGGGGAGTCCAATTCAGTCTGTAATCATACAAGTGTTACAAACTTGGACAACCGCGAAGCAGGAGTCAGATTTGTTTAATCATGAGTATGATTACAGATTGAATTGGACGACACAGAGTCCTGTTACCAACCTGTTATAACCGTTACAATTTCCAAGAAAATAGATGCATTCCTTTTTGGTGAAAGGATGTTTGTTCATACCAACTGTCCAAAGTAAGGGAAATATCACTGGTAGAGACACTGCCTAAATGTTGCATATTCATCCATTTTGGATTAATCCCCAGTTTGTTTGGGTAAGTGATTGTTGCTATGGTTATCATGATAACTTATGTGATTGGTGGAGTCAGCTGAGTGGATTTAATATGATTAGCTAACATAACTGTCCGATTACAGGCAACTATACACAATGATTACAGAAAAATAAAGCAGTTAACGCACCAATCAAATTTCAGGAAATTGTAATGGTTATGATTTATAACCTGTTTCAAATTTGAGTGCTCTTTTATAAAGACAGCCTAACTGGAAACTTTTAGCCTGACAGGTTCTTAAAAACCAGTTTCTCAGTTGTGGATTTTTCCTGTATCCTTGTTGAGCTTAATACTGCATATCACTATGCTGGGTGTCAGCCAATCCCTTTTTTGTTTCTCCGTGTCAATGAGGTCAGATAGGGATTTACATTTGGTCTTCTAGACCATGGTGCCTTTAATAGAAAGCTTTCTTCTCCTAATCAGGATCATATTGACCATCCTTTACTCTGACTGATTAAATGAGGGATGAAGAACACTAAGGGATGAGGTTGTCATAACACAACCACCAACTCCTTTCCACAGGAGGAACAGAATGCTTAGGGATGGAAAATAAACATGAGGAACTGACTGAAGTATAGAGAGTGTTCACATGACGTCACGGTGGCCATATTGGTGTCCCAAAACAATGAAACAGAGACCATGTTGGGGTCCCAAACTAATAAGCCAAGTGAGTGAATACTCTCTATTAAATTCAAGGTTAGTTTGGTTTCCTATAGTTGCATCCAGGGTGTTTGCCTTCGTATCTTCACGGGAAATATGTGGAGCACAGCCTCCCCAGAAACCTTGATTTCTTCAAAGCTGCTTAGTGCAAGATCATTAGTTTCAGTCTTTCCTGTGAAGTTTTTTAAGTCTTACAAAAAAAAATACAGTTAACACAGTCGTCTAGTTAAAATTTGCTGATCCCTGACAGGAAAGTGAATGTCAGGGAAACAGACACTTAGCCTCGAGGTCCTTGAAAGAGAGTTGGCATGTAAAGTCAAGAAATGTCTTACCAAGGACCAGCTTCGAAGCACACTACTGTACACTGGCTTAGACACTGTCAGAGGATTCCATCTAAACAGAATTGACATCCTGAACCAGCTCAACATGATTTCAGTTCCTTGAAATTTGACAGTTAGTTGTACTTAACATTAATGTTTTATGGCTCTGTAACAACATTTCTGTCCTCATGGACTTTCACCTCTCTTTACGAGTTGTGTGGTAGATATACTTTTTAATACTTCTTGATATTCTCTTGTTTGTGTTCTTCTGTCATCTATTTTTATCTTCCCAGCTAAGCAACATAAAATACATAATTTAAACATTAATGCCCAGAGGACTAGCCTGTGCCACAGACAGAACTAAACTTCTGGTTAAGTCCCCCTGTCAGACAGCACTGAAATCCTGCTTCTGGGCACCCCGTGGAACTAGCACTTGCATATGTGCTATGATTGGCCTCTTAAAAATACCATTATCAGTGTGCCAATCAGGTTGAAGGGAATATCAAAACACATTGTGATTGGCAGCCCAGAATATTGGCACGGCTTTGCAGATGTTACTAACCGGCAATAGATTATGTCTGCGACACAGGCTACACTGACAACCAGACTTACAGTGTAGGATTTAAATATATATTGTTTATAAATTCAAAAGTAAGCATATATTGAAGTCTTTAAAAATACACAAAATTTATTTTTTATACCTAAGATAATCGTCAGATAAAATAAGGTGCAGTACAGCATTATGAATGACCCTAACTGACACTTAATTCATAGCATGCAATTTACATCAAGAAATACAAGTAATTACCAAGCCAAAATATGTGCTTTGCTGCAGGAAACTTCTAACGTGTTCTAAAGTAACTAGACCTCTTATTGAGTCTCATATTACAGCTCTAGTGATCCCTTCAGACCTTCAAACCTCTAAAACAGTTAAAACAGCTGTTTTGTTTTTTCACTTTACTTTCATTCTTTTTTGATTTACTTATTATGCCAGTACTTCAATGGACTCAAATGTCACTCCTCTTGTTCTGCAAAAATATTCCTTTGTAGCTAAATTTTGTTCACTCAAACACTGCAAATTGCATTTTGACTGGTGATATGGCCATTAATTTGTTTGATATAATAACCCAAAGCAAAATCAACATGGATAAAAATATCCAAGATAACAAAAAACAAACAAAAAAAGTCAACTGACATGATGATTATATACCAGGTATAAATGTACAAACATGTACGATGCAACCACCACCACCAGCACCCCCCCCCCCCCAAAGCCACAAAAAGAAGAATAATCTGTGTCTCTCTGCCTTTAGCAGATGATTTCAAATGGACACCTCAGTGACACACTTAAGCCACAAGAGCTTTCTATAGAGTCTAACTAGAGTTGACAAGGTGTAACCTGGCTATTAATAATTAGTAAAATCCAAGTAGTAGTCTATTATCAATGCTGCATTCTGATTGTTTAAGCTACTACTAGGCTATAAGTTAAAGCCCACTAGTAGCCAAAAGCGGCGGCTTCTTGGCAGCAAAAAAGTATTTAAGTGTAGCGTTATCTTGCTAAAGTTGTTTTGTCCCGATATTTTTGGCAAACTAGTTGGATTTTACTAAAACAATAATCGTTATTATTCCTCTCGCCCTCATGGCCCCTGAGTCAATAGCCCATCCGGCCGTCAGCCTCATGGGCTATCGACTCAGATCCAATTCGGACTTGAGGAAGAATTGTTAAATGGTGAATGCTGCAATAATTACTACTCAACTGAAGAGGCAAACATTTTTTATTTGCACAGAACAGGAGTCAGCAACTACCATACATAATTTGGAGAAATAAGGAAAGGTCATTAGCTGCAAAACTCAACTGAATTCACAACATGTGAAAATCAGGAGTCAGCTAAAAGCCACCTATCCCTTCTATCTTCTCAGAATTGAAAACTCTGTATGAAACAGAGCATCAAACAGACAGGGTCAGCAGAAAATCCACGAAAAAAATGTTACTTCTCATCAGCTGGACAAAAACATCCTCTGAGCAAACATTATGTATTTCAACACATGCAGTTGTGTCTTGGCACATGCCCATTAGACGTGTAGGAGTTTTAAACTTTACTTTCTCAGTCCCAGAACGGAAACAGCACCTGTTGTTGAAAAATGACAAGAAATATAATATTACTGGAATATAAAACGAATACTAAAAACAAAGCAAGAAAGAAATACAGTCCATCCAAACTTTGAGGCTATTAATATAAGCAAAAATCTCTATGTAAACACTTCTTAAAGAAAGCGATAAGATTTCAAGGCTAATGACCCACCTTAAATCAATGGCAAAACTGGGCAGCTGCAACTTTGACTCCAGCTGAAACTTGAAGGAAATACCACTCTCTTTTAAAATTTCCATTCTGACCACAGCAGCATGACCTTCAAACAATGGGCTACAAATGGGCAATACCACATCGCCTTCTATTTTCCATGACTCACCAAAGGAAAAACCATTTAAGCCTGCATCAGAAGCCTAAAAAGACAAAAAAGGTGCACAACATGCATTAGAAAAAAAGGAAAATAAACTTTAAAGAATGAAATAGATGAATGACTAAATACCTAGATAATTGGAGTGAATGGAAACTCCAAAAACTCTCTTCTTAACAATAAAATAATAAAAATAAATATAAATATAACAAACTACATTACACACACCCAAAGATTATACAACATCTAAAAATAAGAAATAGTTATAGTATGGCAATTCTTGAGATTTGTAAGTATATTCTAGAAGAAAGAACATGCTTCAAGAATTAGTATTAAACTTCACATTTAACTATAAAAAAAAAGTTACTTACAGCGTATGCTCCTGATAGACGAGCGGTTAGCAGCAATTTAACATGTTCTCCAGGATCTGACTCTGCTAAAGAGTGAACCTTTGTGCATCCTACAGTGTACAGTGGACATGGCCGGCCCTCCTTGTTACATGAAAATGCCAAGTGTGACAACATCTTGCACCTAGTTGAGAATCACAACAAAAAGCACATTGTTTTCTAGAAATTTGTAATGAATATTCTAGTTCTTGATCAGACATGAAAAATATTTCTTTCAATACATTAAGAAAGAGGGAGGGGTACTAGCCTGTGCAGCAAGCAGGCACTGGTACTAATTACTACTTTTTGTAATCTCTTCTGGGGCCAACAACCACAAACTATTTCACGTCACCCTTAACTTATGATATACAGGGTTACCTTATCCGTAAACAATGAATGAACAATGCAAATGTACCTCGCAACTTCAACGCCACAGTCATTTGGACAAGATACAAGTTTGCCAATGCACTCTTCATCATGGGCTGACAGATCACTGTGTGGGATGTCTCGAGCACAGGACAGGCAACTAACTGTCCTATGGGGGCAAACAAGGAGGTGCTGAGCAATCTCACGCTGATATGCCCGAAAAATACAGCCCCTGACTTTAAATTTGCATTCCACAACATTCATATCGCAGGAAGGGAGATGTTGCTCTACAGCAGATGCTAAGCCTGTCCAGCTGCATCCTCCTGGAAGAGAGACTGTTGATGGGCATTTCATCAGCTTTCGACCAATAGAACCTTCCACAGCGAGATTTCTAACCAACGGTCGATCAAGAGTGGACCTGTCCACAGGGCAATGGGTGTTGACTCGCTGCCACTGTGTAATACAGTCTTTGCAAAATGAATGGCCATCTTGGCAGGTCATGGGCTGCTTGAAAACTCCATGGCTGAACAATGAATATATTAAGGCACATGCGTCAAAATAACGAAATATATAAATTGAACCCTCTCAAGTACTTCAAGATATATTTCACAGTCAAATACATTCTACCCAGAATACAAGTATTTGTATTTCACAGTCGGTATTCTACTATTGTATTTGGGTTTTTCTCTGTCGCTGTCGCCATATCAACCCATCTTTGTGTAGTTGTTTTTATTATCTGAGGAGGATGAATCGTTGCGGCGTGACTAGTACACGACACAAAGAACCAGTGTTTAATCGACACAGCACACCTAGTGGCAAAACCGACGTTAAAAATCACTTTAACTAATAAACTAAACTGGTGTAAATGCAATGGAAAATAAACTATGAAGTATGATCCTCTGTATATACCTACCATATACTGCAGATGAATTCATCATCAACAGAGTGAAGGAACAGCTCGCGTGCGAAACCATACATGATGCAGCGGCAGCGAAAAAAACCTATCTAGCAAAGATAAAAACACGACAAAATCAAACTAAAAGCTAATAATTAAAGTGAAAAGTACCAAAAACGATTCACCAGACTACAATATAAATTAAAATGAAAGCGGACAATGAAAAAACACCGGAGAGATAAAGGAAGAACACAATATTCTCAGTAAAAATCCCCGGACTTGAGAGATCTCATCCTCGGA
>CALNXK010000137.1:562500-625000 GCA_942486035.1 Porites lobata | reverse complement strand
GATGTGTTTGAGGGGGTCAGTAAGGGGAAACATCAAGTTAATCATAGATAAATAGTTTGGCAAAAAATCGCATATTATGTGAAATTACTTTTATCCATGTATTTGTTAAAAGATATCTTATAATAAAAATTCATTTCTACTATATTAGCCATAATTCTAATCACAGTGAAGATTAACCCAGGTTCTCTTATGCGGTTTAGTAAGCCAGAGACCCAGGTCCTTGAAATCAAGAGCTGAAGTTGGATCTTTGGAAAGTGTCCCTATTCCTTGGTCTCTTCTCCCTGGAATTTCCTTAAGAGCGTTCACTTCTTGTAAAGTTTTAGTGATTACAAAAATATCTATATAGACATCCCACCCTTCCACGATTTCTCAACTCAGTACCTACACGTGTCACACACTGCGCGTTTATCGCCCTCTAAACCTTTCACACCAACCACTTTCAAACATTTTCACAAACTCACCTTTATTTTTTTTTCTTCACTTATCCGTAAAAATAAACCCACACAGCCTGCAAAAATCGACCTCAATTAACAAGTCAGGATTCAGCACATAACCGGACCGAGATTTCGAACTAAACATAACGGCTGTATTTAAAATACGTCCGGTAAGGGAGTTTGGCGCGAAAGCAAGAAGGTGCGTGCACTGCAGCAAGCCAGCAATTCCCACGATCAATCGACGTAGTTGCGTGGCCCGTGCAACGGAAATTTTCACGCTGTAGAAAGTTTCAGAAGTCGTGCAACGAACATGGACATCTAAAATGTAAGCTTGGCGTTGTATACTAGACAATGTGAGCAAATTAAGGCGTGGAAAGTGAAAGTCATGCATCGCGTATCGTAGCAGCAATAAAAATGTACGATACCTTGGAAAGATCCGCCCTAAAAATTCATCGGAGGGTGTTTGTTTCTTGTAGCCGTACTAAAGGTTGTAATTTTGCGGGTTGTTAACATTTTGTGCTGAAACTTTCGTCGAGAAACTTTCCCCGTTGAACGCGTTACGCAACTATGGCGATCGATGAGGAAAACTACGTCGTGTAAGAAAACTCGAGAGTCACCCGGCAGCTTCTCTTCGCTGATTGGCCAGAAAAAAATTTTTCTGGCCAATCAGAAGCAGGCAATTCAAACGCTTCTGGAACTGGTTCGGTAAGAGTAAGTGCCCAGGGGCTCGTCTCGATCTTACAGTAAACTTTCACCACGAATATTTTATCGACCCGACTAACTGCCCCTGGGTCTCCGAGGATGGAGAGATCTGGGAACGACAATGACCCACTAACTCCCACACCGGGTAGGGTAGGGGAGAAAAGAAAACGAGACAAATGCATTTCGAAAAGATCATCTTACCTTATATAGCCATGGCAACGGGCATATTTCGATGATTGGATTTCATGGTATTGGTATCTTGTTTCATGGCATTTGTATTTCATTTCGTTGTATTTCGTTACATTTTATGAATTTCGTTACGTTTCGTTTTATGTCATCGAAAAGGGATTTTGCTACAGATGGCGCGCCATAATGGGTGGGGAGTTATTTTGGCATTAAAAGTCTGCTCGATATCACGCTAGAAAAGCTTAGACGCAGATTCTCAGGCTTAAACTATCAAGAGTTACCAAGATTTCTACAATTTGGAGGTAAGAGTAGATATCTTTGACCCAAAGGCAAGTTAATATGCATAACCTATGCTACATCAGATTAGAGGGAAGCACAAACGTCATATTTAAGTTACAACGAATGCGAAGCCACTGAGCTCAAACAAGGAAGTGAAGTCTATTTTTCGTATTTACGCTTCCAATATGAGCATACCAAGGCTAAACAAGAAACAATCGTGCAAATCTTTTAAGGCTGAACTTGCCTACTAGTTTGATGGTTTTCACGGTGACGTCATCAGATTGCAAAGTCAAAAAAGCGAGCTTTTACGAATTCTTATATTCACTAGGTTGAAGATTAATAGGAAATAAATCTTTGTACAAGTTTCCAGCCCCGAAGCATGTTTCATTTCGAAAATACAGCAGTTTGAACTTCCGAGTTTTCACAGTGCGTGACACCAAAAAAGGAATGCTATCTCCTTGAAAAAAGTCTCTCCGCTTGATTTTCAGCAGTTTAACCATTTCAAGTATTAGAAGATATGTTTATGCGCAAGTATGCTAGTTCTCGAGTGAAAAGAAGGAGCTTTTATAGAAAAAGTGAACGCCAGATGTTTTTGTTGATTTCCGGCGGCCATATTGGTGGACAGTTTCTGTCCACCAATATGGCGTCTCCATACAAAGCTCTACAAAGGCGGCGTGAAATGTTTCGGCAACTAACTCAGAAACTGTGGGCCACAAAGACCTGAGATTTGGACAAATTGTTTATATATTAGTCTTCTATAACATTTCATTTTCTTGGCTTTTTCCACTGGACGGTTTCAAATGTATTTTTTTGTGCCGTGTTTATTGCGTGACAGTGAAAACGAAGAATAAGAACTGCGACATGTCTTGTCGAATTGAGTTTATGGTTAAAGGCCAAACTCTATACTAGAAACTAGTAGATCGTAGACAACCGGCCTCAAATGATTTGACATAGAGGATTTACGCTACGATCAAATTTCTAAGTTTCTTAGTGTTTTAGTGAGTTACTATTTCATTTTTGAAAAATCTGGGATTTAGGAATGAGTAACGCAATATTGTTATCAAGGCCGAGCAGGCATTCTTCAACAAAGTTCATGTGGCGTGCACTGGTAACATATTTCGTATAGCTCTTTCGCGACGTTGCCAACATGCACGAGTAAATTGCTGCGCGACAACTAGCGACTATTACATGTTTTGTCCGGATAAAATTAGCCCATTAACGAAATACCTTTCTGATACTGGTCTTTCCTAAATCAACCCTAGATTAAAAAATTCAGTATTCCCCTTCAGAAAGATATCCTTTTCAGCTTTGGTTAACGTGGCCTGCTGCTGTCGTATTATACTATCACTATGAGCTTAGTCAGTTTTGCATAACCCCCTCTTTAACTTGAACGCAATTGGAGGTTTCTATTTAAGAATTTGCGGCCACACATTTCTTTATTATACCATTTCAGTTCTTTACATTATCAAAACATCAATAATAAAGTACCTTGTTAACACACCTAACAGGCCAGTCTCAAGTTATTAAAATGTAATTGTTAAAATGTTAATATTTTTCTAATTATTAAAATCACGTTGAGATTCAGGGGTGAATAATTACTTTCTTTTGTTTTTTTTTTCCTCATCAGCCTTGGAGCCCAATATGACTTTCGATAATTCGAAACTAGCTAGTTAGCTGTCCCACGTACTCTTACTATATATATTAAGACCTATTAAGTCTAACCGCCCAAAATGCGAACTCTTTCCTCCGCAGAGGCTCCAGCTGGGTTTCCCAATAAAAATAGCAATAAGCCTCTCTTCTATCTTTCCCGTTCCCATCGTGCCCTGCACGCTCTCTCTCTTTTTTTCTCCCCAGTCTCCCTACAACACAAAAGAGGCCTCTGCGGAGGAGAGAGAAATGCGAAGATTAATGTGGTTGCCTACAGTCAGGAGTTTTCTAAATTTTCCGTAATTTTGTTTTAAACCTGATTTCAAGTTTCCATAAAATTTCCGTGGCAACAACTTCTAATCTATGTAGTGAAAATGAAATGATCAGCATGTCACGAGCCTGGGGCAAAGAAAAAATCCCGATTGGAGTCCCCGATAGGATAAGAACCTATGTCCTCCCAAATACCGGGCGGGCCCTCTATCCACTTGAGTTACGGCGAACTTAAGGAGAGCGAGGCCAATTATACTAGGTTCATACTCGACACGCGTCCTGCATATTGCATAACTTCTAATTTAGTTACAGCTCAAATACTGCAACCATATCTTGAATAAATTCTAATTTGCCTTTTGTATTATTGAATTGTTCTCTACTCAGGTATGGATAAAATGCAATGGGCTCGTGGTTTGTTCCCATTCTTAAGTAAGTCATGAGCAATCGAAGGTGAAATGCTGAAAGTTCAGGGACACCGAACGATGTTTTCCTCCTAAAAACATTTAAAACACTTTTTAGGCTATCCAGAGTACGTACTTTAATAACTCTATAGAAATGCATTCTGAGAGACGCTATGAATCTACCTGGTCATTCTAAGGCAATCTGAGTCTTCTCGAAATTACAGTTCAGTTTCCAGAAAACTTTAGATGCAGTTTAAAGATTCACGAAAGTGAGATTTTTAGTGGTTCCTCTCTTCATCACGTTTAAAATCTGAAAATTTTAGGTTTCCTTTTTCTACGAAAAATATACCTTAACCTGGGGAGTTGAATGCGAGAAATTAATTTCAGAAAATCGTAGGCGACTTACTAGAAAAGCTTCGAAAATTTTCTACGTTAATGGAACGTTCATCTAGAAACTTTTAGTCGTCTTCAAGTTATAGAAAAGTACAGACAATTTTTGCTTTTCCAAACAGATATTTTACAGAAAACAGTCGTTGGGTACCCAAAGACAAGACAAGACAAGACAGACAAGACTAAACAAGAGAATTAACGACAACATAGAACTACCGAAAGCTAGTACCGTAGTAATCCTCTTTCTTTTATAGGGTCTAATGACAGTTTCAAAGATAGGGAATAAAAAATCAGTCTCAATTCTTTGTATGTTCCAACTTGCACAGAAATATTTTGTTTCTTTACTTTTACGGACAACAGTTTTCATGTACGGTCACTTAGGTTCAAGACGGACACCAGTCAGTGGTGGATCTAGGGGAGGGCCCCCTTACTTTTAGACCAAATTTAGGCCCGAAGGGCCGAAAAAACTTTTTGTTGAGTCCGGGCTCCTCCCTTATCTCAGGAGGCTGGATGACCGCCCCCCTCCCGTATCTGAAGGTCTGGATCCGCCACTGCTCTTACATACAAACAGTATCAAAAATTACGTGTATTGTCTTTGATAACAGGTACCTTTGTGTTGATGACATCTGCCTCAGTGTTATCATCAGATCATACAAACATTAAGTCGACGGGTGTTTTGGATGCAGCAGTGAATTCAAATGTGGCAAGCCAAAATACAGCCGCTGTACCTTCATCGTCTTCTCTGTCGATGTCATCCTCAAAAGATTTTCATTCAAGTACTTTGGCCATAAGTAGTTCGCCATTTGAGGTACTGAGCGCTGGCATGGCAAACAAGCAAACTATAACCCCCTTAACTTTGGTCTCGTCTGTGCTGGTGACGTCATCAGTTCTTGTGTCAACATCAGTTGTTCCTTCAAGCACTCTATCCAGAAGTTACTCATCATCTGTCGCCACAATGAGCTCGAATCTGATCACAGAACAAGGTGCATCCGTACTGCCCTCGGTGTCTTCCTTAATTGTGTTATCGTCAGCTATTTCTCTGAGCAGTTTGCCACGAGGTCATTTGTCATCTGTTGTAATGAACACTACTTTGGCAATAGATAAAAGTACGCCTGAAACACCTTCACCATCTTCTATGCTGCTCGTATCTTCAACAGTGGTTTCGCAACAGTCAGGTACGTTATTTTCAGATGATCTCATTGAGATACAACGAACATTACAGTCGAACCTTCACGTGAAACCATCTCGACACCCTCCTCTAACCGACCATGTATCCAAACTACCAAAAGTTTCCCAGTCAGAGCCCTATAATTGGAACCTCTCTAAAACGACCGCCTCCTATAAGCGTCCGTAGTAACCTTCTTTCGTTTATACGGTCTAATAACAGTTGTAAAGACAGGGAATCAACTCGCACAGAAACTTTTTGTTCATTTTTGTCTCTACTTTTACGGACAACAGTTTTCGTGTATAGTCAACTACTCTCAAGACGGACATCAGTCAGTGGTGGATCCAGGGGAAGGGCCCCCCTTAATTTTAGACCAAACTGAGGTCCGAAGGGCAGAAAAAAAATTTTGTTGAGTCCGGGCTCCTCCCTTATCTCAGGGTCTGGATGACCGCCCCCCTCTCTTGTCTGAAGGTCTCATCCGCCACTGCACTTACATACAAACAGTATAAAAAATTACGTGTATTGTCTTTGATAACAGGTACCTTTGTGTTGATGACATCTGCCTCAGTGTTATCATCAGATCATACAAACAGCAAGTCGAGGGGTCTGTTGGATGCAGCAGTGAATTCAAATGAGGTAAGCCAAAATACAGCCGCTGTACCTTCATCGTCTTCTCTGTCGATGTCATCCTCAAAAGATTTTCATTCAAGTACTTTGGCCATAAGTAGTTCGCCATTTGAGGTACTGAGCGCTGGCATGGCAAACAAGCAAACTATAGCCCCCTTAACGTTGGTCTCGTCTGTGCTGGTGTCGTCATCAGTTCTTGTGTCAACATCAGTTGTTCCTTCAAGCGCTCTATCCAGAAGTTACTCATCATCTGTCGCCACAATGAGCTCGAATCTGATCACAGAACAAGGAACATCCGCACTGCCCTCGGTGTCTTCCTTAATTGTGTTATCGTCAGCTATTTCTCTGAGCAGTTTGCCACGAGGTCATTTGTCATCTGTTGTAATGAACACTACTTTGGCAATAGATAAAAGTACGCCTGAAACACCTTCACCATCTTCTATGCTGCTCGTATCTTCAACAGTGGTTTCGCAACAGTCAGGTACGTTATTTTCAGATGATCTCATTGAGATACAACGAACATGACTGTCGAACCTTCACGTGAAACCATCTCGACATCCTCCTCTAACCGTGCATGTATCCAAACTACCAAAAGTTTCCCAGTCAGAGCCCTATAATTGGAACCTCTCTAAAACGACCACCTCCGATAAGCGACCGTGACCACCTTTTGATTTTAATATAATAGTTTTCCGTTGTTTTTGAACCCCTTGTAAGCGACCACGAGACGCTCGACCACTCTATGTTCGCTGTACGTACCACTCCACTCAGATTATATGAAGAAATTTAATTTTAACAACATGGAATAACAAGTATTCGAACTTGCGAATTCCAGGCAATTAACTCGCTGCTCTGCCAAAAAGGAAGATGTGAAAACCACAGAGTTGTGGTGTCTGAGGAGAATTAGCAGAATTTTCGGGCATCAAAAGGGCAGCAAAATTTAATAAACAGCTCATGAATAAATGCGCGGGAAACTTGTTTAATTTATGCTAACCATGTTCAGGCAAGTACTAGTAATGACGTCACAACACCATAAGGTCCATTTGACAGTTTTTTAGCAAGCCCATTATTGTCAGAAGAGATCCCTTGTGGTTTATTGCTCGTTTACTGGAGGTTAACAGCGTCTTAAACAGGCGGAGTAACAATCCATGCTCAATTTCTTTCTACAAGAAGATAGTCTGCACCTAGACATGATAATTTGGCTTAGTATTACAACAAATTAACCTTCTTTTCGTTGAACTGATTTGGCTAATTTCTTCTGGTGTTATTTCTTCAGGCAGCCGAACCAGATTTTTACGCCATCTGACTCTGAAAGAATACAATGCTCGATAGCAAGGAGGGTTCTCAAAGCGTTTTGTGGAAAAATTGAGAGAATTGTAATAAAAAATTTTAATTGAAGGAGAAAATTTCTGGGGACCAGGTCTAGATGCAAACTTATGCTTCGTTCACACGGCACCGGACGAATTGTCGACCAGTTGAACATTCGAGCGTTTAGGATATGATCTGTTAACTGAACAGCTCAAAATTTGATCGCCAAAACCGAGGTCAATCTTTAGCCGGTACGGCCCTGTTAGTTATTTTAAATTTGCCGCCAAGGCCATTAAGCCTCACTTCCATGCAACTTCCGTTTTTTTTCTGGAATCGGAGTATTATAAAATTTCTTTGGCTTTGTGGGTTCCATTTTCGCTGAAGAAAGCTCTCCGGCAAGAGCCAAACATGTACGGCGAACAATCTAGTTTGCGGTTAACCTTCCTCGTATAAGAAAATCGCGAAAGCAACACGATAGATACTGGCTTCTTGTTGGGCACTAGATTATTTTTTGTGCCAAATCACAGACAGTTATTCCAATAAGTCGTGAAACTGGTTCGTCAAGAGTAGCATCCCAGCGGTAGTCTCGCCCATTCTTAAAAACTTTCGACGCCGTTTTTCCTGACTCAACTGACCGCCCCTGGGTCTCCAAGGATGCTTGTACCAAAGTAATAACTATAATATTTTTTACAAACACATTTCTCATATATATTAGTTAAAGTTGCGTCGTCTGTGAGTTTTCCTGATGTAGCTGTTTTTCACATGGGCTTTCATAACAAAGAAAGTCAACCTGAACGACAGAACAAATCTCCATATTAAATAAGGCGCAGACGCTTAATACCCACTAACATGTTCGTTTGAGTCACCGAACGGACTCTTAAAAACATCGTAGGAAGGCAATCAACTGTTTGTGGCTTGTTCACAATATAATCTCGATAACTGAAAAAAGTTATTCCAGCCACGAACCAAAAAAAGCTTCTGGCGTATCCCAAAGTTATTACAGTCCTTCCGTCCCGCATTTGGTTTTGTTCTTGTTCCTTCCCACGTTAGCTAGCGTCTTTTTTGAAAGTGGTATAATTCTAATTATCCTCAATACTTACTCTCCGTCAATTTATATTGCTTGCAGTCTGTCCCAATATGGTAACCCTGAAGGAGACATCAGGAGTTCTTACCAGTCCTTACTATCCAAGGCGTTACCCTTCTAACGAGAAATGCAGCTGGAAAATTACAGCTAATGAAGGAGAACGCATTGTGTTGGTCATTGAAGACCTTTATATTCGGTCCTGTGGTTCATCTTGCACGTGTGATTACCTTGAAATACAAAATGGCTCTTCCTCTGATGGCATTTCAGGCAGGCGAAGATGTAGATACTATGAAGACCGTGGGATAGTATACCATTCGGCAAAAGATATCCTGAGGTTGACGTTTGTTTCTGATAGTGGTACTGACCGGTACTACCGTGGATTTAAGGCAACTTACATTAAAGTGAAATATATTGCAACAACCACCGGTAAGTTATTTAGAAATCGGCTTTAAACAATAAGTTAAAGGTTTAAGTGCAGGCGATCAACTTTCAACCAAGTTATATGAAATATTATTGCCTTATAACAGGCTTATGGTAACTGTAATATTCAATTACTTTACGGAGTAAAACAACCCACAATAAAATGCCCATCAAATGTCAACAATTTTCATTGCCATGGTGTTAAAAGTGTTTGGTGGAAAATCTCGTATTTTTTCATAATTATCTATTACAAAGCTTTCGATTTGGTTTTTTGTTTTGCTTTGTCTTTTTTTGGTTTCAGACAGATTACTCTTTGATTTTGCATTATAAAGCTAAATCATAGTTTGTTTCCTCTTGTTGCAGCTTGTACCTCTGGCGAATACCTTAATGGATTTAGTGGATTCTTTTCAAGTCCAAATTTTCCAAATAACTATCCTCAATACAGCATGTGTACCTGGAATATCACAGTTCCCAGCGGGTACATAATTAAACTCAGCTTCCTCTACTTTCGATTGGAGCCATATCAGTACAGTCCCTGCTATTATAGTGCTCCAGGAGCCCGTGTTACAGTTACAAATGTTACTTCAGATGATGGGTATCAACCGTTCATGCTGTGCGGTCAACAACTTCCAGATCCAGTGTACTCAGTGGGGAATTCAATGCAAGTCATATTCACGTCTCTGAGCAGTCAATACTCAGGGTTTAATGCAACTTGCACGGCTATCACTTATAGTTCAGGTACGTGGTATACATTATAAAAACAAAAACAATTACTTTTTATGAAGTTAGATCGATCTCACACTATCAGACAATGTCGGTACTTAACAGGCGACCAAAAGAATCGACTCCGAAATTATTGACGTATTACTGCTTGAAAATGTAAAAGAGCAAAAGAGGAACACGATTGGATCGGTAAAACTGAACAAGATATTGCATTCAGGTATATTTAAGGAACACGTCTATTTCAAGTTTGTCGTCTTTACATCGTACGCAAGTCTGATGCTCTCGAGAATCATCAGTTTCTAAGTGGAGATGACAATTTTGTTCGCCTACGAGATCTCTTTTAAGGCTCAGAGTCAACAAAGAAAGATCAAATTATCCAAAATAACGTGGCTTAAAGCCTTAAAATAACCAAGATATACGGGATAACAAACTCGTGCTTGACAAGTATTGTAGTATTATTTAAGACATGGATTTTTCTTGGTGGTGCAGAGGAGTATGGTTAGAATGGTATGATTAGAACGCCAACAACGAGATTTCTCAAAATTGATTTTGAATTCGCATCTTTTCGTTTTTTGTTCTTATTCATTTGGAACCAATCGACAAATATATTCATACACTACCGTAGCTCCGTCGAAAACTATACCCGATTCCAGACCAAAACGGGCAAAGTCTATAACCGTTTTTGGATAAAAACGGCGCAAAAACCATACCAATTTCTTTCTACAGCAAGGTAATCTGTATCTAGAATGATTTGAATCATCACACGCCGTTTCTCCATTTTCCCTCAGTTCTTCAATCTGTCTCGCTAACTTTGCTTTACATAGTGAAGAGCCTCTCTGGGTCATTGTCATATAGTTTTAGATCTTTATTGCTTGCAGGTTCTTAACCCTGAGAAGAAAATTTTTTTATGAAAACATGTGTCTAAACTTCTATGTAATCTTATAGTTGAGAATAAACAGCATAAACAGCTGATCGATCGCGCAAAGCCTGATGATGTACACCTACCTTTCCAACAGTTCCTTCTTATTACCATTTTGATTTATACGGCGGCATTTTAACCAAAACTTTAGTTGAGCAAAGGTCAATTTTTCTGTATCTCTTCTTCACTGAAGCCAGCAAGAGGAATGTTCCCTCAAGTAAGTCCGCTATGTTAGTTATTAGGTAGCTTACGATCCGATGACGCGATGACAACGAGGACGTCGCCGTCAAAAAAGCAATAGGTTTACAAGGCAAAACTTTTTCTACTTTTTCCTACATTTCCTTTTATTGCGGACGTACACAAGCAACGACCAAACTTTATTTCTCTTTTGGAACTTGGAAAGGGATCCTAGCAATTCAACTCCAGGGAGGTTCGCTTACTTTTGATAAAGAAAATGGGTAGGAATGATCGCAATAAAGGCTGAAATAACGCAAATTCACTTTTTAAGTGACGTTTTTGCTGCCATCGCCTCGTCGGATCGTAAAGTCCCTATTTTAAATTTAAAAACCTCACATCCACACAACTTCCGTTTTTTTTTTTTCTAAAATCCGAGTATAAAAGAATTTCTTTGAGGCGCTTTCCATTCAACCCAAAATTCAGAAATTTTCGGTTGGTACATCAAATGGAACGGACCGTTTTGATTTGGTCTGACCGAAACATTCGGGACCAGCTTTGAAGGCGGTCCTCTTTAACCGGTCTGGTCATTTTGGTCGGTAATGTCCCTTTCCATTTGACAAAATTGTTGTTCCCAGTACTGCTCCCTTGTATCCTGGTTACAAGAACAATAACCAAACGCGCGGTGGCTTGGGTCGAGTCTATGCAACCGGAATGTACCGATCCATTAGGCTCGTAAATTTCCGATATTTCAAATCGGAATTTTTTTTGAATGGAAGGCGCCCTTGGGTTTTTGGGCTCCATTTTCGCCAAAGAAAGCTTCTGATCCCTTGCATGAGCCAAACATGTACGGTGAACAGTCGAGTTTGGAGGTAAACGTCTTCGTATAAGAAGATTACGAAAGCAGCGCGATAGATACTGGCCTCTTGTTGGGCACAAAATTATTGTTTTGGGCCAAATCACAGAGAAGCCTTCGAATAAGTCGTGGAACTGGTTCGTTAAGAGTAGCATTCCAGAGGCTCTCTCGCCCGTTCTTGAAAACTTTTGCCGCCGTTTTTCCTGACTCAACTGACCGACACTGGGTCTCCGAGGATGCTTCTACCAAAGTAATAAAAATAATCTTTACAAGTGCCCACGAACATATTTCTCATAGTTTATGTTGAGTTGTTTGTGAATTTTCCTAATGTAGCTGTTGTTCACATGAACTTTCATAACAAAGAAAGACAACCTGAACGACAGAACAAATCTTCGTGTTAAAGAAAGCGCAGGCGCCTAATACCTACTAAAATGTTTGTTTGAGTTATGGAACGGACTCTTAAAAACATCGGTCGTAAGAAGGCAGTCAATCGTTTGTTCACAATATAATCTCGATAATTTTAAAAAAAGTTTATTCCAGACACAAACCAAAAAAAGCTTCTGGCGCATCCCTAAATTATCAAATCCTTCCGTCCCGCATTTGGTTTTGATCTAATTCCTTCTCACACGCGTTAACTAGATTCTTTCTTGAAAGTGGTATTATTCTAATATGTCCTCGATACTTACGGTCCGTCCATTTATATGGCTTGCAGTCTGTCCCAATATGGCAACCCTGAATGAGGCATCAGGAATTCTTACCAGTCCTTACTATCCAAGGCTTTACCCTTCTAACGAGAAATGCAGCTGGAAAATTACAGCAAAAGAAGGAGAACACATTGTGTTGGTCATTGAAGACCTTTATATTCGGGACTGTGGTTCATCTTGCACGTGCGATTACCTGGAAATACAAAATGGCTCATCTTCTGATGGCATTTCAGGCAGGCGAAGATGTAGATACTATAAAGACCGTGGGATAGTATACCATTCAGCAAAAGATGTCGTGAGGTTGACGTTTGTTTCTGATGGCCGAGTTACGGGGTACCGTGGATTTAGGGCAATTTACATGAAAGTAAAATATAATGCAACAAACACCGGCACCGGTAAGTTATTAGAAATCAGCTGTAAACGCAGGGTTAAAGGTTTATGTGTAGGCCATCAGGTGATCAACTTTCAACCAAAATATATGAAATATTATTCCCCTATAACAGGCTTATGGTAACTGTAATATTCAAATACTTTACGGAGTAAAACAACCCAAGCTAAAATGCCGATGAAATGCTGACAATTTTGATTCGCAAGATGTTAAAAGTGTTTGTTCGAAAATCTCCTATTTTTTTTTATAATTATCTATTGCAACGCTTTTGATTTGGTTTTTTGTTTTGTTTTGTGTTTTTTTTTTTGGTTCACAGACAGATTACTCTTTGATTTTGTATTATAAAGCTAAATCATGGTTTGTTTCCTCTTGTTGCAGCTTGTACCTCTGGTAAATACCTTAATGGATTTAGTGGATTCTTTTCAACTCCAAATTTTCCAAGTAACTTCCCTCAGTACAGCACATGTATCTGGAATATCACAGTTCCCAGCGGGTACATCATTAAACGCAGCTTCGTCTATTTTCGATTGGAGCCACATCAGTACATTCCCTGCTATCGTTATGCTCCAGGAGCCCGTGTTACAGTTACAAATGTTGCTTCAGATGATGGGTATCAACCGTTCATGCTGTGCGGTCAGTCTCTTCCTCTTCCAGTGTATTCGGTAGGGAATTCTGTTCAAGTCATATTCACGTCTCTGAGCAGTCAATACCCAGGGTTTAATGCAACTTACACGGCTATAACGTATAGTTCAGGTACGTGGTATACATTATTTATAAGACATCAACGATTAAGATTGAAAAAACAACGTTAAGATTAAAAAAACATCACTAACAACAACTCGCCCTATAAAACGTGATCCAAGAAAATCTTGAATTCTGGATTCCACGCTGTGGACTCTGGATTCCAGGAACTGGATTCCGGTTGTCAGTGGCAGTTAGATTCCGGATTCCAGTCATAAGAGGGATTCCGGATTCCTAAGGTAGAATTGTTTTACCGATTCCGGTATTCGAATTACATTTATATTACATTGGGGGAAACGACAGTCATAAACAAACAGGCAAAATTTAAAACAATTACATTTTAGGGAGCTACTCACACTATCAGGCAATTTCTTCTTTGGCCTAGGGCGATTCGTTAAGCTCTCCTTTGTACCCTCTCAATTTCATGGATGTCTTTAGCTAGATGTGGTGACCACACCGGGCTAGCGTATTCAAGGATCGGAGGGACATACAAAATTAAAAAAATGTTTTTATTTTTACTCCTTACTGTGTGTTTAAGCAAGCCAAGAACCTATGTTTGCTTCATGAACTGTTTCATTGACATGTTTTGTCCAGCTCAGGTCATTCGCCATGATAACTCCAAGATCTTTATAATTGAATACATTTCTTAACTCAGTACCCGAGACTTGGTACCGTGTGGTACTTCTGTCTTTATTATGAGTGACTCTCATGACCTCACATTTACTAGGATTAAATTTTACCTGCCAGCGATCCACCCATAGATCAAGGGCGGTTAGATCAGATTTTAGCGGAGCCCCATAGCTTAGTAAATCTGTCGTGCAAGCGTGTCGTGCGCGTGCTTTCACCTTTAGCATCAAATTCCTGTGGAGGGTCACATTTGGTAATCACGTGACCGTACACCGACCGCTGACCGACCGTCCGTCCGCACCACAGGACAACCAATGTTTACTCTCACACTTTTAGCTAGTTTGGGAGCCCAAGAGAAAACTAATTGCACATCAATGTTGTGATCAATTGACAGCTGTCAAAACAGGGCATCCGCTGACCAGTATCTCCTGACCGTAGCGCGGGCTTAAGTGTCGACCCATCGAGGTCGAGTATTTTTTGAAGTTATCCGCTGACAAATTACCAGTTTGAAATGATCGCAGGCTCAAGTTTATTTCTTCCAAGGATTCATATCAAATATGTTGTGTTTATGTCACTATGGCCCCGCACTATTAGGATTTTGATTTTAAACTGACTTCGGAAGCAAAAATTCAGCCAGTTTTTTTAAAAGTACAGGCGGGGAAGACCTTATCTTACCATGGTCACGCGTTGGTTACGCTCTACGTCCAATTTTTATACTCTGATTGGTCAAAATTTGACAGGTGAGTTCACGCGAAAAAATTATGCAGCATCTTGAAAATTGTTTACTTTGACAGCTGAAGCTGAAGAGTTTTGTGTCAACTTGTGATGTTTTTAACTGTCTTTTTCTTCTGGATTTACAAAATGAAATACAGCTGCTATCAAGAGTCTTCTGTTATTTATGGCTGGTTTGTTTACTGGGTTTTTGGTTGAGAAACGCGTCGCTTGTCAAAATTTGTTAATTCGATTTCGGATGGCATCGTTGTCGTATTTCACCTTGCTTAATGCGTAAGAGGGTTTAAAAGTCTCAAGCAACTGTGGCCTTCCTTGATAGCTTTCAGGAACTGAATCTCGAATGGTAAGCCTGAGTAACTATTGTATTTCATGTTTGTTTTTGTTATATCTAATTTCATGAAGTCTTGCACAGTTCACGCTGACAGTTTATGCGGCAAGTTTATGCACGTTTGTAGCCGTAGTTTGAGTCAATGATCTGACCTAGTATCAGGTTTGAACGGTTTGATATAAGCTTACAGAACTTTAAAAAGCCTTCAGATATATTTGCTAACCACAGATAGAAAGAAAACGTTCCGAAGAATATTTAGTTATAAATTTGGCTGTAGAAAGAAAACTTTGAGCGATTTTCTTGCTTCGAGGAGTTCACCTTGGAAAACAGTAAACACCCGCGCCGGGAAGCCGGCTTATAAAGCTTCACGCCGAGACTAAGGATTTTTAGAGACACTTTAATACTTGTCTTCATGAATGAAAATTGTTATCTCTGTAAATGTTTTACCGAATTATATTCCTTTTTTTGATTGTTAGTAGTCTCTCTTGCAATTTTAATCGCTTGTCTGTGCCGTTTGTTTTCATCGTTCATGAACATCGCTTGCAGAAGTACTCAAAAATGTCGCGCGTATCAAACGCTTTATAAGATTACACATCGTTATAACTGAAACCATGAAATAACCATAAAAATAATAATAAATTCGCTATTATGTTGAAGCGTAACTCTATTAAAGTTCATTCAAACACTCGACCACACTGACAGCTCGCACTATAGAAACGAGAACCGGCTGGCCGTATGAGTGATTTTGGAAATTTTTAAACGGTTTCGCTTTACGATTATATTGATCGTCCTGAATATTGACTGAGTGCAATTTGTCTTTAAAAATTGTGAAATACTGCATTATGTCCGAGGTCTGTATGATAAATAGTACTGTTTCACCTCAAATGTGATGTATAAAAATTATAAAAGGTTGGTTTAAACACCCCCAGATTTGTTGGCAAGAATTTGTAAAGTAAACCCGTCGAACGCTAAAAAATTCGGCGTGACTTGTTTTCCAAGAATTTGTTTTCGAGCCCTAATCTACTGTGATCTTGAATGTGATCGAAGATGTTTGCTATTTTTTGGGTGGACATATAAGGTTATCAATTCGATGTAAGATGTTTCACTCTAAAAAAAGTCACATGAATGTGCCCTTAAGTTAAATGATTTGTGGATTAAAAGTTTATTGTTTGATTTAAATTATAAATTTCTTAATTGGAGCTTCGCTTTTAGCCCCGGCTAGCCTGAGTATCAGGCCTTCCTACGGGAATAGGGGACAGAAGATTTTTGATCGGGGAGGGGGGAGGGGGGAGAAGAGAAACGAAGGCCTGACACAAAACCATTCAACAAATCGTGTGACACATCCAGAATCTGGATGTGGCAGTGATTGGATAACACACAATACGCCCTGACGTCACCGACCGCAAGTAAACACGAGCAGAGTGTTTTGATAGCATGTGGTAATTTTATGGATAGAGACGCAGAGAGGAATTCAAAGAGACTCGAAAGGGCGCTCTCAAGTTCTTTCCGGGAATAAAAATAGAACCGGAGCAAGAATTGTGTTTTCAAAGCCTCGTAGTTAAAAGGAAAGATGTTCTCGGAGTATAGAAAAGCCTCATATACCAGCTTCTGCCGAAACTGAAATGTCTGAGTATTGGTTTCACAAGACCAGGACAAAGAAGACTATATCAGTGCTTCAGATATCTAAGTTTTGATTTGCAACATCCTGCCGCTAAAAGGGTATCGTTACTGTAAATAAAATTAGAGCGAGGTAGCCATGTATTGAGAATAGCCGACAGCACCAAGGCTTTAGCTTGACTTTAGATTTTCCCTCGGACGATTTTCGGCCTGATCTACAGCAGCTTTTTAGCTGCCAGATTCTCAGGAACCTGCTTATTAATGAGCGCCGCTGTTGTAACTCTGTAACAAAAGCAGTTTACAGTTTTCCGGGCACACGTTTATTTACAAACAGAGCGTTGGCGATCTTACATTAGCACAATTCCTAAAACATGTTATAAAACATGTTCAAAAACGACAGGTTTTCCATTACAAGTATTCGAAAACTCCTCATTGGAGGTTTCAGAAAAAGCGAAATCGTAGCTAGCCTGCGAAAACATCCGTTTCTCCTTGCTCTTCGCCGATGGGGACGTTTCGCGAGGAGGAACGCGCGAAACGTCCCCATCGGCGAAGAGCAAGGAGAAACGGATGTTTTCGCAGGCTAAATCGTAGCAACAGAAGCACCAGAGCTCGGCCAGACCGTATGGTGAGATTTATTTTAGGCGAGCTTTTTTGACACGTGAAGCTGACAAACCAATGACCGGATGTGATTTTGATTGGATGGTATCGAATCATGCTGTTTTGGGGTGGAAGGCTCCAGTAAAAGCATCTGTGTCAGGCGTTTCTCTCCTTCAGCTCTCTCCCTTTTTCGCTTCCATCTTTCCCCTTTTCCCCCAGAAACGCCTGATACTCAGGCTAGCCCCGGCTAAATCTATATATTAAAGCCTTAGAATCTTCCATTTTGTTTATCTGTCTATAGATTTTGATATCCTCAGCAAATAACTTGGCGGTAGATGTAATAATGTTAGGTATGTCGTTCACGTAAATAGGGAACATAATCGGACCCAGGATTGAGCCTTGAGGGACGCCAGATATAACAGGCGACCATTCGGAATACGATCCACGTATCTGTACTCTTTGTCTTGTGTTGGTTAAGAAATATCCTGAACCTGAGTTTCCCGTCTATACCGTTCCTATTGAGCTTTAAAAGCAGGTGCTCATTGGGGCCACTGTCGAACGCTTTCGAAAAGTCCAGAAATATAACATCAGACACCTTTCCGACAGTTTCTTCTTATTACCAGTTTGATTTATACGGCGGCAATTTAACCAAAACTTTAGTTGAGCAACGGTCAATTTTTCTATCTCTTCTTCACTAAAGCCAGCCTGGAGTAAGATCGACTTGATCGTCCGCCGTGTTAGTTAATTTAAATTTGCCGCAAGGGCCATTAAGCCTCGCTTCTATGTAAATTCCGTTTTTTTTTTTCTGTAATTGGAGTATTATAAAAGTTCTTTGGTTTTGTGGGTTCATTTTTGCTGAAGAAATCTCTCCTGCAAGAGCCAAACATGTACGGCGAACAATCGATTTTGCGGTTAACCTTCCTCGTATAAGAAGATCGCGAAAGCAACGCGATAGATGCTGGCCTCTTGTAGGACACTAAATTATTTTTTGTGCCAAATCACAGACAATTAATCGAGCAAGTCGTGAAACTGGTTCGTCAAGAGTAGCATCCCTGGGTCCTCTCTCCCGTTCTTGAATCCTTTGGACGCCGTTTTTTCTCCCTCAACTATCCGCCCCTGGGTCTCCGAGGGAGGATGCTTTTACCAAAGAGATAATAAGTTACCCACGAACATATTTCTCATAGTTAATGTTGTGTTGTTTGTGAATTTTCCTCATGTAGCTGTTGTTCACATGAGCTTTCATAACAAAGAAAGACGAACTGAACGACAGAACAATTTTTCAAGCCAGAGTAAAAGCAGACGCCTAATACCGACTAAATTGTTGGTTTGAGTCACGGAACATCCTCGGAGACCCAGGGGCAGTCAGTCGGGTAGGGAGAAAAGGCGGGACGAAAGTTTTCAAGTACGTGTAGGAACTCACGAAAACAATTCAGTAGAAACTGTTCGCCGATTGGGCACAATAATACAAAGCATTTTTTGTGCCCAATCAGGAGCCGGTATCCGCTTGAATGTTTGGAAATAGCTTGGTGAGAGTCGGTACCCACGGGCTCTTTCACCCGTACTTCAAAACGTTCGTCCCGCCCTTTCTCCGGACCGGACTGACTGTCCCTGGGTCTTCGAGGATGGTCGCGGAACGGACTCTCAAAAACATCGTAGGAAGGTAGTCGATTGTCTGTGAATTGTTCACAATATAATCTCGATAATTAAAAAAGTTATTCCAGAACAAACAAAAAAGCTTCTGGCGCATCCCTAGATTATTTAGTCCTTCCGTACCGCTTTTGGTTTTGGTCTAATTCCTTCTTACGTTAACTAGATTCTTCCTTGAAAGTGGTATAATTCTAATTATCCTCAATACTTACGCTCAGTCCATTTACATGGCTTGCAGTCTGTCCCAATATGGCAACACTGAATGAGACATCAGGAGTTCTTACTAGTGCTTACTATCCAAGACGTTACCCTTCTAACGAGAAATGCAGCTGGAAAATTATAGCAAGTAAAGAAGAACGCATTGTGTTGGTCATTAAAGACATTGATATTCGCAGCTGTGGGTCATCTTGCACGTGTGACTACCTGGAAATACAAAATGGATCATCCTCTGATGGCATTTCACGCAGACGAAGATGTAGATACTATAATGACCGTGGGACAGTATACTATTCGGCAACAGATGTCCTAAGGGTGACGTTTGTTTCTGATATTGGTACTTACGGGAGGTATCGTGGATTTAAGGCAACTTACATTAAAGTGAAATATAAATCAACAACCACCGGTAAGTTATTAGGAACCGGCTTTAAACGCAAAGTTAAAGGTTCTTGTGTAGGCGACCGGGTTCTCAATTTTCAAGCAGGGAAAATAAAATATTATTGCCTTATAACAGGGTCACGGCAACTGTGACATTCAAATACTCTACACAGAGTAAAGCAACACAAACTAAAATGTCGATGAAATGCCAACAAGTTACATTGATATGATGTTAATAAAAGTGTTGGCAGAAAATCTCATTTTTTATGTTTATCTATTGCAATGCTTTCGATTGAGTTTTTTTGTTTCGTTTTTCTTTTTGGTCCACAGACGGAGTACTCTTTGATTTTGATTATAAACAAGCTATATCATAGTTTATTTCCTCTTGCTGCAGCTTGTACCTCTCGCGAATATCTGAATGGATTTAGTGGATTCTTTTCAACTCCAAATTTTCCAAGTAACTTCCCTCAGTACAGCAGATGTACCTGGATTATCACAGTTCCCAGCGGGTACATCATTAAACTTAGCTTCTTCTATTTTCGATTGGAGCCAAATCAGTACAGTCCCTGCTATTATGATGCTCCAGGAGCCCGCGTTACAGTCACAAACGTTGCTTCAGATGATAGCTATCAGCCGTTCATGCTGTGCGGTCAGTCTCTTCCTCCTGCAGTGTACTCGGTAGGGAATTCAGTTCAAGTCATATTCACGTCTCTAAGCAGTCAATACCCAGGGTTTAATGCAACTTACACGGCTATAACGTATAGTTCAGGTACGTGATATACATTATTTATAAGACATGAACGATTAAGTTAAGATTAAAAAAACATCACTAACAACAACTCGCCCTATAAAACGTGATCCAAGAAAGTCTTGGAATCTGGATTCTACGCTGTGGACTCTTGATTCCAGGAACTGGATTCCGGTTGTCAGTGGCAGTTAGATTCCGGATTCCAGTCACAAGAGGGATTCCGGATTCCTAAGGTAGAATTGTTTTACCGATTCCGGTATTCGAATTACATTACACTGGGGGAAACGGCAGTCATAAACAAACAGGCAAAATTTAAAACAATTACATTTTAGGGAGCTACTCCCACTATCAGGCAATTTTTTCTTTGGCCTAGGGCGATTCGTTAAGCTCTCCTTTGTACCCTCTCAATTTCATGGATGTCTTTAGCTAGATGTGGTGACCACACCGGGCTAGCGTATTCAAGGATCGGAGGGACTTATACAAAATTAAAAAAATGTTTTTATTTTTACTCCTTACTGTGTGTTTAAGCAAGCCAAGAACCTATGTTTGCTTCATGAACTGTTTCATTGACATGTTTTGTCCAGCTCAGGTCATTCGCCATGATAACTCCAAGATCTTTATAATTGAATACATTTCTTAACTCAGTACCCGAGACTTGGTACCGTGTGGTACTTTTGTCTTTATTATGAGTGATTCTCATGACCTCACATTTGCTAGGATTAAATTTTACCTGCCAGCGATCCGCCCATAGATCAAGGGCGGTTAGATCAGATTTTAAAGCAATAGAATCTTCCATTTTGTTTATCTGTCTATAGATTTTGGTATCGTCAGCAAATAACTTGGTGGTAGGTGTAATAATGTTAGGTATGTCGTTCACGTAAATAGGGAACATAATCGGACACAGGATTGAGCCTTGAGGGACGCCAGATATAACGGGCGACCACTCGGAATACGATCCACGTATCTGTACTCTTTGTCTTGTGTTGGTTAAAAAATATCCTGAACCACAGGTAGAGTTGCCCGTCTATACCGTTCCTATTGAGCTTTAAAGACTCTTTAAAAGCAGGCCCATTTAACAAAATTGTTGTTCCCAGTACTTTTCCCTTGTATCCTGGTTACAAGAACAATAACCAAACGCGCGGTGGCTTGGGTCGGGTCTATGCAACCAGAATGTACCGATCCATTTGGCTCGTAAATTTCCGAAATTTCAAATACGAATTTTTGTTGAATGGAAAGTGCCCTTGGTTTTCTGGGCGCCATTTTCGCGGAAGAAAGCTCCCTTGCAAGAGCCAAACATGTACGGTGAACAGTCGAGTTTGGAGGTAAACGTCTCCGTATAAAAAGATTACGATAGCAACGCGATAGATACTGGCCTCTTGTTGGGCACAAAATTATTGTTTTGTGTCAAATCACAGAGAAGCCTTCGAATAAGTCGTGGAACTGGTTCGTTAAGAGTAGCATTCCAGCGGCTCTCTCGCCTGTTCTTGAAAACTTTCGAGGATGCTTCTACCAGAAAAAATAATCTGTACAAGTGCCCACGAACATATTTCACATAATTCATGTTGAGTTGTTTGTGCATTTTTCTAATGTAGCTGTTGTTCACATGGGCTTTCATAGCAAAGAAAGACAACCTGAACGACAGAACAAATCTTCATGTTAAAGTAAGCGCAGGCGCCTAATACCTACTAAAATGTTCGTTTGAGGTATGGAACGGTCTCTTAAAAACATCGGTCGTAAGAAGGCAGTCAATCGTTTGTGATTTGTTCACAATATGATCTCGATAATTAAAAAAAAAGTTATTCCAGACACAAACCAAATAAAGCTTCTGGCGCATCCCTAAATTATTAAATCCTTCCGTTCCGCATTTAATTTTGATCTAATTTTTTCTCACGTTAACTAGATTCTTTCTTGAAAGTGGTATAATTCTAATTGTCCTCGATACTTACGGTCCGTCCATTTATGTTGCTTGCAGTCTGTCCCAATATGGCAACCCTGAATGAGGCATCAGGAGTTCTTACAAGTCCTTACTATCCAAGGCGTTACCCTTCTAAGGAGAAATGCAGCTGGAAAATTACAGCAAGTAAAGGAGAACGCATTGTGTTGGTCATTGAAGACCTTTATATTCGGTCCTGTGGTTCATCTTGCACGTGTGATTACCTTGAAATACAAAATGGCTCTTCCTCTGATGGCATTTCAGGCAGGCGAAGATGTAGATACTATGAAGATCGTGGGATAGTATACCATTCAGCAAAAGATATCCTGAGGTTGACGTTTGTTTCTGATAGTGGTACTGACCGGTACTACCGTGGATTTAAGGCAACTTACATTAAAGTGAAATATACTGCACCAACCACCGGTAAGTTATTTAGAAATCGGCTTTAAACTATAAGTTAAAGGTTTAACTACAGGCGATCAACTTTCAACCAAGTTATATGAAATATCATTGCCTTACAACAGGCTTATAGTAACTGTAATATTCAAATTCTTTATGGAGTAAAACAACCCACAATAAAACGCCGATTAAATGCCGACAATTTTCATTCGCATGGTGTTAAAAGTGTTTGGTAGAAAATCTCCTATTTTTTTTTTTATAATCATCTATTGCAAAGCTTTCGATTTGGTTTTTTGTTTTGCTTTGTCTTTTTTTTGTTTCAGACAGATTACTCATTTATTTTGTGTTATAAAGCTAAAGCATAGTTTATTTCCTCTTGCTGCAGCTTGTACCTCTGGCGAATACCTTAATGGATTTAGTGGATTCTTTTCAAGTCCAAATTTTCCAAATAACTATCCTCAATACAGCATGTGTACCTGGAATATCACAGTTCCCAGCGGGTACATAATTAAACTCAGCTTCCTCTACTTTCGATTGGAGCCACATCAGTACAGTCGCTGCTATTATAATGCTCCAGGATCCCGTGTTACAGTCACAAATGTTACTTCAGATGATGGGTATCAACCGTTCATGCTGTGCGGTCAACAACTTCCAGATCCAGTGTACTCAGTGGGGAATTCAATGCAAGTCATATTCACGTCTCTGAGCAGTCAATACTCAGGGTTTAATGCAACTTACACGGCTATCACTTATAGTTCAGGTACGTGGTATACATTATCAAAACAAAAACAATTACTTTTTATGAAGTTAGATCGATCTCACACTATCAGATAATGTCGGTAATTAAAAGGCGATCAAAAGAATCGACTCCGAAATCATTGACGTATTACTGCTTGAAAATGTAAAAGAGCAAAAGAGGAACACGATTAGATCGGTAAAACTCAACAAGATATTACATTCAGGTATATTTAAAGAACACGTGTATTTCAAGTTTGTCGTCTTTACACTGTACGCAAGTCTGATGCTCTCGAGAATCATCAGTTGCTACGTGGAGATGACAATTTTGTCCGCCCAAGAGGTGTCTTTTAAGGCTAAGAGTCAACAAAGAAAGATCAAATTATCGAAAATACCGTAGCTTAAAGCCTTAAAATAACTAAGATATACGGGATAACATAAACTTGCGCTGGATAAGTATTGTAGTACTATTTAAGATACGGATTTTTCTTGGTGGTGCAGCGGAGTATGGTTAGAATGGTATGATTAGAACGCCAACAATGAGATTTCTCAAAATTGATTTTGAATTTGCATATTTTGTTTTTTTTTCTTATTCATTTGGAACCAATCGATAAATATGTTCATACACCACCGTAGCTCCCTCGAAAACTATACCCGATTCCAGACCAAAATGGGCAAAGTCTATAACCGTTTTTAGACAAAAACGGCGCAAAATCCATACCAATTTCTTTCTACAACTGAGATAATCTGTATCTAGAATGATCTGAATCATCACACGCCGTTTCCCCATTTTCCCTCAGTTCTTCTATCTGTCTCGCTAACCTTGCTTTATAAAGTGAAGATCCTCTCTGGGTCAGGGTCATATATTTTTAGATTTTTATTGCTTGTAGGTTCTTAACCCTGAGAAGAAAATTTCGCATGAAAACATATGTCTAAACTTCTATGTAATCTTGTAGTTGAGAATAAACAGCATAAACAGCTGATCGATCGCGCAAAATCTGATGTTGTACACCTACCTTTCCAACAGTTCCTTCTTATTACCATTTCGATTTATACGGCGGCATTTTAACCAAAACCAAAACTTTAGTGGAGCAACCGTCAATTTTTCTGTATCTCTTCTTCACTGAAGCCAGCAAGAGGAATGTTCCCTCAATTAAGTCCGCCATGTTAGTTAGAGCGACTTTCGTATGACCTTGAAAAATGTTTTTGGTAAGTGTTCGTGATTTGTTTCATCAGCCAATGGCTGAAAAGATCAAAACAAGGACTCTTCGTTTTCCCGCCAAAGAAAACCCTAATATGGAGAAGGCACTGTTCGATTGGCCAATCGTGTTGCAGTATGACGTCAAAGCGAAGCATCGGCTGATTTCTAGAAAGTTCTCGGGCATGCAATCGATCAGTGGAGGTGGTAGTGGAGTTAGCTGTTGCATTCAGGGACTTTGGTCTCTTCTTGTGAAAATTTGGTTTTCTTACAAATTCTGGTGATTAAACAACAATGGAAGCAGTTATGTGTGGCTCATCTTTACACCAAAAGTGCTGAACGAAGATGGAGAGCCCGATTCCGTTACCGATGTGGTGACGCCGCTTACTACGCTGGCGAGTTTATTCGTGAATAGTGTCCTTCTTGTCCTCGAAAACGAGTAAGAATTTTAGTTTCCTTTTTTGTCGTGTCATGTGGGACGTTAGACTATGTATCCCTTTTAGTCGATTGTGAGATGAATTAGAAGTCAAGAAAATTTTAAACGCTTTCCACTTGAAGCGCCTTTGACCAGACTTTGATCACGTGACTTTGTTGATGGTGACGTTTTTGGGCTCTCCATCTGACAATATTTTTTCTCGTGTCCTTTAATTGAAAAACCCGAAAATTTCATTATGTCAGACGCGTCAAATGTTAAACGATTTTGCCGAAGGTGCAAAGCACATGGTTTTAAAGCTGGAATACATTCAGCATGCCCTTTTAAATGTTGCAAGTGCGCGGAGTGTGAGAAGATTGCAAAACACAACGAAATGGCGCGAGAGCGAGCTCGAAAAAGACGTGCCGACGAGCTGGCCGGACCATTGCTACCCTCAAGCAGCGTTGACCTGACTATTGAGCAAGTCATCCAACTTGCAAACAAGAACTCGGGTACTGAAGTGGCGAAAAAAAAGATGTCCACAACTGCCCTTAAAGCCGGTATGTTGTCAACCTCGTGATCTTTTGATCCAATTTTTTGTTAATTTACCTTTCCAACTATTTTAGTTACTCTTAAGGTATCTTATTGCCTTTGAAAGTACCGTTTGTATTTGAAGTAAACCTTTTTAAAAATCTTGGACAGGAAAATTTGTTGTTACAGTAATTTGTTGCACTTTGGCTTGTACATGAAATTCTCGTGAATGACACACAAATTATTTGACAGATTTCCCGATGTTGCCTAAAATACATTCTCAGAATAGCTTTTACAGTGCAGTTTTGCGATTTCATTAATGTTAAAATTTCACATTTTTATTAGTAATGCTTCTCTAACAATTTTGTTATCAAGTCAGGGCACTGAATGAGAGAAAGGATCAAATTTCAGTAGTTTTCTTTGACATCTGGGACGTCACTATTTTCATTGCTTGTGTACTTATCAGCGGCCATCGTGTAAAGCCATGACAAATTTTTCCCACTTATCTGGCTTCTCATCAACACTTACTAATAAAGTGTGATATGGTATTGTTAAAAATTAAATTTGCTTAAAAAGTAATACAGTAAAACCAACAACTAGAGACGGTCTAAGAACCTGGATTTTTCTAAGTTAGCCTAAACAGGATCCCATATAAATGGTAGTTAGTTTAAGGTTTTAAATTAGTCCTCGCCTTTCATGACTGGGGTGATTTTCACACGCGCTTGCGTTTCGCTCGCTCTACTATCTCTGAGAAAAAAATAGGGATTACTCATAGTCTCTTCTTATATAGGTTCTTTCTGAAAAAAAAAGATGCAATATAGCTAAGAGTATTCAGTGGTTCAGCTTTTTCCTTACATAAAAGCTGCAAACCATAACATTGCAGTTGGAGTGTTAAGGCACCCGTGTCTCCCCACAAACACCATTTGTGGGTGCGATGAAGTATAAGTTCCCCAAAAAATCCTGCATGGGGAGCTAAGAAAATAAGAGCCTGATTCACATTTTAGGCTGAACAGGTTCCTGTATACAGGGTGCTTAACTGGCAAAATTTGAGCCTAACAGGTTCTTAGTCTCAGGGTCTTACTGTTATTATTCTTATGGGTTATGCATTGTTCATTTCTACGTGTAAACCATCCCCTTCCCCTGGGAATTTGTAAGTTTTATTACTTGGCAGTCTATTCCCCACCTCAAGGCATACAGAAAAAGACAATTTCTCACCCCTGCACTCCTCATTAACCACACATAACATTGTTTTGGGTACAGGATAAATGTTTCTAAGGTTTTCTATTTCATAAAAACACTAGACTGAGATCTCTGTTTTGCAAGCCGGGCATCCATATTTATATACAGTCTATTTAAGTTGTCTTGTTATATAGATAAATTCACTTAAGAAATATTTCTTTGTTGGTGACGAAAGCCATCCATCCAAGTATGCGTCATATGCACATTGGTTCTACAATAAAAATTTCGTGGTTCAAACAATCTTGAAAAGGTCTTGAATTTTAGTAGTCGTCTTGAAAAGTCCTTGAATGTGGTTTAGGTCCTTGAAAAGAAATAGATTTCTTTAGTAGGTCTTAAAAGTCCTTGAAATTCACAACTTTGTCTACGCATACACCATTTTCTGTAGAGTTAGATTTTATTTTGCCGAGGAAAATTTGGCTCATCTTCATAGGCAGAAAGAACCTGTAAAATTCACGGCCAACGTACAAACATTTTTAGTAAAAGGACAATGTTTTATTTATTATCAATATTATTTTAAATGACTCCATGACGTGTTTTAGCCAATAGGGTGATCAAAGGGGGTTAAAGACCTTGAAAACTGTAAGTTGTCCTTGAAAAATCCTTGAAAAGTCCTTGAAGTTTGTGTGTCTGAAGTTGTAAGAACCATGAAGATATAAGCATACCTTTCAGAATACAGATTTTACTTTTGAGTGGTTATTTGTTTCTAACCAGACTGCAACAAATTCTTGAGATTTCCCCAGGAAAGAACAGTCTTAGGAGTCTTCTCCGTGCAGTCTGGCACCATCATGTCAACTCAGAAATGACATAATTCACAAGAACAACAAAAATGTGATTTTTGATTTCCCTGCCCCCTATCCCCGGGACAGGACCGCTTCAAACAATTCCCCCCTCAGGCCTGAAGGGCTGGACTTGTCTTAGGGGTTGACAGGAGGGATGTTGACACATTGAATTGAACCATGCAATACCCTCTCAGAAATCCAACGAAAAAAAGAACACATGACAGGTAAATTGAACTGATGTGACTTGGTCCAAATTTAACAATACATTAAATTTATTGTGTATATATGTATATACTGTTGTTTAGAGAAACAGAAAAGCAGAAGACTTGAGATGTCGAAATATGATCTGTTTGTTAACAACTTTATGAGCTCTTTGAGTGAAGCAGACAAGTTGAAGAGCCCACTTTCCAACATGGCACGTGCCACCAAGGCCTGGATGGAAGAAAGGCAACATACCATAAGCGGTCGTGTAAAGAACACAAGTGCAAGGCAAGGAGATGAATTAAACGCCCTGGGGCTAACTGAGTACAGTGATGTGGAGCACGTGAACCTGGGACTTCCATCCTCACTTGGTTCAGAACTTCAGAATACTGGTTCAGGACTTCCATCAGCTCATGGCTCTGGTGATGAGAGTGCTGCTCTTTTGGTTGACATTTCCCCCCAGCTGTCACCTCCACATTTGGAAATGCACTTGACAAGTGCAAATGAGGAGGTAGAGAATGCTGCTCTTTTGGCCAACATTTTCCCCCAGCTGTCACCTCCACATTTGAAAAAGCACTTGACAAGTGCAAATGGGGAGGTAGAGAAAGCAATTGATGCCATTCTCCTGGAAAGTCCCTCTCAAAATATGGTAAACAACAGCAACTTAAATGTCCTCGTGCAAATGTTCCCGCAGTTTAAACAAGAGGGCATTGCTAAAGCTTTGCAGTCGTGTGATAATAAGCTGTATGATACTGTGGATCTACTTTTGAAATTATTACCTGTCAGTGAGGAGAGCAAGAGAAGGGATTCCCCGGTAATATCTTTTTCCCAGACTGTTACTAGAGCAGTCAGTAACATTCCTGATACTGATCTAAATCCTTTTGCTGTGGCCTTGAGCAGCACATCCACTGCCTCGGGTTCAAGGAAAGCTGCATTCTGTAAGCGCTGTGGCCACCATTTATCAGGGAGTGTCATGGGAGGTCTCTGCCCAAACCCTGCATGTGGCCAACCATTTAAACCAAAGTTGAGGATGTAAGACAAACAACCAAGGAAAAGAATAGAGGCATGTGTTTTTTTATGCATCCAGTAAGTGAGTTAAGTTATATAGGCAATGTTGCAAAGCAACATTTACAAAATCTTATGACATCAGTATGAAACAGGCCTTTTGCAACAAAAATGATGGTCACCTGATTGTTCTCTTATCTGTGAAAATGAATTCAAAACAAATACTTTTTGGAAAACTATTTTTAACAGAAGTTGATTTAAAGCATTTTATGATTAGCGAACATATAAATTGTCAGACCTGTATCTCAAAAGTAGCAATTGCTGTAGTCTTGAAAATTAGAAGGATCTTCATGTGGGAAGAACTCTTGCTATTCAACCATCATTATTTTAGGGGTCTTCAAAAAAAAATTATATTTCTCAAAGTAATACAGGCTAGACCTTGTGACTCGATACATGACCTTGTAATTCATTACAGGTTAAGACCTTCACAATATCTCAGCATCGTACAGCATTGGTCTGGAAATGGGTGTCCTTGCTAATATTCGAACATACTCTTTCCATTTTTGAAAGTTAGATTACTCTAGCTTCAAGGCTCTACTAAGGGAAATCAGTCATGTGATCAACAAAGGGCCTATAGTCTCAGCAACTTGACACAAAGTCATAAAAAAATATTTTGTTCCTTTGAACTCTGTTTAGGAGTACCAAATTGTTCTTGGTGTGAGACCAATACAGGCTGCAGACTGGTGAGCAAACGATGTTGTGAAATGGTCTTAAAACATGTCAAAACTACTAGTATTTTGAGACTTTAAAAGAGACAGTAAACTGTGTAGAGATAGGGATAAATCTGAGACATTTCACAGCATTGTTGTCTTGTCTACCTGCAATTGCTGCCCATCAGTGTCATGAAACTATTTGACAATGTTTTAAAACGATGCATAAATCATGGCACAGTGTGCCAATGCCTTCAGGTCTAAGGGTTATCATGACATATACAAATATGGCCAATGTGGTAAATTTGTAACAAAACTGTAATCTACAAATTCTTTTCAAAAAGGACTAAAAATACAGTTATAAGGGTCATTGTATGTTCAATTCTTGCCAATGGCATACATGCCCAAAACCCATCTGAGTGTCCTCAATGATGCCTGTTGTGCAAGCTATTCCAATATTTGGCACTGTATCTCTGTTGTTTGTAACCTTGATGATTGTCTTACATCTTCAAAGTCAACTTTGAGGCTACCAAGGTTTGGATTGTATTCACAATAAGAAAGCCACTGATCGGTAATAAAGCAAGGCATTTTATTGAATTTATGACCAAAAATTAAAACAATAATTATGCCACTTGTTGCACTGAAAACTTCATCATAAGTATTATTACACTCTTTTGAGGCAACACTTTCTGTAAACTTGACTTCATTAGGGCGATTTTTATATGACTTTAAATGATTATGTGAAGCAAAACAGAAACAACAAACAAATGCCAGTGGAGCAATTTGATTGGTGTATCAAAAAAGTACAAAGTTAACATACATGGCTTTTGGTATGCAAATGCATGATGAGAAACATTGTTGAAAGTAATTTTCCACAACTTCAGGCAACAAAAGCTTACAAAAAGTGTTGAACCTGGTCAGATGTTAGGATGCCAGACTGGAGGGTAAAATATGATTCAGAAGAAATTTATAAGTTTGAGCCAACAATTGCGGCAACATTGGCTGCATTAAAATTCATATTGGAAGTAACATATTATTATTAACATTTTTTTATTTACTAATTACTAACTGAAGGGGTCATTACATGGATATTCACTGGTACTTTAAAAAGGCTTAATACACATTTGTGTCAATAGCATTCGCAGTGCTGTCAACTCTCCTGGAAAATTCTGGAGAAATCTCCCTTTCTCCAGATTAGAGAATGAAATCTCCCGGGTAATCATTGAAGTATGTAGCCTCGACTTTCCAACAATACAATTTCAACTATTTTGCATATTGTTTGAGCTATTTTAATGTCAACATAGAACATTTCCTCATGACCTCCAGTATGCTATTGTTAATAATCTGATTGGTTTTTGTGAGTTTTGTGTCATCACAAATTTGGTGACAATTGGAGTCAACGAGTAGTTTTTGCCCAAATGATGTCATTTGGGGGGTTGACAGCCCAGCATTCAAGCACTGAAACTATCACAAGTGCTCTTGGCTTAATGAATGGCCAGGATGGTTTGACGCTTTAAAAAAATAACAATAATACTTTACTTATATAGCGCCTTTTCCAGCTATGTCTAATAGCACTTTACAATTTATTACAAAAATTACAAAAAATAATAACAAAATTACAAATATTGTCCAAAAATTTATTTATTCAAAAAATTAAATTCAATGAAACGAACAGGATGCAATTTTGTCAAGTTCCTCCTGTTTCTTTTAGAAAGATTTGCTGTTCATTCAAAAGTTTACCTGATATTATCTTTCAAGCATAACAATAACACAATTTTGCCCAAGAAGATTATAATACCCATGTCATAGCGCACAATTCACAAACTTTCAAGTGACATTTGCTAGTTACAAGTTATATTATTGTGAAAGTGCCAAATGATAGACTAAAACAAAATTGTAATAATTGTCACTTATAATTGGCATCATATTGTGTAAATATTTACAACTTTGTACAAATTATGTATCATATGCTTCTGATTAAATTTATAGAACTTGACCAACAACTGGCTTATAGGTTTGATTTAAAAGAAAGGATTCAGGTTATTTTTCATAACCAGACTTTGTGCAACAAAATTGTACTGGGTAGATCGGTTGAATGTTAGTTTGTTACTGTGCATTCAATAAATTATCGGAGAATCGTTTTAAATGCTTAAGTTTGTTCTTATAGTACCCGACCGGCTAATAATCTTCTTTTCGAGGGGTTGCCGTATTGGTAAATAATAATAATCATAAATACAGCAAGAATGACACCCAAAACATACAAGCTAGTGGTCTCTTCAATCCTGGCCTCGACCTACAGTATATAGTCTTAAACAAATAAGTTAAGCTTAAATACGTACCGTGGTCGACTAGTCAAAAGAACATTTTGACAACACTGAACCCAGAGCTCAAGCAAGTATATGCCGATTAATTTACTTTTCTACACTCAGTCCAGCATCAACACTTGCCTCGGTATTAAAGTACTGTAGCCATAGCGTCTATTGAACAAATTCTTACAAAACCACAGTGCGTTCTAGAAATACCTTCTTGAAAGTAAGTATGCGATGTAAAATGAACGATTTTGGTGTAAGATGTGCTGGATCGAATAAGTGGCTACGTATTACGTAAAAACAGTTACTACGGAATGAGGGTGAATAACAAAACTGTTTTGTTAATTAAATGAAATTACACTTAGAATTGCACTTGCCAGCTTCTCCTGTAAAATGACTGTACCACTGGAACTGTTACTCCTGCGAAAGCATTTACAACGCTTGCCATTCCGTAAGCACGAATGGAACCCGGAGTCTTCAGTGCATTGGCTTTCACGATGCTGAAAACGCTTTCAATGGGATTTAAGTCAAAGGAGTAAGTAGGCATTTTGACGAGGGTTATGTTCTTGCGCGCCAAAACATTCTGCACAGCAACGTCGTTGTGTATCGAGGCATTGTCAAGAACCAGAAAACTATCTCTTGGTAAGTAGGGTAAGAAGTGATACTCGATGGCATTTGTTATGGAAACTGCATTGAAGCTACCGGGAACTGGGTAGCAATTAACAATTCCTTCGTTGTAACCTACCACTGCAAAGGCCGATATTTTTTCTCTTACATCTCGTTTTGGCTCTACACTCGGAAGGACGTCACCAATACTGCACCAACCTGAAGTTCGTACATCAGTGAGCTTGTTAAAGGCCGTCTCGTCTCCGAAAAACAGTTTTGTTGGATCTTTTCGGTTCCGCCACTGGATGTAAGCTTGTCTTCTTACCAAGTTGTACGGTGTAAATCGCTCTTGTGGGACTTTAGTTGACTTGTGCTTTGTTAAATTGAGATCATGCAGTGTCCTGCAAATAACCGGTACCGACGGAACTTCGTGTGGTAACAAGTTCAGGTCAGCTCTCAGTCTGCCTTGCATTTCTTCCAAGTACAAAAAAGGGTTCACGAAAATCATAGCCTCCAGATAGGCAACCATAAAAGGTTGCATCTTGCTAGCTGGCCTCCCTCTTGCTCCAGCTTGACAATCACCGGTCGCAATAAACTTTTCACAAATTGCCCGTGCGGTGTTGTAACAAACGCGGTTTTCTCGTGCACTGACCGCAAAACTTCCACTTGTTGAATAATCTGCCAAAATCTGATACCTTTTTTGGATAGGGTACGCAGCACCAAATTTGTAAATTCCTTCTGAAGCATTTACCCTCCAGTCTGGCATCCTAACAGCTGCCCAGTTTCAACACTTTTCCAAGCTTTTGTTGCCCGAAGTTTTGGAAAATTACTTTCAGAATTGCAGTTTACACGAGCGTTCGCTTAACCAATCAAAAGCCAGGCGCGTTTGTCTGTCCGTTCGATAAACCAATCAAATCGCTCTATTTCCGTTCGTTTGTTGTTTCTGTTTTGTTCGCGCGTTTTCATTTCAAGGTCATACGAAAATCGCTCTATTTAGGTACCTTTCGCTCCGATGACGCGATGACAACGAGGACGTCGTCAAAAAAGCAATAGGTTTACAAGGCAAAACAACAACTTTGTGCGTGCATCACATTTTTTTTCTACATTTCTTTTTATTGGGGACGTAAACAAGCGACGACCAAAATTTATTTCTCTTTCGGAACTTGGAAAGGGATCCTAGCAATTCAACTCCAGGGGATTCGCTTACTTTTGATAAAGAAAATGGGTAGGAATAATCGCAATAAAGGCTGAAAGAACATAAATTCACTTTTTAAGTGACGTTTTTGCTGCCATCGCCTCGTCGGATCGTAAAGTCCCTATTTTAAATTTAAAGATCTCACATCTATGCAACTTCCGGTTTTTTTTTTTTCTGAAATCCGAGTATTAACGAATTTCTTTGAGGCGCTTTCCATTCAACCCAAAATTTTGAAATTTTCGGTTGGTACATCAAATGGAACGGGCCGGTTTGATTTGGTCTGACCGGAACATTCGGGACCAGCTTTGAAGGTGGTCCTCTTTCACCGGTCTGGTTATTTCGGTCGGTAGGACCGAAATGTCCCTTTCCATTTGACAAAAAAAAAATGAGGAGGAGGAGGAGGGAGGAGGAGGAGGAGGATTGAGGAACGAAAATAATAAAATTGTGGAGGAGGAGGAAAGTAAAAAAAAATGAAAAGGAAAGGGGTGAGTAAAACATTGTTTGCAGTGTAAAAAAGAGCTAGTTGGCCTTTGCCCTCATTAATATGCACGATTTACCTGCCAAAAATCAGTGAACCGGAACCAGGACAATCGCAGCAGCAGGAAATAGAACTTGCATAATTACGTTACGTCTCAGTGATTTTAAGTCAGAGACAAGTTTGACTTTACTCCTCAGGTACTATGAATTAACCAATGAAAACTTTTCTTATTTTCTAACTAACCAATAGAAAACGAAGACGTTTATCGACCTTAAAGTAACTAGAAAACCTAAACCAACTTAAAATAGCACACGACCTTATCTTAATGAGATTCCTGCGCATTTTATTCATGAGATCAAGACAATAGCCTATGACGTCAGCGACGTTAGTTTATTCCCCCCCACCTTAATGAGATTCCCCCCCAAAAAACCGGAGTAACCGGTCCCTCCTATACTACTATAGTATAGATACAATATATACTACTGTACTACTATAGTAGTATAGGAGGGATGTTTTAGGCCTCTTTTTTGGGGAGGATTCTCATTAAGGTGGGGAGGAATACATTAACGCCGATGACGTCATAGGCTATTGTCTTCATCTCATGAATAAAATGCGGTGGATTTAATTAAGTATACTGGTTTGACCGGTTTGTCAGGTTCTATTTTTAGCCTGGTTGATATAACTTAGGATTTTTAGTTACTTTAAGGTCGATAAACGTCTTCGTTTTCGATTGGTTAGTTAGAAAATAAGAAACGTTTTTATTGGTTAATTCATACTGTCTGAGGAGTAAAGTCAAACTTGTCTGTGACTTAAAATGACTGAGACGTAACGTAATTATGCACTTCCAATTTCCTGCTGCTGTGATTGTCCTTGTTCCGGTTCACTGATTTTTGGCGGGCAAATCGTGTATATTAAAGAGGGCAAAGGCAAACTAGCTCTTTTTTGCACTGCAAGCAATGCTTTACCTACCCCTCTCCTTTTTATTTTTTATTTCCCTCCACCACCACCACCACCACCGCCGCCGCCACATTTCTGTTGTTTTCCCTCCACCACCACCACCACCACCACCACCACGGCCACCACATTTCTATTGTTTTTCCTCCACCACCACCACCACCACCGCCACCACATTTGTATTGTTTTCCCTCCACCACCACCACCACCACCGCCACCACATTTGTATTGTTTTCCCTCCACCACCACCACCATCACCACCACGGCCACCACATTTCTATTGTTTTTCCTCCACCACCACCACCACCACCGCCACCACATTTCTATTGTTTTTCCTCGAAAGGCCAAAGAGGCCAAAATCAGGCCTAAAAGGCCTAGAAGACCAAACTTGGAGGAAAAACAATAGAAAAGAGGAGGAGAGGGAGGAGGAGGAGGAGGGAAAAGAATAAAAATGTTACGGTGGTGGTGGTGGAGGGGAAACAATAGAAATGTGGCGGTGGTGGTGGAGAGAAAGAAAAAAAAATGTGGAGGAGGAGGAGGGAAAACAATGACGATTCTACATCGACCCTACATCGACCCTACATCGACCCCACATCGACCCTACATCGACCCTACATCGACCCCACATCGACCCCACATCGACCCTACATCGACCCTACATCGACCCCACATCGACCCTACATCGACCCTACATCGACCCCACATCGACCCCATATGGACCCTACATAGACCCTACATCGACCCCACATCGATCCTATCAAAACAATAAAAATGAGGAGGAGGAGGAGGGAAAACGATAAAAATGAGGAGGAGGAGGAGGAGGAGGGTGGTGGTGGTGGTGGAGGGAAAACAATAGAAATGTGGCGGTGGTGGTGGTGGTGGTGGAGGGAAAACAACAGAGATGCGGTGGCCGTAGCGGTGGTGATGGTGGAGGGAAAACAATAGAAATGTGGTGGCGGTGGTGGTGGTAGTGGTGGAGGGAAATAAGAAATAAAAAGGAGAGGGGTAGGTAAAGCATTGCTTGCAGTGCAAAAAAGAGCTAGTTTGCCTTTGCCCTCTTTAATATACACGATTTGCCCGTCAAAAATCAGTGAACCGGAACAAGGACAATCACAGCAGCAGGAAATTGGAAGTGCATAATTACGTTACGTCTCAGTCATTTTAAGTCACAGACAAGTTTGACGTTTATCGACCTTAAAGTAACTAAAAATCCTAAGTTATATCAACCAGGCTAAAAATAGAACCTGACAAACCGGTCAAACCAGTATACTTAATTAAATCCACCGCATTTTATTCATGAGATGAAGACAATAGCCTATGACGTCATCGGCGTTAATGTATTCCTCCCCACCTTAATGAGAATCCTCCCCAAAAAAGAGGCCTAAAACATCCCTCCTATACTACTTCGGGTCTATGCAACCAGAATGTACCGATCCATTTAGCTCGTAAATTTCCGGTATTTCAAGTCGGAATTTTTGTTGAATGGAAAGCGCCCTTGGTTTTTTGGGCTCCATTTTCGCGGAAGAAAGCTCCCTTGCAAGAGCCAAACATGTACGGTGAACAGTCGAGTTTGGAGGTAAACGTCTTCGTATAAGAAGATTACGACAGCAACGGAATAGATGCTGGCCTCTTGTTGGGCACAAAATTATTGTTTTGTGTCAAATCACAGAGAAGCCTTCGAATAAGTCGTGGAACTGGTTCGTTAAGAGTAGCATTCCAGAGGCTCTCTCGCCCGTTCTTGAAAACTTTTGCCGCCGTTTTTCTTGACTCAACTGACCGACACTGGGTCTCCGAGGATGCTTCTACCAAAGTAATGAAAATAATCTTTACAAGTGCCCACGAACATATTTCTCATAGTTCATGTTGAGTTGTTTGTGAATTTTCCTAATGTAGCTGTTGTTCACATGGGCTTTCATAGCAAAGAAAGACAACCTGAACGACAGAACAAATCTTCATGTTAAAGTAAGCGCAGGCGCCTAATACCTACTAAAATGTTCGTTTGAGTTATGGAACGGACTCTTAAAAACATCGGTCGTAAGAAGGCAGTCAATCGTTTGTGATTTGTTCACAATATAATCTCAATAATTTAAGAAAAAGGTTATTCCAGACACAAACCAGAAACAGCTTGTGGCCCATTCCTAAATTATTAAATCCGTTCGTCCTGCATTTGGTTTTGATCTAATTTCTTCGCACGTTAACTAGATTCTTTCTTGAAAGTGGTATAATTTTAATTGTCCTCGATACTTACGCTCAGTCCATTTATATGGCTTGTAGTCTGTCCCAATATGGCAACCCTAAATGAGACATCAGGAGTTCTTACCAGTCCTTATTATCCAAGGCGTTACCCTCCTAACGAGAAATGCAGCTGGAAAATTACAGCAAGTGAAGGAGAACGCATTGTGTTGGTCATTGAAGACCTTAATATTCGGTCCTGTGGTTCATCTTGCACGTGTGATTACCTTGAAATACAAAATGGCTCTTCCTCTGATGGTATTTCAGGCAGGCGAAGATGTAGATACTATGAAGACCGTGGGATAGTATACCATTCAGCAAAAGATGTCCTAAGGTTGACGTTTGTTTCTGATAGTGGTACTTACTGGTACTACCGGGGATTTAAGGCAACTTACATTAAAGTGAAATATGTTGCACCAACAACCGGTAAGTTATTTAGAAATCAGCTTTAAACTGTAAGTTAAAGGTTTAAGTGCAGGGGATTAACTTTCAACCAAGTTATATGAAATATTATTGCCTTATATAGTAACTGTAATATTCAAATACTTTACGGAGTAAAACAACCCACACTAAAATGCCGATCAAATGCCAACAATTTTCTTTCGCATGGTGTTAAAAGTGTTTGGTGGAAAATCTGCTATTTTTTTTTGCTAACTATCTATTGCAAAGCTTTCGATTTGGTTTTTTGTTTTGCCTTGTCTTTTTTTGTTTCAGACAGATTACTCTTTGATTTTGTATTATAAAGCTAAGTCCTTGCTTTTTTCCTCTTGTTACAGCTTGTACCTCTGGCGAATACCTTAATGGATTTAGTGGATTCTTTTCAAGTCCAAATTTTCCAAATAACTATCCTCAATACAGCATGTGTACCTGGAATATCACAGTTCCCAGCGGGTACATAATTAAACTCAGCTTCCTCTACTTTCGATTGGAGCCACATCAGTACAGTCGCTGCTATTATAATGCTCCAGGATCCCGTGTTACAGTCACAAATGTTACTTCAGATGATGGGTATCAACCGTTCATGCTGTGCGGTCAACAACTTCCAGATCCAGTGTACTCAGTGGGGAATTCAATGCAAGTCATATTCACGTCTCTGAGCAGTCAATACTCAGGGTTTAATGCAACTTACACGGCTATCACTTATAGTTCAGGTACGTGGTATACATTATCAAAACAAAAACAATTACTTTTTATGAAGTTAGATCGATTTCACACTATCAGATAATGTCGGTACTTAAAAGGCGACCAAAAGAATCGACTCCGAAATTATTGACGTATTACTGCTTGACAATGTAAAAGAGCAAAAGAGGAACACGATTGGATCGGTAAAACTGAACAAGATATTACATTCAGGTATATTTAAAGAACGCCTGTATTTCAAGTTTGTCGTCTTTACACTGTACGTAAGTCTGATGCTCTCGAGAATCATCAGTTGCTACGTGGAGATGACAATTTTGTCCGCCTAAGAGGTCTCTTCAGAGTCAACATAGAAAGATCAAATTATCGAAAATAACGTGGCTTAAAGCCTTAAAATAACCAATTTCTTTCTACAACAAGATAATCTGTATCTAGAATGATTTGAATCATCTCACGCCGTTTCCCCATTTTCCCTCAGTTCTTCAATCTGTCTCGCTAACTTTGCTTTATTTAGTGAAGAGCCTCTCTGGGTACACCTACCTTTCCAACAGTTCCTTCTTATTACCATTTTGATTTATACGGCGGCATTTCAGCCAAAACTTTAGTTGAGCAACGGTCAATTTTTCTATATCTCTTCTTCACTGAAGCCAGCACGAGGAATGTTCCCTCAAGTAAGTCTGCCATGTTAGTTATTAGGTACCTTACGCTCCGATGACGCGATGACAACGAGGACGTCGCCGTCAAAAAAGCAATAGGTTTACAAGGCAAAACAACAACTTTGCACGTGCAGCACACTTTTTCCTTTATTTCTTTTATTGAGGATTTAAACAAGCGAGGACCAAAATTTATTTTTATTTCTGAACTTGGAAAGGGATCCTTGCAATTCAACGCCAGGGGTTTCACTTGCTTTTGAAAAAGAAAATGGGTAGGGATAATCGCAATAAAGGCTGAAAGAATATAAGTTCACATTTTTTAAAAGTGACGTTTTTGCTGCCATCGCCTCATCGGATCGTTAAGTCCCTATTTTAAATTTAAAAGTCTCACATCCATCTAACTTCTGGGTTTTCTTTTCTGAAATCCGAGTATTAAAGAATTTTTTTGAGGCGCTTTCCATTCAGACCAAAATTTTGAAATTTTCGGTTGGTACATCAAATGGAACATACCCTTTTGATTTGGTCTGAGCGGAACATTCGGGAACAGCTTTGAAGGAACTCCGCTTCAAAACGCACTGCGCATGAGCACAAAATTTAACATCCGGTCAGCTTTTTATTTCCGGTGTAGTATATAAACCAAATGCGTAAGCATAACTTTGCCGTCGCGCCGAGTTTGAAAGCAAAAAGGGGGCGAAAAAACTCACTTCATTCGATAGCTTATATATTTTTCTTTTGTCAAACTTTTGCACCACATGGTTATCTGGTTGCATCAACGGTGAAAAGGTCAGCGCTCATTAACATCAGTCGAAAGGCCCTCTTATCTTCGGTCGGGTTTCGTAAACGTATGACGTCATGCTCGCCTCGAAGTTTAATATGCTGATTCATCTGCACTTCGATCGTCTATATCCGAGATTTTGTCCCACTTTTTCGATCATTCCTCAATTGATTCCAATCAATTCAAACAAGACGGTGCCACTGCCTCCGTTTAAAGGATGTTTTGATGTTTCAAGCCTCTTCTTCCTCCGCGGGGAAAAGGACCTTTCAGTGGACGTTACGGAATAACATCCTTTGAATGGCCCTAGATCACCAGGCTGTGTATCTAGGTGACAATTATACATCATCACTTTCCTTATTGAACACATAATGTGTACATATACAGTGTAAAAATCGCTACACTTGAGGAGAAGGATCAATATTGTTATTTATTATCCCACTATTATGTCATTTACCATATAAGGTCAAAAGAATGCGCAAAATATGAGGCGGTAATAATAATACTATTTAATAATATTTCTGTCTGATTTGGTTAAAATGACTGGTCACTAGGTTTTCGCCTGGCACCGGGCACAGTGTGCCTTAAAGCCTCTTCGGCTGTAATTGTTCCTTCAACTTCTTTACAGTAAAGGCATGTCATTCTTGCAAAAAAGAAAATGCTCTCTCATTTGATCAAGTAGAGCAGATGCTATTTAATTTCATGAAGCCAAAACAAACATGGAAAACTAATTATACAAAAGTAAGAGTGTTTTTCCTTGTTTGATCATCATTAAACTTCCCTTCAGTTTTCTTGTGCATTATTGGCTGTGTGATTTGACCGGTGAGTCGATTTTTGGTGCACTCTTGATCCTCCTTTCTTCCTCTATATGTTAATTTGTTTTCTTATTTAGCATCAAAGTGTTGACCCAATTACTCCGGAATTATGCTGTTTGTGAAAGGCATCTGTTCAACCAAAGTGCCCCATACAGTGGCAGGAGGGGGCCTGGTCATCCAGACCCTGAGATAAGGGGGGGCGGGCGGTCTCCAAAAAGATTTTCTTCGGCCCTTTGGGCCTCAGTTTGGTCTAAAAATAAGGGGGCCGAACCTCCCGGGCACCTCCCCTAGATCCGCCACTGCCATAGAGAGAGGAGTAATTGCTATAGCTATGATCTATCATCTGGGCAACTATTCTGCAAAGAATTTTAGGTGTGATTTGACCGATCTATATGGATGTTTGTTACCAAGAAAAGATGTCTTTACTTACAATAGTTTGAATTAATCGAGATTTTTAACATAGAAATTAATTGCTGTGAACCCAGATTAGTGTCTGTTAGTAAGAGGTGCATCTAAGCTTATAGGACGTGTCAGTTAACGGAGGTTCTGTACAGTACCTGATGGAAATTGGGATTTTTTCCACTGCTCAAGTTCTGTACAAACTAAATGTCATACGTGTTAATGCTACCAACAGTAGTTTAAGAACATGAGTGATGTTCAGAATACTGAAAGTTTAAAAATATTTCTTTGTCTAACAATGTAAATTATAATAATTATAATCATTACTATTGCATTATTATTGTATCAATTACAGTGAAACCTGTATTAAGCAGGCACCTTCGGGACCTTCCCAAGTGCTGCTTAATAGAGGGTGTCTGCTTAATAAAGTTTTAAAAATTGCACAATGTTTGTTAACGATCAACATTTAACGGTTACTCTGTACTGTGAAAAAGTTGCATGTTGTTAAAAAAGCTATCGTGAGTTCAAGTTCATTACTTTTCATTACCAACTTTAATTTGTTTGTAAATGCAAAAACATTAACTGACTTTAGGACTACTTTTGGGGACTTGCCCCCACCCCCCTTCCCTACCACCACTGCAGCCATGTTTCTCAACCCAAAATTGGTCAAGAGCAAATGTTAAGATTTTATTGAACACCAGCTGTAGCATCCAGGGCGCACGTTTTCTACCCTCCGACGACTCAAGAAGCACGATGAAGCAGGATTGTTTTAGCCTTTGTTTGAACAACTGCCTACTGATGCATACCCGGCAAACTGTCCATTGCGGATTCTATGGACACTGTTAAGATCTCAAAGAGGTTTGCTTGTGCCAACGAACTAAGCAAATGACATTTTGGGAAATTGGAGTAGGGCTATCTATGGTCAACGGACCAAGGCGGATCAAGGGGAGGAGCCTGGGAGGCCTGGGCTTCCCACTTATTTTTAGACCAAACTGAGGCCGCGCCCTAAGGGCCGAAAAAAATTTTTTTGAGACCGGGCCCCCCCCCCCTTATCTCAGGGTCTGGATGACTGGGTGCCCCCCACTTATCTGAAGGTGTGGATCCGCCACTGTATAATAATATAGCTACTATACTCACCTGTGCCTCTAAAGCCTTTGCTTGCGTTGTAGTCCTTGTAGAGGGAAATTGCGAGTATTGCGAGTTTCAAAATCTTCGATTAGCTTTGTGCTTCTTCAGCGGATGAAACAGAATATCGATCATCAGACAACTTAGTGCAAGAATGGCTTTCTGTGGTTTCATACTGGTACACTTAGCTTTCTTTTGCTGTCTTGAGTTTCTTTTTCTACTCGTTTTTTTTTTTGTGTGTGAATGCTTTGTGTAGCTGTGTGTGGTGTGCAGTACCTGACCTTTAATATAATCATTTATTAATAACCTAACTGAGGCTGCCCTATCTTTTTAGCCCTCAATGGTTATTATGGGCAGCCTGTACTCTCTCTATATATTTATCTAATTTTTTTGTATCATGTATATCATGTAGGGTACAGCTGGTTACAAATAAAGTTGTTGTTGTTGGGTCTTGTTGTTGTTGCTGCAAGCATTCATTATTATTCGACAGAGACAGACATTACACACGTGGATGATTTTCTATTTTTTATATTCCCGCCAATATTTGAAAAAGTTGTTAAATGGGGCAGCGGTTCATTTGAGTTTTATTTGCTTGTTCGTGTAATTTCTTCATGAATGCCATTCTATCCGGGGACATTCAAGGGATGTTTCTCAATAACATCCGCTGAAAGGACCTTATTGATGCGCTAGGAGGCTTGATCAAGGCGAAACATTAAAACACCCTTTCCAAACAGATGCAGTGGCATCTTCTTGGTTGAATCAATCGAGAGATGATCGAAAAAGCAAGACAAGACCTCGAAACAAACACCAAATCGTCAGACAAATCAGAGTGGACGATCGAAGCGAAGCTTACATGAGTCACAGGGGGAGCCACGAGGCGAACGTGACGTCATAAGTTTACGAAATCCGACCGAAGATAAGAGGGCCTTTCGACGGATGTTAACGAGTGCTGACCCGGTGAAAATGATGTTTGAAGTTTGTACGTCGCTAGCGCTCGACACGACGAATTTTTTTTTACTGCGTTTCTTGCATGCTTGTGGTTTGGCATAAGTTAATTTCGGGGAGAAGGCGATAACTCAGAAAAGAATAGCAAAACTTAGGAAAGAAACCAAAAAAAGACGTCATTATTATCATTAACACTATAACCAGGAAAAAAAAAGTTTAGTCCGTTCAATCGGAGAAAACAAGAACTCAAAACAAAAGATGGGCGAGATTTATTAACATCCTCGACTTTGATGACCGCCGTCACGAATACCCGGCGCTTTCGGTCTATTGAATGATCTTGGCCGGGAAACTAAACATGCTAAAAAACGTACTTTCAATCAAGGAAATGCTTATTTTATTTCTTATTAATTCTTTTACTTGGTTGTTCTTTGGTTGAAGACTTCATTAATTTCAGATTGTGGGGCTCGGCTGCAGCTTCTGCGAACACGAAACTTCCAGCTGCTAAATAAATGGCATGAAAATTTCGACTTCTAAAAGCCATCAAACCAGCTTTCGCTCTCTGATTCTGAGAATGAAAGAATTAAATAAATAAATAAAGTTGTCAACTTGCTGCCAACCTCAACAGTATAATCAAGCTTAAGGTGTTTCGTGGCAATCTACTCAGAAGAGCTTCATTTAAAAAAAAACGAACTCACTGGTAAATAAAACTATAAAGCGATTGTGTGTTGTCGTTTTTCAAATAAAGTCAATAAAGCTTGAAGCGGTGTTTAAGACATAAAGACTGAGAAATTACATACCTGCCAACTCTCCCGGTTTTCCCGGGAGTCTCCAAGTTTTTCATCAAATCTGCCGATCTCCCGGTTAGAGCACCAAATCTCCCGGATGAAATGAACTTTTGAGCATTTCTGTACTTTAGTTGGAAATTTAGTCCATTTTTTCACAAAATTCGAACTTTTTTTATTCATTGTACAGTTTCTGGGACATTTTTGCACATGTTTAGTCAATGACAAAGATTAGTTCGTCATTACAATGATGAAAGCGCATTTTGATCCCATGTACGTCATGCAAGACGTCATATAATGTCCTAGGGCAATTAGTTGGCGCGGCGGGGGGCGGGCGGTGGGGGTGTTGGTGCTGTTGACATTCCGGGATGGGAGGGTGTAGTGCAAGATAGAGAGTCTCCAGATTTTAAATCTCCGGAGACTGGCAGGTGTGAAATTGAGAAACCGAAAATTATAACTACAATACATAAGTTTGCAATGATAACTTTTTATGTCCTAGTTTCAGCCAGGTTAAGCGAAAAATAGCCGTCAAAAACTTTGTTTTCGTGAAAGAAAATCAGTTTACCTGACGCTCAAATTAGCCATATTACGCAAGTTATTATCACCTTACCTTTTTTGAATCTAATCAACTAATTGTTTCAGTGAACTGTACCTTGTTTATCCATAAAAGCAAATTCAATAACTACAAAATAGTCAAAAACACGAGTAGCATAAAGCAGAACAACTGCACCACAAGCTGTACACAGAATGAAGCCGAGCGCGCGGAAGACTTTGATTGGAAAATGTGACTGAAAAAGTGACCGGAAATTATCAACCTGGCGCATGCGTAGACGTTTTGCCGCGGTGTTCTTTGAAGGTGGTCCTGGAAAACGCCCTTGGATTTGTGGGCTCCATTTTCGCTGAAGAAAGCTCCCTTGCAAGAGCCAAACATGTACGGTGAACAGTCGAGTTTGCGGGTAAACCTCTTCGTAAAAGAAGATTGCGAAAACAAAGCGATAGATGCTGGCCTTTTGTTGGGCACAAAATTACTTTTTTGTGTCAAATAATCCCATACAAACCTTCGAATAAGTCGTGGAACTGGTTCGTTAAGAGTAGCATTCCAGCGGCTCTCTCGCCTGTTCTTGAAAACTTTCGAGGATGCTTCTACCAGAAAAAATAATCTGTACAAGTGCCCACGAACATATTTCACATAATTCATGTTGAGTTGTTTGGGAATTTTCCTAATGTAGCTGTTGTTCACATGGGCTTTCATAGCAAAGAAAGACAACCTAAGCAACAGAACAAATCTTCATGTTAAAGTAAGCGCAGGCGCCTAATACCTACTAAAATGTACATGTTCGTTTGAGTTATCGAACGGACTCTTAAAAACATCGATCGTAAGAAGGCAGTCAATTGTTTGTGACTTGTTCACAATATAATCTCGATAATTAAAGAAAGCTTCTGGCGCATCACTAAATTATTAAATCCTGCCGTTCCGCATTTGGTTTTGATCTAATTCCTTCTCAATTTAAGTAGATCCTTTCTTGAAAGTGGTATAATTCTAATTGTCCTCGATACTTACGGTCGGTCCATTTATATGGCTTGCAGTCTGTCCCAATATGGCAACCCTGAATGAGACATCAGGAGTTCTTACCAGTCCTTACTATCCAATTGCAGCTGGAAAATTACAGCAAGTAAAGGAGAACACATTGTGTTGGTCATTGAAGACCTCAATATTAAGTCCTGTGGTTCATCTTGCACGTGTGACTACCTGGAAATACAAAATGGCTCATCAACTGCTGGCATTTCAGGCAGGCGAAGATGTAGATACTATCAAGACCATGGGATAGTATACCATTCGGCAAAAGATGCCCTGAGGTTGACGTTTGTTTCTGATAGTGATACTTACCGGGGGTACCGTGGATTTAGGGCAATTTACATGAAAGCGAAATATAATGCAACAACCACCGGTAAGTTATTAGAAATCGGCTTTAAACGCAAAGTTAAAGGTTTTTGTGCAGGCGATTAGGTGATCAATCTTCAAGCAAGTTATACAAAATATTATTGCCTTAATTATAACAGGCTTGTAGCAACTGTCAACGACAACATTCAACATTCAAATACGGAGTAAAACACCCCAAACTAAAATACCGATGGAATGCCAACAATTTTCATTCGCATGATGTTAAAAGTGTTTGGTGGAAAATCTCCTATTTTTTTATGCTTATCTATCTTTAGATTGAGTTTTTTGTTGTTGTTGTTTTTGGTTCACGGACAGATTACCCTTTGATTTTGTATTATAAAGCTAGTTTATTTCCTCTTGTTGCAGCTTGTACATCTGGCGAATATCTTAATGGATTAAGTGGATTCTTTTCAACTCCAAATTTTCCGAGTGACTATCCTCAATACAGCATATGTATCTGGAATATCACAGTTCCCAGCGGGTACATCATTAAACTCAGCTTCGTCGACTTTCAATTAGAGCCGCATCAGTACATCCCTTGCTATTATAATGCTCAAAATGTCCGTGTTACAGTCACAAATGTTGCTTCAGATGGCCGTTATCAACCGTTCATGCTGTGCGGTCAGGAACTTCCTTATCCAGTGTACTCAGTGGGCAATTCAATGCAAGTTATATTCACGTCTCTGCGCAGTCAATACTCAGGGTTTAATGCAACTTACACGGCTATCACTTATAGTTCAGGTAGGTGGCATATATTATATATAAGACATCAATGACTGAGTTAAGATCCGAAAAAAAAAACATCATCAACAATAACTCGCCTCATAAATGGTAATCCAAGAAAGTCTTGGATTTGGGATTCCATGCCGTGGATTCTGGATTCTAAGTACTGGATTCCGGATGTCAGTGGAATTAAGGCCCTGTTCAGACCCCGAACTTTCCATGAGCCGAACCTAATACATTGAAGTAAGTACATCAAAAGTTTGGCGTCTGAATTAATTAGTAACACCTGTTTCAATTTGGAACGGCCTAGCCGTTCTTTTCGCCTGGTCCGGCCGGGAATTTCGCCTTGGAACAGATTTAATTCAGACGCCGAACTTTTCATGTACCGAACTTAATGTATAAATTATTATAGCGTATTTGGCGTCTGAATCATTTCAGCCGGTCTAAATAATTTGGGTCGGTTCTTAATTCGAATTAGGTTCGGCTTATGAGAAGTTTGGCAACTCAACCGGGCCTTAGATTCAGGATTCCAATCATAAGTAGGATTCTGGACTCTTCGAGTAGAATCTCAAATTCCAAATCCCAGAATTCCGCATTCCGCAAGTAACTTGTTTAAATATCCGATTCCGGTATCCGGATTACCTTACATGAAGGGAAACACAGCCATACACAAACAAACATAAAGAATTACTTTTTATGGAACTAGATCGATCTCTCACTATCAGGCAATTTGGGTACTTACCAGGCGATCAAAAAATTGACTCAGAAAATACCGTCGGTTACATCTAAGCGTGGACAGCAGACAAAAAAACATTTTCTAATAGGGTGCCAGACATGGCGTATTTGCCACCAAACACTTGGGGCCGATTATTTACACGAAGTCTAAGTTAAACAGTGTTTAAGGTCAAGCTGCAATTTAGACGTTGTCTCGATAAACAAAGGTTAAACCATGTTTGAAATGCATTATCAAAACGTTACTGAGCCGTGTTTTTTCCAGTCAGTGGTTAAACAATGTCTCAAAAGGAAATGTATTGTCTGAGGGGGTTATTCGTATGTACATTTAATTCCCTGTTGGAAGTAACGACTCAATATGGTCGGCTCTAAATCTGGTCGAAAAACCAATTTTAGCAAAGAAGAAAAACTTTTTATGGCGGCATTGGGAAGAGTATTTCCAGAAGCAAAAAATAAAGGATACGACAATAAAAGGTTTCAAAAATCCAACTCTCAAAATCAAAACGGTATCAAACGGGAAATGAATTAGATCCAAGGATGCCGGAGGCGGCTGAAACTCCAATTCAAGAAAGAACACGATTTGCAAAGTCGTGAAGCAAGAAAAACTAGTGGAAGAAAAGCTTTTGGTGATCTTGAAGTTATTCGAAGGAAAGAAGCAAATGTCACGAAAAAGGACAGAAAAGAAGGATAGTCAGGAGTACCGCAGTAATTTTCGAACGCCCCCGCTAAAACGAAACTCTCTCTTAATAGATGTTAGGTTCTCAGGGAATGACAAGGAATGTTCTTTTTTTGTTTCGCGATAGCCCATGAAACCTTGTGAATGCAGCAAATACACTACACCAAATAAATCGCCGATAACCTGCTAGAAAGTTCACACCTGTTGTATAAAATCTCAAAGCAATATGAAAATTAAGGCTGCAACGGTGCAAGCGGCACACCAGTCTTCTTGTTGAAAGATCTTCATTCAAAAATTTTAAGAGGTCAATTACCGAGTCCTTTCGAAGGGGAAAACGCAATCGAAAATCTTCGTCATCATATTTCTCCGAAGGGTAAAATCTGTCCCTATGGTGTGGAATTTGTTGAACATGCATTTTACCCTGGGGTAGTCTCTTTTCCCCTTAACTCTCTGTTGTGCACAGTATTCCGCCCGATTTGGGGCCATTTCATTTTGGATGGCGCTGAAAAAACCGTTAAACAACGTTTAACCTACATGTGAGCACGTTTAACTTTTTATTGTTCCTTAGTCGATGTTTAGACACGGTCTAAAGAAGGTTACGGAAGAACAGCGTTTAAACAATTGGTTTTTATGGTTTAAACATGGGTTAGACGATGACTTTCATAAACGCTATCTAACCTTGGTTTAAATAAATGACCGGCCCTTGAAGTTTGACAGCCGCTACGTGTAAAGCAAACTGTCGCGCCAAAGGTAAGTTGTTTTTACGTTTTTGATTAGCGCGTTCTGCTAATATTTCATTTTTCTTAAATTTCAGGCATATTTCTCGCTCAGAAACGGCACACTTGCCTCCAGAAATTATTCTTAACGTGTAGAAATTCTTGCAAAGAATATTTTGTCGAGTGAAAACAAATCAAATCGACAACAGCCGCCTACTTCAAACTTCGAGTGTTTGACGGCAAAACATATGATGTTTGCACCCGTTTAGAACATGTTTTTTCCTCACTTGTACACGCGCGCTTAAATGCAACTGACGGTATTGACGTTTTAGTGCTTGAAAATGTAGAAGAGCAAAAGAGCTGAAATAGGAATAACGAAATGCCAAAGGGAACAGGATGGTAAAACTGAACAAGATATTGCATTAGAACGTCAAGTTTGTCCTCTTATTTGTACGAATTCTGATGCTCCAGAATAATCGGTCGTGGAGATTACAATTTTGTCAGCCAAAGGGGTCTCTTCCGCCAATTTGAAGTTTGAAGCTCAGAGTTAACAAAGACAGATAAAATTACCGAAAATACCGCGGGTTAACGCCTTAAAATTACCAAGAAATACGGGATAACATAACCTCGTGCTGGAAAGAAAAGTATTGTAGAACTATTCGTAATCGATGGCAGGAAGCAAGATGTTTTGCCAGTAAGAAGTATTTTGTATTTAAGCCCCCTTATGAATCAAGCATGGAACCTTTATCTATCTCAGTATTTCATTAAAGCAGATACACTAAGCCGTTTTCAGATGGATTCTGGGATATTGAGACGACAGTAAAGAAGTGCTCTTGAAAATATTGATGGAAGAGGAGGGAAGGAGAAGACCTGCTTTACCGAGATATTAAAGTGTTAATAAGAAAAAAACATTTTTGGAATATTTTTTTAAATATACTCCAAGAGATGTGTGTAATATTCTTTTACAGTCTGTCCAAATATGACATCCGTGAATGAGATTTCAGGAGTCATCACCAGTCCTTTCTACCCCAGACATAATCCTTATAACCAAAGCTGCAGCTGGGAAATCAGGGCAAGAAAAGGAAAACGAATTTTATTTACTATTGAAGACATAGATTCTTATTGGGGGTGCAGTGGAGGATGGTCTTGCTCGTGTAATTATTTGGAAATTCAAGGCGGATCTATTTCGGGCCATGATGGTCCCAAATGGCGTGTATGTGGTCTTTTAACAGCCAACACAACGTATGATTGGTTTAAAGAGAGAATTAAAGTACTATTTGTCTTCGACGGTGGTCAGATACAATGGGGCCGTGGATTTAAAATATCATATACTCAAGTAAACTTCAGTGTATCCGGTAAGTAAATATTACTTGTTTCCTGTTGTGGAAGTGAAAACGAGAAAATGTTATCGTCAAGCTTGGGATATATCTTTCACTTAGGATTCATTTACCGACAAGTTTTGTGTTTTGTTTTTGCTTTTGTTGATCGTTTGTTTGGTTTTAACATTTGGGCAATTAGAATATCATCTGGGTGGGGCAAACACCTTATTTTCTCTGTGGTATGATTTGGTTGGCGAGGGACTGGCCAAAACGTATAGGCGGGGTGGGAGGGGGCGGGCACGAGGTTTTGAGCCTTGTGTAATTGTGCAATTTTCAGCTACCCTCTGTAAAACACAACCAGCTGGAATTATTGCTAAAAAATACTCTCAAATCGGTTGAGTCCATTTTCAAATGCAATTTTTACAAAATGTACAATTTTTTTCTACATTTCACCGCTGTTTAATATTTTGATACCTTAGTGTGGTTACTAATGTTGTTACATATATTATTGAAATGAAGCAAGCAAAGAAACAAAAATAGGTATCAATGTTAAACAAGCAGAAATATTAAGGCAATCCTAACAAACGAATTCAAAATATCAGAAACTTTTACATGGCAGAATTACATGTATCTAACAAGATTGTTTTGTGCTTTTGTTTGTTTGTTTGTTGTTTTTTTTCTTTCATTTTATAAATCACCGCCACCGTTAATATTGTTCAATAAACTCAACCTGTTCAACCGTCATCATCTCTTGCTCTTCGACATCTTCATCACTGTTATCCTTATCACCTGTCCCTTCACAACTGCCCTCTCCATCGCCGCTCTCGTTGTCAGTGCTCTCTTCATCTGTGCTTTCTCTGCTGACGTCCTCGCTTTTGTTGAGATCCTTGGCTATTGCCTTTTTCACAACTGCAATCAGGTTCTGAAGAAGCTCACTCTTGACGCTCTTAGGAAGTTTTTTGTTCTTGAGGATGGCTTTAACTCACTTAACTTGGCAACACTTGAAAAGCTGTACCTTGTTCACTGCTTTCGTATGAAGGAGAAATGCTGGAAAAAATCTTGCCGATATTAACTGACATCCTTTCATTTTCCTCGTCCTTGACTTTGTCCTTCCTTCTTTTCCTCGCCTGCTGTTTGTTTTCAGGTTTCCCCGGGTCGTAAAGTTATAAAATTGCTTGTGCTTTTTGACCAGATCTTCTATATTTTGCTTGATTTCTCGGACCTTTTCGTCATTCTAGCGAAGTGTTCCAAAACACGTTTTACGGAACTGGTACGCACATTCATTACCCGTCTTGAGTTTAGAAGTGGTCTTGGAAAATACTATAACGCGTCGTCATTTGAAATCACTTTGCGAACTTTATTTGCACTTAGGTCTATTTCTTTTCACTGTTTTGAGATTATTTTGCAATATGGTAAGATCTTTTGGTTTCAATTTCAAGTATAACTGTTGTTAAGAAATTTGCCGGCTGATGCACGATTTTTTTCGTTTTCTCTATATATACCCCTCGCAAAACTGGCATCCAACAGTTGGAATGCCAGTGATACTGAGCGATTAACCATTAAGGACGGTGCCCACTAATGGGAAGTGTTTTTTCCCAGATAATGACTATGTGACACAGACAGATCATATCAGGGGCTATTGAAATCCAAAAAGAAAACTGGGGGTAACAACGCATTTTTCAGAGATAACTGCGCTTCAATATGGAGAAAAACGCTGAATAGGCGTTTTTAGAAGAATGATAAACAGTTATTTTTTCCCAGAATTTCAAAGTGTACACGTGAACTGGCACAAATGCAATGATAATTGTTACAAGGTTTCAAAATAGGCAACAAATGATAACATAACAACTGCTCTTTATACGTCCTTTTTTGAAATATCAGTACAACTAGGGAGTTATCAGCAGTTACCCCTCTCCACGCGTTTGCCTCAAAAATAGTGTAAGCGACATTTTCCCCGAACCAAAAATTGATTGTTTGCTGAGTAGGCTTATTACTTTCATTTGGTAAGATAATATATAGATTTAGCCAGGGCTAAAAGCGAGGCTCCCATTAATAAATTTATAATTTTAAATCAAACAATAAACTTGTATTCCACAATTCAGTTAACTTTAGCGCACATTCGTGTGACGTTTCAGGGAAAGGCTAAGTGATTTTACTAAAAAATAATTTGCAAACAGCCCAAGAGTGAACCAAATGTCACATCGAGTTGATAGCCTCATAACTACACCTAAAAACTGGCAATCATCTTCGATCACATTTATATTAGCAGCCATAATGGCTCTTGATCACCGTAGATTAATTAGGCTTGGAAAAAAAATTCCGGCCGAATTTTTTGCGTTCGACAAGTTTACTTTACAAAATCTTGCCAACAAATCTGGGTGCGTGTAAACCAAGCTTTTATATCACTAATAATATACACGAAAAAATTACTCAATTCTGATTGGCTGAGAAAGGAGTGCAGCTCTTCTGTATCACGAGTGCAAAATGTGTAACACGAGTGCAAATTACAAATGCTTTCTGATTGGCTAAAAACACAAAAGAAACCAACAAGAACCAATCAGATTAGAGCTATTTCTATAGCAACATATTGGCGGAAATTTTGAGATAAGACGCGGAGGAAAATGGCCGGGGTTTTCAGCAAACAACGATTTGGTTTTGCAAGTGAAACAACGATTGAAGAGCTCAAAAATTTTTCCAAAAACCTAAACACAGTAAAGAGTACGTCTTTCTGGCTGAATGTATGGGAGACGTGGTGCAAACAGAAAAATATTGTCAACAAAATCGAGGAAAACGAGCCAGAAAAACTAAACAAGCTACTTGAAACATTCTACGCTGAAGTAAAAAACAAAAACAGTGACGACTACGAGCCAGACAGCTTAAGAGTGATGATAGCTGCACTTGATAGACATTTAAACGAGAAAGGATACAAGTTTTCCATCATAAGAGACAGGGAGTTCCACTCTTCCGAGCAAGTTTTAGAGGGGCAAGCTCGGCAGCTTCGCCAATCTGGTATGGGCAAACGTCCAAATAAAGCCAGAAGTTTAACTGAGGAAGAAGAAGAGGTGCTGTGGGAGGCAGAAAAATTTGGTTCCAAAACTCCAGAAGCGCTTATTTCTTCTATGTGGTGGCTTTTGACGCAGTTCTTTGGTCTCCGCGGCCGTCAAGAACACCACGCAATGAAAATGGAAGATTTTCAACTCTGCAAAAATGACGAAGGTATGGAGTTCGTGCAGTTTACCGAAGGTCCAACGAAGACCAGACAGGGCGGACTGCAGATCAAGAACAGAGATTTTCAGCCCAGAATGTTCTCTGTTGGAGGAGAAAGGTGTCCGGTTGCTATCTTCAAGCAGTTTGTCGAGCGAAGACCACTAAACATGCGATGGTCAGGTCCTTTCTACCTCAGTATCAAAAGAAACCGAACACTGAATGACAACATCTGGTTCAAAACTCAACCAATGGGCGTAAACACGATTAGCAACATGATGAAAACAACTGTGGCGAGTACTAGCCTTGAAGAAAGTCACAAAAAGTTCACGAATCACAGTGCTAGAAAGACAACAGTGAGCAAGCTAAAGAAAGCAAACGTTGAACGCTGAGATATTGTGAAGGTCACAGGCCACCGAAGCGTACAATCCCTTGACGATTACGATGAAGCCGACGAGGAAGAACAATGACGACTTTCCAGTGCAATATCCAAACGAAATTATGAAAACCCCAGTGCTGAGAAAAAGCGAATGGCAGTTTCCGACATCACAACAACTGTGGCTCCACTCGCTCCGGTAAACACGAAAGTGCCCGTACCACACATATTAGCCGGCCCATCGATGACAGCGACGAAGAAAACCAATTCCCTCCATCACTTTTAGGTTTTCAAGCTCAGAATTTCTCCGTGAATCCAACCATGATGAGGTCCCAGGAACAGACCATGATGAACACGTTCAACAACTGTCAAGTGTCTTTCATCATTGGCCGCTCGAAGCGAGCTACTGAGATTTCAAAACGACAGCCCAGTTCTTGTAAACGCCGAGCGTTCATTATTGAGGATGATTCTGATTGAACGTTTACTTTTCCGATTATTGTAAAGCGAGTTTCCTTTACATAAATGTAAAACGGTGTTAAATCAATCCGCACACATTTCCGAGTTCTAATTTGAATGATTTTGAACGTGTCAGTGTTGTAAAACTTTGCATTTGACAAACGTTGTAATCTGTTTCAGCCAATCAGTTGAATGAACTAAAAAAAGATCGCCTTTTTTGTTGTAGTTATTTAGTTGATTTTTCTCGTGCAATTTGGAATAAATAAGCACTTGTAAATTTTTCAAAGACCACAAAGTGCACTCGCCCTACGGGCTCGTGCACTTTTGTTGGTCTTTGAAAAATTGACTCGTGCTTATTTATTCCAAATTGCACTCGAAATCATGTGATTACCTATACTTATACATCACATCTGAGGTGAAACAGTACTATGAGGCACTGTTTTTATCATACAGACCTCGGACAACAGAATGTAGTATTTCACAATATTGCGATACAAATTGCTATCATTCAATATTCAGGACGATCGAAGCACGCGTGGGCTTTAGCCGTAAACCGTTAAAAAAATGGGCTTCTGGAAAAGCAGGAAACCGGAATCCGGAATAGGAACGGGAATGGGAACAGGAACCGGAGCCGGAACAGGAACAGTAATGTGAAGGGGAACCGATACAAGAACAGGGACATCATTTACTTTCAATTATTTTAATTCTAATTTAATTTATACAAACAATAAGAAAACTAGTCTGGTATCATGCTCCCCCCCCCCCGAATCTCTTTATATTACGGCAACGAAAAGTTAGAAAATGCCGCAAGTTAAATAAGTAAAGCAACAGCTTTGTGAGTGCATCGCGCTTTCTGTCAATTTCTTCACCGCCTATGCACAACTACGACGTAAATGATCAAATCTTAAGTTCTCTTGAGAACGTGAACGGCAGGAGATAAATTTTGTGTCTTTCTGAGCTCGGACACGGTCTCCAGCTTCATTTCCCAACCTTCAAAAGACTGGACAATTTGGAATTAATGAGAAATAGTTTGAATTAAGACCCGAATTCAATTTCTCAGTGGCGTTTTCGCTGGCGTTGCCGTTGTCAGATCTTAAGGTTCCTTTTGTCTCTCACAGGAAGGAGGTTATAACATGTTAATATCATTTGTCAGACCATCTGTAAACGAGACACCCATCGGAGACGTTTATTGGGCTGCCATACACCTCAGGTTTGCTACATAGATATATTGTACTGTGCTAAATTGGGAAGTTAACCAGAGATAGATGGTCCACAGCTTAAAAAGGGTATTAGCACGAACCCCCCCCCCCCAACCATCCCCATCGCAGTGAGCACTTCATCTACCTCAACCGAGTGCAATAGGGACCTTAATAAGCAACCGGAACGTTGACGTCCAGGACATTAAAAATGGAAACTGGAAGTGGATGTTTTCTGTCTTTCCGTGCTCTGACTCAACAAATTCGCACAGTGGAAGGCAAGAGGAAGAATTCAGATTTGTTGTGTGAGACAGAAGCGTTCCATCAAGCGACGGTCAGCGTTCTCTTTGCTTAAGTTCGCTATTATTGACACGAAAACACGATGTGTCATAAGCTAAAGATAAAGAACGGTTAATTAGATTAACATTTCAAGGGTGTTTTCTTGTTTCTTTAATTATTTCTCTGGCTTTTTATTTATATCACGATTATATCTCTTTCTTTTCATATTTCTATACACTGTTTATATTCCTCTTCCTAATCCGGTTCCTATTCCATTTTTCCCCTTAATTTTCGTATATAATCTGAATAGGAATTAAATCCAGGTTAACTTGAATTAAGGTAAATGTTGTCCCTGCTTTTATATAGGTTTCTTTTCCCATTCCGGTTCCTGTTCCGGTTCCGTTTCCTGTTCCTGTTCCTATTCCGTTGCTATTCCGGAAACCGGTTTCTCACTTTTCCAGACGCCCTAAAAAAATTTTGAAAATCATCTATACGGGCAGCCAGTTCTGACTTTTGCAGTGCTAGCGGTGGCGAGTGTTTGAATGAACATTGACACAGTTACGCTCCAACATAATAAAGAATTTATTATGTTTATTTTTTTATTTTAAAACGGTTTAACGCGCGGCATTTTGAGTGCTGAAGCGTTGTTCACTGAACAACTGAAAACAATCGGCACAGCGATTAAAATTACAAGAGACAGTACTAACAATCAATAAAAGAAATATAATTCGGTGAAACATATACAGAGACGACAATTTTCACTTAGGAAGACAAGTATTAAAGTGTCTCTAAAAATCCTAAGTCTTCGAGCTTTAAAGCTGAAGTTTATGTTTTAAGCCGGCTTTCCGGTGTTTGCTTTTTTCAAAGACGAACTCGAGGCAAAGAAATCGCTCAAACCTTTCTTTTACAACCAGAATTATAACTAAATATTCCTTGAAACGTTTTCTTTCTATTTGCGGTGAGAAAATGTCTAAAGGCTTTTTAAAGATCTGTAAGCTTATGACAAACCTGATACTCGGTTAGACCATTGTCTCAAATCTGACAAACGTGCGTAAACAAAATAGCCGCATAAACTACGCTCGACTTCATTAAATTAGGAATAAAAAACAAACATCAAATACAATAATTACTTAGGCTTACCACTCGAGGTGCAGCTCCTGAAAGGTGTCAAGTAAGGCCAGTATCGCTTCAGACTTTGCAACCCTTTTACCCATTAAGCAAGGTGAAAGCGAAAACGATGCCATGCGAAATCGGATTTCCGAATTTCACTCAACCAAAAACCAAATAAACAAACTAGCCATGAATAACAGAAGACTCCTGATAGCAGCTGAATTTCATTTAGTACATCCAGTGGAAAAAGAAAGTTAAAAACATCACAAGTTGACACAAAACTCTGTCAGCTTCAGCTGTCAAACTAAACAAGATTCAAGATGCTGCAAAAATTTTCCGCATGAACTCACCTGTCAAATTTTGACCAATCAGAGCATAAAAATTGGACGTAGAGCGTGACCAACGCGTGAACATGGCGAGAAAAGTCAAAAGCAACTGTCTTCCCTGCCTGTAGCTGCTGACTGAATTTTCGCGTCCGAGGTCAGCTTGAAATCAAAATTTTAATTGTGCGGCACATAAACACAACATATTTCATATGAATTAAAAAAAAATAAACTTGAGCCTGCGATCACTTGAAAACCAGTACCTTGTCAGCGGATAACTTCAAAAAATACTTGACCTCGATGGGTCGACACCTGAGCCCGCGATACAGTCAAGTGATACTGGTCAGCGGATACCTTGTTTGACAGCTGTCAATTGATCACAACATTGATGTCCAATATGTGTATCTGTTTTCCTGTGCTCCGATCCCAAACTAGCTAGAAAGTATGAGACTGAACATTGATCGCGATCTAGTAAAATAATTAACTGGTCAGCGGACAGCTTCCAAATAAATCACGTCACCTCAATGAGTTGACACATGAGCCCGCGATACGGTCATGGGATACTAGTCAGTGGCTATCCTGTTTTGACAGCTGTCAATTGACCATATTGTGGATGTCCAATGTAAAAGATGTGGTCTTGGCAAGACAAACCTGAGACACCCCTTCCTTCCTTTTGATAGTCTCCCCTACACGTACAATCCGTGGACGCGTACGTACGTACGTATTTACGCTCGGTCAATCACGTGACAACCAAACGAAAACAGGTTGACCATAATCTTCGCGCGCATGGGAGCCCGGCTAAAAAGTAGGGGTTACCACGCGTTTTTAGAAGTTAAATTGGTTGGTTTCGACCTTAACTTAATCGCTTTGGGGGTTATTTAAAATTTTTCCCATCCCCTCCCCGGTCAGTTTCACTACTCTGGGATATCCACAATGGCTAACAGTCAGAGAAAACAACAACACACGGAGGAGAGCAAAAACAGAAAGTGAAGCAGGACATTTCATGGACTCTAAGGAAAACAAATTACACTATTTCATTTAACTGGAGCTTCTCCGTCTCAAACATTTAACAAAAATGTTTGGAGAAGAGCAATCTTCAAGGTATTAGAGATTACTTGCAGCACACATAGAGTAGTATGGCGAGTTCAAGATCCACGGCTGGTGCTGTAAACAAACTGCTGTACTGTAGTGGAAAATAGTCGTCAGGGACTCTTAGACCGGTACTCCTTCAATCGTTTGCTTATCTGTACATGTCCTTAAGATTTTTTGTACTGTGGATGTAATATGGATTGTAAACCTTCTATCGTTTTCTATCATTTTACCGGGTACCTCGATCGAATATGTTATTGAACTTGCATACATTCAATGAGATTATATCTGTGCGTTCTTTGCTCTATCTCTTTCGGGCTTTGCCACGAGTGTCATATGACATAAATAATTTGCATTGACTCAAGTTCCATACATGAGCTCTCTTTTAAAAAAGCTGAATAGTGTGAAAGTAGTTGTACCGAATGCGTTTATGTACCCTCATATATGCACTGGGCTATAATGATCGTTTTGTTTTGTTTTTTTTTTAATGTAGCGTTCTGTGTCATGATGATTCACTATTTTTCGTTTCTAAATGTTCATTTTAGACTTAACAGTGTCTGTCTAAGAAAGTCTTACCTTACCTTAAGAAATACTATCTACAAGACAAACTGTCCATGAGTCAATAATTTGAATGCTTAGTAAGGCCAAAATGCTTAAATAACAATGTTAATAGTAAAAAGCATAACAATTTTTTATCATTTTTTCCCCGATGAAAGCGTTTTCTTTTCCGGTCCGCAACTATTTGTGAAGCTGCGATCTAACCAATCCAAACAAACTTGCGATAGTTTTTTTCTTGTTTGTTCAACAAATAAAAGCCTCCGACTCTCAATAAAAGGGAGATCTGTATGTACTCGAACGCTTTAGATCTATCTTATGGTGAATAATTACCTAAAATCTTACAAAATTAAAAAAATATATTCGGGAAAGTGTTTCTGGCCGATTAGCCGATAAAACGCGAAGGACGCGAGTGAAAGGTAAGCTTGCAGTTTCTCGATTAAGCGGAGGACTTAGGGCTATTTTCCGTCTGATTTACTGATCCTTGCTTACACCCAAGCTCTAAGCGTAACATCTTGAAGCAATAACTTTTGATGTTTTAGAATTGACTTCTGTTTGACTATAAAATGTTCGGTCAGATCGATCAGCGTAGAAAAAGCAACATGCGCGTACTTCTTCGGTTTTCAAAGAACTGACAAAGTAAATAGAAATTATCTTTCATCTGTTGAAAAACGACGCATCTCTTCCACAAGAAAAAACTAGAACCTCCCAGACTTACAGGAGACAAAACCAGTCCACGTGTCCTGCGTGTTGGGCATTTCTTTCGCGTCGCGCGCGACTACCTTGGCATGCGCAGAAAATGTGCGCAGTAACAATAGTGGGCACCGTCCTTAAGCGTACGCGCCCAACTCAGTTGCTAATGTTGTTAAACTCCTTATGAAGCGAGGCAACAGGTTAGAGAATTATGATTTTGTCATGCACAGAACAGGCTTTAATGGATTATTAAGAGGAAACCAAAAATAAATGTATTAATATTGAGGAGGGGGGGGGGGGGGGTTGAGTTCATGTCATTTCCAACCTTGCTTTAGGTCGGGTCAGTCATTTTTGTGCCGAAGAGAGAGGGTAGGCCATGTTTCTTTTTTTTATCAACCACATTCCAAATGCTCTTCTCTCCAATATGGTATGGCATGCCTATTACTCAGGATACATCACTGAGTCACTTGTAATCCTCTCTTAGGATGTTCCAACTACACATACCTCAACGAGTCCAGCAGAGCAATGACATATACCAAAAGTGTTTCTTACCCATGCGATGCAAATCTTAACGGATGGTACAGATTCACTGGAGAGGCTGGAACGCAAATGGCTGATTCTTGTGTCAACACCTATCATTGCGGGACCGAGTCACCTGGATGGCTGAACGGAACTCATCCCGACTTAACTGATGGGGCTGTTAAACGCCAAGTGTGTTTTAGCTCTTTTGACAACTGCTGCCATCATTCAAATGAAATAACTGTACAACATTGTGGAGCATTTTACGTTTACAAACTTGAAGGACAATCCCATTGCAATCTGCGTTACTGTGGAAACGGATCGCCATATGCACGAGGTATTAACAAAAATAAAACAACAATCGTTTTATTTCATTGCTTGACAGGCGTATTTTCATGCATTTTCCAATAAATTTTAAAAAATTCATGTCTTCTTTTCAATGAAAGTGCATTTTCTAGCAAAATAAGAATTAAACACTAAGCAGTTTTTAAGAAAATAATATAGAAGCAACTATGGCTCAGATAAAGTAGTAAGTGACGCTAAACAAGTAGACAAGAATTTGACAGATTGTACTACACGGAGTTTTCCTTTCTTTCATAGAATGTTACAATTACAAAGTTCTTAACGAGACCAGCAGATCGAAAACATATCATGGATATTATCATTATCAATGTGATGATATGCTGTCGACCGACTGGTACAGATTTAGTGGAGCAGCTGGAAATCAAATGGCAGAGTCTTGTGTTGATGGGTATCGTTGTGGCACATATTTCCCAGGTTGGCTCAATGGAAGTCACCCTACATTAAACGAGGCGGCTGTTCAAAGAAGAGTATGTTTCGGTTTTCACGGCCACTGTTGTATCTATTCGACTTACATCAGAGTCCGTAACTGTGGAGGCTTCTACGTTTACCAGCTAAAGCCCTTAACTGTATGTTACTCACGTTACTGTGGCAACGGATATGTATCATCGACACCAACGACGCCAGGTACACTTTTTCCTTCTTTTTTTTTTTTTTTTTTTTTTCCTTCCTGAAAAGAACGCATTAGGCATTTATCGACACTGTTTACCTTCATATGGTGAAAATGAACGCCATTTTTTCTAGCGTATTGCCACCGTTACTCCCCATAAATAAACCCTCTAATGAGAGAATTAATCAGACAGCCCTTAACGACAACTGTATGGTTGAAATATTGGTTTTCAGTCCTGAAGACTCTAAGTGAGCCTAAAATGTTCAATTTACATCCCTAAACGAGGCTTCAAAGGAGGGAAACAGCTTCCCGTACAGGACTAAGAAATCAGCCCCAGCCCACCTGATTCTGAAATCTGCTTATTTAGAGCTTACCAGTTTTTCTTAGTCTTTCCTATTTTGCACTTTACAATTGTGCCAAACATAGAATATACGCTCTTGGTTGAAGCGTTGACGAAAACGGCTAAAAACATATATAGAGGATATTACATGGCCGCGCGGAGATATGAAATTTCTCTTCTCGTGTTGAAAAATATTTCACTCGTTCGCTGTGCTCACTGGTGAAATATTTTTTTCAACGCGAGAAGAGAAATTCTGCATCTCCAAGCGACCATGTAATGTTCTATTTATTATATAAGCACCAATGAAAGACCAAACCATTTTACTTAATTAGTTTTTTGGTCTGAAAGCATCCTCGGAGACCCAGGGGCAGTCAGTCGGGCCGGGTTAAAAGGCGCGACGAAAGTTTTCAAGCATGGGCGGAAGAGCCCCTGGGTACCGACTCTCACCGGACCATTTCCAAACGGTCAAGAGAATGTTGGCTCTTGATTGGGCACAAAAAATGCTTTGTATTATTGTGCCCAATCGGCGAACAGTTTCTCCTGAGTTCTTTTCGTGATTTCGTACACGACAGCTTTATCTCGCCACAGTTGCCCGGTTCGTTCACCAAGCTTTCCTAACCAGAAACGAAGGAACTACCGATGAGTCAAAAAACGTTTCGGATGCTATCAGCAGGAGCAATTCAATTGCACTGAGAAATTCTGTTTCTGACGGATCACAATTTATCGTAAATAATACGAAGTTTAAGATGTGACGGTGACGAGAAAGTAAAAAAAGCAATAGCTTGACAAGACAAAACAATAATTTTCCACGTGCATCATGCTTTCTTGTATATTTCTTTGCCGTCACTGCACGACTACCACGTGAAAATGCCTAATTTCACGTTTTGTGAAGGACGTAAACAAGCAATGACAAAATTTTCTTTCTCTTTATGAACTTGGATATGGTTGAAAGAAATTCATCTCCAGAAGAGTTCGCTTGCATTTGATAAAGTAAGTGAATTGGAATAATCACGATAGAGACTGAAAAAAATTGAGTTTACTCTTCATGCGACGTTTTCGTGGTTGTCAGCTGTCGTGGCATATTAAACTCCCTAATATTTACGAAGGCGTGATCGATGCAAGAGATACCTGTTGTAAGCTCAAGCTTGTAGTTTTGGAAAAGCGTCTTTAGTTTTCTTGTAGACAGTATTTTGAAATGTAGCGTTTATATCAAACTGAAAGATTCCTGACTGCGTGCATTTCTTTGTTGCATGAGCCAGACAAGCCGTGATCGAGTCAGTAGCCGTCGTGTACGAACTCACAAAAAGAACTCAGGAGATGCTGCTCGCCGATTGGGCACAATAATACAAAGCATTTTTTGTGCTCAATCAGGAGCCAGCATTCGCTTGACCGTTTGGAAATGGTCTGGTCAGAGTCGGTACCCAGGGGTTTTT